>VZRU01007270.1:0-17243 GCA_013398155.1 Pedionomus torquatus | reverse complement strand
CTTTCTACTTTTTCCTTCAATCATTGGAGCAAAAGGCTCTGGTCTGCTGCATCCTTAGCATTTGGAAAGCTTGTCTTCCTCAGCTCCTGCCTGTCAAATTTCCTGCTTCATTCCTTGACCCTTTACTGAAGGGCAGTTCCTGGCTTCCCAGTTGGCTCTTCAGATTGTCAAGAAAATAGAAAAGAGAATAAACTGTCAGGATGCCAAAATTGCCTGCTGGGGTCAGCAGACGTTTGGGATGCCGCTGAAACTCCTGATATCCTGTGCCTCTGCTCCTTTGCTAATTGTGAATTCTAATAAAAAAATTAGCCTTTAAAGCAGATCTCTCGTGGAGAGACACTGTGCGATACTCCAGGAACAAATGAACTCAATTCCTTTTGGGATGCATTAAGCCACCAGAAGTGTTTTGGGAGCAAAGGGCTGGTAGTGGAGATTCAGCCCAAAAGACTGTCCTAAAGGTGTGCCGAAGTTAACCCAACCTGCGTTGTGCTGACGCTGGGTCTCCAGCACCATCACATTCACTCACTGCAGGTGGGGGAACCGAGCTTGGACTCTTCCAAATCCTCTCCAGAGCTGAGATAATAATAATAGCCCTGGAGTCCTCAACAGAGAAAGGACATGGACCTGGTAGAACGGGTCCAGCAGAGGGCAACCAAGATGCTGAGAGGGCTGGAGCCCCTCTGCTGTGAGGACAGGCTGAGGGAGCTGGGGCTGTTCAGCCTGGAGAAGAGAAGGCTCCGGGGAGCCCTTGGAGCAGCCTTCCAGGATCTGAAGGGAGCTCCAGGAGAGCAGGAGAGGGACTCTTGGTCAGGGAGGGGAGGGACAGGACAAGGGGGAAGGGTTTTAAATTGGAAGAGGGAAGATTTAGGTTAGATATTGGGAATACATTCTTTGCTGTGCGGGTGGTGAGAGCCTGGCCCAGGTTGCCCCGAGAAGCTGTGGCTGCCCCATCCCTGGAGGGGTTCAAGGCCAGGCTGGATGGGGCTTGGAGCAACCTGGGGTGGTGGGAGGTGTCCCTGCCCAGGGCAGGGGGGTTGGAACTGGATGATCTTGAAGGTCCCTTCCAACTCTAACCATTCTATGATTCTATGATTCTATGATTCCCAGTATCCCGCTGAGATCAAACTCACCTTCAGACTGATCCATTCTCTACTTTGAACAGAAAGAGCACACTTGTCTGGATGTAAACTCTTCCTATTAGAAAAATAATTTTTCTCACCACCACCCTTTTCCCCCCAGTAATAAACTGCTTTATATTATATCAGCTACTTTTTCAGCAGTAGATTTAAATCCAAAACGTCAGTGAAGACTAAAGTATGTGGTTTTGATACTTTCCTATTCTTGGTTTGATTACTTTTTTTTTTTTTTTTTAATGGAAGTATGAAGTTTTCAAACTTATGGGGAATTTTTTTCTCTTTCCTTCCCCCCTCCCACTTCCCAGGCTGTTTCCTAATGACATATTTATTTCACCAGCCTTGTCCCAGACTGTTCATCTCACCGTTTCCCTGCACGTCTGCTTATCGCTCCCTCCCACTCTAACACACCCCACACCTCCCCCCGCTTAAAACCTTTTTAACAGTTTTAATGATTTCAAAATCATTTGGTGGATAGGACAGGATTGGAAAGACATTCAAGCACTTGCTTAAAAGGCTGCAGCGTGCACTCGATTATTACTTCTTCTCTTTGTCCTCTGCCATAATTAGGTTGGGT
This sequence comes from Pedionomus torquatus, assembly GCA_013398155.1. Taxonomy (NCBI): domain Eukaryota; kingdom Metazoa; phylum Chordata; class Aves; order Charadriiformes; family Pedionomidae; genus Pedionomus; species Pedionomus torquatus. The sequence continues at coordinate 15,533 of VZRU01007270.1, read as the reverse complement.
CATTGCATTGCCTGGGTTTGGGGAGGGTTATGGCCACAGAGGGATTTGGAGGTACCGTCAGGGAGGAGACGTGAGGGGGGACATGAAGAAGATCCAATGATATGCATCTGAAGAGGTATTAGAAAATATCTATAAAATATAGACAGTATTATAAAATATAGATTTTAATTCTGGTGTTTACCGAACAACTTACTTTTTACTTCCTACCCTTTTATTTGTGCTGGAAAGGGAAGCAGGCAGGCTCTGTGTGAAATGCTGGTAAAATATTTTTTTCCCTCTACATGAAAGGACATAGAAACCAGTCCTGAGCAAAATGACATGGAGAAAAGTTTAATCTTACATTTTTCAGTTGATCAGTGGAAACCATTTCCTTTGATTACTTTGGCATCTTGCTAATCCCAATGTGCTATTTTTAAAACTGATAGAATACAGAATATATATTTTAATAAAGCACAGATCTAACACTTTTCCTAAATTCAATCCAAGTTTTAAACCAATCCATACAGTAGTATTAAAATTACAGATATTAGCGATTCATTGATTCATTCACATCATAAACAGCATTTGCATTATGCATTTTCTCCTTATGCCTCCCATTTTCCATGCAAATACATAACTAACCCTTATAACAAAATATTTTTATTGCATAACACATATTCCATTTTCCAATAAGGAGATAAAAGGCTTCTGAGCCAAAATTGGTAATTTTTTATATCATAGAAGAAACGAAATCACAGCCAAAATTTCAAGCTGGCTTGATTTCCACAGGAGAAATGTTTTTATCTCTCAGTCCTAGAAATCTCTCTCTCAAAGAAGACAAAAAAGATCTGTAGGGACTTGATTTAATCGAATGCTGTTCCCAATTCTCATATATTTCTCCGATCCAGGATGATTTTAAATAAAGATCCACTCATGGACACATTCTGATTGATTTAAATTCCATCCTATCCAATCGTTTGTAAGTATTTTTGCTTCAGTCATGCTTTGATTTTTTTTCCCAACTCGAAATTTTAGCCAATCAACTTAAAAACACTGGAGTATATAGTAAATTGAGCCCGGAAGAGTTTAAAAACTGAAGTTCCTGCTCCCGACACCTGCTTGGGAGCTGATGTGTGTCCTGTGTTTGTGAAATTTGAGCTCTTCAGTGCAGGGGGCATCATAGCTCCGTGGGAAGAGCGCAACCACCACCTCCTACTGGAGGCAGGTGAGGAAAATTTGAGGAGGTGGAACATGTTCCTCTGTAACTATTGCACATGAGGAAGCACCTGGGCATAACCGTTAGTCCTTGGTGCCCTCTGGGTCGGCTCATGCCCCCACCAGACCCTCATTCATCCTCAGCTGTCCCTGCCCAGGGCAGGGGGGTTGGAACTGGGTGATCTTGAAGGTCCCTTCCAACTCTGACCATTCTATGATCCCACCCCGTGCTGCTCAACCTGTCCCCGTGACAGTGGGCTGGTGAAAAGGGTCAAGGTGGAAGGGGGAACTTGAATCCACCCCGGAGCTGGGTCACCTCCTTTCCTCCCTCCACACTCCCCAGCTGGCTCCTGGTCCCAGCTTTGGCAGAACAAAGCCAGACATGCCTGGCAAGCTGCAGCAGCTGGCACCTCTGCCTAGACTTTGAGCAGCTTCTGGAGGCAGCAGTTATCTTTTCTTGCAGAGGAACATGGTGCCTGGAGGTGGGCACTGCTGCAGCAGCGGTGCTTCTGGTGGGACTGGGAGCATCATGAACGGCAAACAGGTCACATTAAATGGGCAGATGAAACTTATCCATGATGTTCTTCTGTGAGATGGTATTTCCACTTCTTTTTCACAACCCCGGAATCTCCTACAGCACCCTCAGCTGCTTCTCATTTCTCTTGGGCTCATCCTAAAACACCTCTACCACCCCACATGGCACCCCTAATTCTTTTTGACCTGCTGCAATGAACTGTGCCTGGCCTGGGTTTGTGTTGACCAGCCTGTTGGCCCCTCAGAGCAGATTGGTGTTGAGCTGTCCCTGCCTTTCCCACAGAGAAGACACTAACAGCATCAATTTCTCTTCATCAGCTGTAGGTTTTCATAACACCTGTCTCTGGGAGCTCTCCTCTCTTCCCAGTGTGACTGAGTTCACTTACACAAAGGGGCTGGCAGACGATTGGGCAGACTAGAGAGTGTGATCCCATGAGTCTTTGTTCTTCATGAAACTGGGCTAAAAATGAGGTTTTTTTTCAGAGCAAGCAAGTTCACATCCTTTCTAAGAGCTCTTTGATGATCAAACGTTTTCTTATTTTATGATGTTTTATGCTCCCTTCCCAAAATAACATATTTCCTAATGGAATCAGTTAAGCTATTATTTCTAACCACCTCTGCCATGATCCAACAGTGTTTCTTCTAAGTTTGTCTTCTCAGATTTGACCACACTTTTTCTTGCACAGTGCAAAAGGAGCTTGGGATCCTTGGTGGCTGAATCTACCACAGATCCAGGAAACCCAAAGGAAACACAGAATCTTTTAGGTTGAAGGCACAGCTGGAGACCACCTAGTCCAAGCCCCAGCTTAACCTAAATATGTTGGCCAGGACCACTCCAAGCAGATTTTGAATATCTACAAACCCCACAACCTCTCTGAGAATCCTGTGCTTGATCTCTTTCACAGTAAAGAGGTGTTTCCTTGAGTCCAGATGGAATTCCACAGGTTTCAGTTCGTGTCCATTGGTTCTTGTGCTGCCACTGGGTAGCACCAAGGAAAGTCTGGCTCCTTCTTCTCTACACCCCCCTGTCAGGTATTCATACTTATTACAAGATCCCTCCTGAGCCTTCTCTTGTGCAGGCTGAACAGTCCCAGCTCTTGTTGCTTCTCCTCATAGGAAAGGTGATCCAGTCCCTTAATCATCTTAATGGCCCTTTGCTGGGCCTGTTCCATACTTTTGGAATTCTGGGATGTCCAGAACCAGACCAGCATGTCAGATGTGGCCTTCCCAGTCCTAAGCAGAGAGTCAGGATCACCTCCCCTCTGCTGGTGATACTCTGCCTAATGCAGCCCAAGAGACAGACTTTTGGCTTTCTCTCTTGTCAGGGTGTATTGCCAGCTCATGGTCTGCTTGAGGTCCACCAGAACCCCATGGTCCTTCTCTGTAGACCTACTTTCCCATCTGATCAAACCCAGTATATGCTGCTGCCTGGGGTTCTTCCTCCCCACATGCAGGATTTTGCATTTCCTCTTGTAAGATTCCCTTCATGAGATTCTTCTCCGCTCAATTCTCCAGCCTGTTGAGGTTCCCCTGAATGGACCACAACCATCTCCACAGGCATCTGGTGTATCAGCTACTCCTCCCAGTTTGTATAATCTGCAGACTTGCTGAGGGTGCACTCTGTTCCAGGTCATTAATTAATATACTAAGCACTATTTGCCTCAGTATCGACCGCTGGAGTACACCATTAGTGGTTTGCCTCCAAGTGCGCTGCTGATGGCAACTGTCTGGGCCTCTCCTTTCAAGCTGACGAAGTACCGGTACAAATTTCTTGTTGGTTCTGAATCATTTAAGAGCTGTTATTTCATGCACTTCCTTATCACGTTTCAAAGTGAGGAATTCCAGACCATTAGTCTGTTTTTCATATTTCAGACTGAGGAATTCCAGGCCATTAGTCTATTTTCTCTGAATGGAGAATAAAGAAAACTGCACAGTGAGTTTCCTCATCATTATTTGCTCCCAGAAATGTCCAAGATAATGAAACCTGTAATATGAGTTGCACTACTGCTCCTTTGGGCACGCATCACTGATGGAGAGCACCACTGGGTTCTGCCATTCAGCAGCTCCTGCCAAGGGCTTTCAAGCTGGCAGCTGTTCTACATCCTTGGCATTTCCTACCTTGTGCCTGGATGACTGCTTCAAAACTTAGACAGCACCCCTTTGATGAATTTGTGGGAATTTTGCTGAGAGCAGGATGTAGCCTGGCATTAAAAGCTCCCAGAAGGTTAGCTAACAATGACTTTGTGAGCAAGTCAACGAAAGAATCACTTTCTGTCTAGAGAGACTAATTATAAAATTAAAGATGAGGGGACAAATAAACATTCCCAGGGGAAAGAAAAGAATTGTTTGGAAAAAATAATCCATGATGCCTCAACTCACAGCTTTCCTAACGTTGGCTTGGTAGCTCTAATGTTTAAGTTGTTGGAGACCAAGAAGGACATTTCTCTTGTGGGTCTGACTTTTTTCTTGCTCTCTTTTTAAGAGGTTTCAAATATTGGAAATTAATGTTTCTTAGAGGAACATGGTATCTAATCAAAATCCTGAGATTTGTACCCACTTAATTCTGGGGGACATGGAACTCTGTAAGTACTGTGTCAGCCCTGTCGTCTCATGTGCCTCTTTCTTCTATTAAAAGACTTCATTGCAAAAGGCTCTGCTTGAGTTTCTCAGGGTCCCACTTCCCCCAGTATTTCACCTTTTGGACTGAGTAGGTCATCTTGCATCAAGCAATAAGGCTTAAATTTTGGGCTATCTGTTTTCACTAGATGCTAGGGGCAAGCTAACAATATGTAAGTGGATGGCCTGACTGTTCTTTTTATTGTAATGAGCAGCAGGTATTTTTTTCTCACTGACTCTTTGTGGGTCATTTCCCTTTAACCTTTATCTTACAGATTGGTCTTCAATACAGGGAACCGAGATGATGAACTTGCAGCGCTCCTCCAAGAGGCAGAGGTGCATTCATGCACAAGGAGGCATCATTCAGAAGACTAAGGTGGGCCAAGGAAGCAATCTCTTTCTTTTCCCAGCAAATCCTCCAAATTTCATGTAATAAGGCCTTACTGAGAGCAGGAGATGCTGCTACTCTCTTTGCCACGTACTGGACCCCTCCAGGAGTGTTATCTTCATACTTGGAGGGATAGTTCAGCCCTGGATATGAAGAGTTGGGTTGTTTTCCCATGATGGGAAAGGAGGGAGATTACCCACAGCTGTCTCACGCCAACAAAGTGGTTAGCTGTTCTCACCCTGTCGCCCGATTTACTTATTCTCAGATTACATCTCCAAGTGACAAAATTGCAGTTTCCTTCTCTGTCTGATGCTTTATTAAACCCTGAGGGCCACATCCTGCTCTCACCTCTGGATGTGAGGTGAGATCAAAGTCACGTGAATGTGGCTGGGTTTATGTGGTGTGTCTGAGAATAGGAGCAGAGTCCGCTTACTTTTCAGCTTAACCATGCAATTTTGGGTTGGTTTTTTTTTTGTTTTGCTCATAGGTGCACAGCCATCTGCCCCTCTACTACAGTGCTGTCTGCCATCTGTCCTAGGAAAATAAAATAACTGTAAAACCCAAATGTTCACAGGCTGCAGAGTTAACATCTGAGATGTTACCGAGTATGCTGAACAGGAGGCAGCAGATTATTAATTTGCTCTAGGAGTCTTCACTGAGTGTCTAACCCGAGGTATTTGGGCATGTTCAGCCAAGGGAACACTTAAATGATAGAACAAACAGAGATACTGCTTAGGGCTGTGCTTCATACGACACAATAACCAACTACCTGCCTCTGTTGCCTACAGGGATGTGGCCTGGGGGCTTCAGGGAAAGGGAGCTCCTCCTCCAGGTGCTGGGGGTATCTGGGAGGTGGTGCTCAGCCTGCCAAGATGGTTCGGGGAGGGAGCTGGATGTTAACAAGGCAGTGTCCTACAGTGCAGTGCTGGCCTGGCCAGCATCCTGCTAGGAGAGGTGGTGAGGGTATCAAGAGCTGCCCACCATCTGCAGAATGGCTGCCTCTGCAGGGATGAAGCCCTGGGCAAGGAACTGCCCTGATTCCCGGGGTCCCCCTCCTCCTAGGGTCCCCTTCCTCCTGGGGTTCTCCTCCCGCTGGAGCCCTCATTCACCCCAGTAGGTACCACAGACACCTTAAACCAGCAAGCAGAGGCAGTGCCACTGTCACCCGGGCTTCTTGGAGCTTTGCCCTGCACTGGCAGCTGTCAGTGATGTGGGGATGCTGCTGGGAGAAACCAGGCTGCAGGTGGTTCCTCCTGCTCAAAGTATGGAGCTGGGAGCATGGTAGCTCCACAGGCATGAGCTGAAGGGACGAGTTGGGAAGAAGAGTAGAACAGTCCCCAACGACCCGAAGGTCTGAGATCCAGGGCAGGGAATTTGGACATGACCCTGCTGTCCTGCTGGGCGGTGACCCTACTGTCCTGGCAGATCATGCAGATAGAAATGCTGGAGACATGCATAGAATGCATGGAGATAGCCACAGAAGCTAATGGGCAAGCTTGTAATGGTCACAGAGTCCTGAAAGTTGCTGCTGAGGATGGCTCTGGCCTCGTTGAGGCAGATGATACAAATCACAAGGCTGCAAGGACAATTCCTTTTACTCAAAAGACAATGCAGCTTCTTGCTGTCACATCTTCTCTCTATAAACTCCTTTTTGTCCGACCTTCAACAGAGCACAGGGGACACCCTGAAAATGATTGTACCACCTTCATCCTACGTAAGGCAAGAGGGGACATGAGACTGCTGCTCCCATATTTTATCCAGCCCCAGGAGAACAGGACTGGCCAAGCACATGCCTCCCTACAAGGCAAAGCCTGGCCAAACCGGGCAGAGAGAACAGTTCCCGAGGATTCTTCTCATCTCAGTGTCCCAAAAGCTGAACCAATACATGTTAACTAATCCTGGCATTTCTATCAGAGAACAGAGTAGAATGGGATAAGCTCGCTTCTTGGACATCCACCAGCCAACACATGGGCAGAGTGCCTGGAGTGACCATTCACATGGCATTATGCTTTTTCCTTCTTCTTTGTCCGCTTCTGGGCAAGGAGGCAGCCAGCAGCAGGTGTGGCCTGTCCCGCTCCCCCACACCACTTCAAGGCGTGCACCACAGCAATTCCAGAGAAATGATAAACTATCCCTAGAAGCCCTTGATTGCCTGCTGGGAATGCAGCAGACAGCAGGTTTCAGATACAGATGATAGCGTTGTGGGACTAAAATGCTCAGGGCAAAACTCCTTGACAATTTTACACCACCAAAGGCTCTTTTTGGCCTTGTTCTGCTCGCAAGGCTTTTAATAGCTCCAGCCTTGATCTCTTCACCAGCACATGAATGACAGCTGCAGAAGAACTATAACATTTTAGTTGACATTTGTGTTTAGGAGCTCAACTATAATTAGAGGCAAGTGAATCATCAGCAAGAAATAATTAATTCAGACCATGCTGCCTTTCGTCCTCTTGGTGGATCCTCTATGAACAGGTTGCTACATTTGCAAGCCCATTCTTCGTTTGGACTTAGTCATGTATTTTCTGGGATTTCTCTCGGTCTGGTGCCGGCACGCTAGCAGTTGGCAACAGGGCTGGGATTTCCCACCGCACCAGTCCCTGACACCATCCTCCTGCTGCTGTTCCCTATTGGCGGCATGGAACGGGGAAGCGGCCGTGATGGCACGGATGTGAACTTTATATTGGAATACATGAGCACGTGTTTTAAAATGGGCGTGCTGAGCCAGAGCGCTGTGATGGGCTGGCTGCTTTGACAACAGGAGGGCTGGACCATCCTCTCCAGGCTGTTTGGTTTTGGACCTGCATAGACACCCCCACAGGACCCCTCTGAAATCAAGGACCTGGTGTATCACCTACTTTGTTCCTGTAGACAGCAGAAATGTGCAATCTAATAGTTCTGCTCACAAGCATCTCCCCATCTCTTACCTCCTGCCCCATGGCATGGAGTCTCCCCATGGACCTTTGGCCACAATTTATGGTACCGACGTAGACCTTGCCTGTTACTGGAGTCCTGTGGTGGACCGGCCTGAAACACGTGGAGTAAGTACAGTGTGGTCCGAGCCCCGTCTTTTGGAGTGTGTCTGGTGCAAAGACAGGTCTCAGCCCCCAGGAGTGCTGCAGCCCAAGCTGCTGCTGGTGTCCCACAGCCAAAGCTGGGGCAACCAGCCAGCCTGGAGAGACAGAAGCTGGTTATCTTGCCCTACCACCGCATATGACTGCCCCATGCACCCCATCACAGCGCAAGGGTCCAGAGACATGTTTGTCACTGGGCAGATTTCAAAATTTCACAAAGAATTTATCTTTCTTATATGAACGGGTTATTTTCAGCATTTTATATGTAAATTTCTCGGTTTTCTAACATTTCTGTTTTAAACACTTATTTGCTTTTCTGCATTTAAGCTTGTTTCTTAAGAGCCTGATGCAAAGTCCAATGAAGCCAAGGTTGGCTTGAGTACTTGTTATGTCTTTTGCAATCTAACTATGCCTTCTCAAACAAGTCATGGGGTTTTTTTCATCTGGGAGTATCAATAAGCAAGTGCTGACAATTCTTTCAGTTTTTATTAGCTTGCTATTAGCAGCCTACACAAGGAATTTGCAGTTTGTATATGCCTGTAAAGTCTAATCTAATCTAGTCTATCTATCTATCTGATACCCTCGCCTGGGCAATCAGGCCTGGCTTGATAGCTGGGAGGGTATAAAGTTCATCTGTCAAATAGCTGAAATGACTAAAAAGGACAGAAGCCGAAAAGCAATTATTAATTGATGTGGTTTTGATTGATGTTAGCTGCTATTGATCATCTCACTGCTTCAGTGAATGAAGCTCATAACGTAATCTTGATGCTGAACATTGATACACCGCGCACCTTCCCCATTGATCCAATGTACATAGGCAATGTTATTTAGCATCCCATTTCATGAAAATCAATAATGAGATCATATTACACAATCTGAGGTCCAACTGTGGCGCTTCTATTAAGATATGTAGCACACTGTCACGGCAACAGAGGAATTCAGTCAAGGGACTCGCAGTCACCATCCGTCTGTGGGATGCATTATGCATAAGTGTGTATATAAAATTAAAAGAAGTAACTGCTACTTTGAAATCACGCCGTATCAGCCAACAAGCAGTTTTATAAGGTATTTTATATTAAATTCTGTTGAAATGTTTTTCTAAATTCTTCCGCATCTTCTCTGTTAGGTTGCTGTAATTCATTCTATGGAGATTTTTGTACTGCACCATATGCTTTCCAGCCATAGCTGTTCTACATAGTTAGCACAACCATGTGATAAAATTAGAGCAAGGTCTTGATATGCTGCCCTGGCATGGCATTTTGCCAGCTTCCATCCACGCCTGGAATCTGCTGTGGGTGGACTGGTGCACGCACCGTCAAATTTCACAGCAGGGCCTTTGACGAGCGGCAGGGACCGTGCTGCACCACGTCCAGGGCTGGCACCATCCAGGAGATGCAGGCACTTAATTGCATCGGGCTCATGACCCAGCAACAGTGGGGAACAAGACTTCCTGCAGGAGATGGGGACCACGATGGATATGCTGCCTGGCCACAGCCGTGGTCCAGTATGCGGATCTCACACATTTTTAAACCCCTGTTAGGAAAACAGTCTTCACCGCCCAAGTACCTCTAGGTTTTCTGTTCATTCCATCATCTAGCACATCCTTTAGCAACAACGTGGGAACAACTCTTCACCTCTCTACTTTCTACCTCAATACTCACCCTCCCACCTCTCTTCTCATCTTCCCAAAAGTTTCTTAGTCCCAGCTCAGAAGTTTGTTTTTGTAAATCTGCTTGGAAAGGGTCGTCCTTGCACTGTCCATCCAGACATCTTGTTTATGCTGACTTCTTTACAAGGTTTCTAAGACATTCAAATTATTTTCTGGATATATTCTCAAATTCTAACAAAGTTTCTCCACTCCATATGTTGCTGATTCATGTATGTCACTGACTGATAATCAGTTTCAGGACTGCAAGGGATACATGCTGCCTTTACACGGTTATCTTTGAACTGCTGAGCAACTTGCTGCTCCTCTTACAGAAGCCAGTATCTTTACATTGGCAATAGCCAGAAAGGGGCCTGACCTTTTTCTGATTGGGCATGAGGTCACTTCTTGTGTTGGGTTGCAAGAAGTGGGGGCCTCCGGTGGAAGCTTTAATTTGAATGAAACAAGAAAGCTGGGTTTGTTTTTTTTTGAAAATGCCTCATTTCTCCAAGAGCAGCTTACTCCATATCAACTGTGACTTTTTTTCCTATTTGTGGTTAGTCCATTTACCCAATGAAACTGCTAAATACAGTTCTGTATATTTTCTCTGTAAATACAGATGTTATATTAGGTATCTGCCTGTCTTTCCTGCCTGCGTGTCTGCTGTCTGTCCATCCGTCCGTCCATCCATCCGTCTGTTCGTCCACCCACCCACCCATTTATCTGCCATTTAGGGGTAACTGAACACTTCCCAGGTAAATCAAATCTGCATTCATATGGAAACTCATTCATTCACAACAGCTGAGCCCACTGAAAGCAGATTCTTGCCATAAAAGTCATTGGATGCTGTGGGTGAATTACCAGTCCTTGTAAACACTGTGCTTCTAGATGTAATTTATCCTAATTTAGCTCTTGTTATTGTCTTGTGTATTGTCTCTGAATAAGGCAATCTTGAAAATGCTATCTCAGATACAGTAATGCATACGGAATGCCTGTATAAGGTTATCCTGGGTGTTTGCAGCACCTGGGCTCTACCTGATGATACTATTCATGAAGGAGAGTTTTGAGTTGGCACGTTCATATACAAAATATGTTTTTAAATGGCTTTTTTAAAATGGCATTTTTAAATTGTATTTTGGCAAGAAAAAGTTAACAGCATTGCATAATTGTCCAGCGTTGGACAACTATTATTTTGAGGGCAATTTTTAGAAGCAGCATTTAGGTTGTTCTGAGACTGACTTTCCATATCCACTCTTCAAATCTCTGCCACCCCTCCCTGGGCAGAGGCCTGGGACCCTGAGAGGCAGCATCAGTCTCTGCCACGAAGTTCCTGCCACAGCAGATGCTGCAATTCCACATATTAGCATCTTGATACCCCTGGTCGATTATTTAGTATACTTATTCTACCTCTTACTCCCAGAAAGGGACATGCACGTCTAATGCCTCATTAGCCATTGGTTCACCCTGTCGTGCATCCCCTTTTTAAAATCAGGGTTTCCTACAGCGTGGCCTGGGGTGCTGTTGCTTCACACAAATGAGCTGACTGTGCCCAGAACAGACACTGAAGAAAAGGAACATCCCAGGAAGGCTCCATCCCTGGGTGAAAAACTACTTGAGAACATCAGCAGATGAAGCAGTGAAGGAGCTGGATAAGCCAAAGCTCCAGTGTCTTTCTGCTGCTGGATGGGAAAAAAAAGAGGAGGTTGGATCATTGCTGGTCTGAAATGGTCACCCTGGGACACGGCAGCTGGAGTGTGGTAAGGGGTAGTGGCAGAACCAGATTCCTTTGTCAGATGCCTTCTGTGGCTCAGCTGGAGCCTCCTCAGGCTGTGGGAAGGGACCCCAGTTTGCTGGGCAGCACTAGGTGCAGCCCCCTGCCAAGTGGTGGGGCTGACACCAGTCCCTGTCAGTGATGGGTTGGACTAGCTCCACTGGTTGGGAAACAACCCCCTGAGCAGGGGGTCCCCAGTACTACCTGTGCCACCGTGCCGGTCACTGGATGGGGCACCATCCTGCAAGGCACTAACTGAGACCACTCGCATTGGCTTAATGCCCATCACCCTGGACCCAGCTTTTCCTCTTCCCACTGTGCCACAGGCCACACTGGTCCCACACAAGCAGGGACCAAACTACGCTGAATTTTAGGATGTCACGTGTGCAATTAGCCCTGCTGTTTCAGGCGGTGTGACTCCACTGTGGCACCAAACGAGCACTGGCCTCCACGGGCAGGCGGTCTGCAGTGCTGGGTGATGCTGTCCTGGTCCACTCCTGCAGCTTGCAGCAATCCTAAGGGATGATCCCTAGGTTTTTCAAAGCACCTCTGAGTAGCTGTGAGGTGAGAGTGGTCCTGCAGGGAGCTGTTGACACATTGGGAATGGCTTTCTCATGTAGATAGACCCTCTAAGGCTCTTGTACCCATCACCTTCCTCTCTGCAGCGTGTCACCAGACTGGAACCGCAGCCCAGCTCTCTTCTCCAGGAGCCTGTTGAGCCTTTCTACACCAGAACTCCCTGGGGGCTTCTCTTTGCTTTGACTCCTGCCAGGTGACCCACAGGTTTTAACTCCGCTTCAATTGACCCCACTTAAGTGCCACTTAACAATAAATTACAGCCAGCAATTTGCAGCCTCGGCTGCTGGTTATTTACATGTGTTTATTCCTGGATACTGCCCTGCTGCTCCAGCCTCAGAACCTGGTAAAAAGGCAGCAATTAGCAAAGAGAAAAAAACCCAAAACATAGATGCAATTTACTCCCCAGGGCCGTGGGGGGCAGGAAGAAGACTCCAGCTGGGAAGGGTTGTGCTTTCTCCTCCCTTCCACCCACCTGGGCAGGGATGTGTTGCAGGGTCAGATCTATCAAGCATCGCTGAGCTGAAGGGATGCCAGCCGGTCCCTGCGCTTCCACAGCGCTCCTGTTGCTAAGGCAACTCCTCCTTTTGGCTGCCGGAGCCCCGGTCCACAGCTAGTGGGGTAATGGGAATAATGAGAAAGCGAGGGTTATCTTGGGAGGGGGCTGGCGTGTGCGCTGGATAAATCCAAGCTGGACCCAGGTGGGGCTCAATGTGGTATTTTTAGGATGGGTTTTTTTTATGGAAATAATAATAATAATAATATATAAGCAAGCAATAGGACGAGGGGGAATGGTTTTGATCTGAAAGAGGTGATTGAGATTGGAGATTAGGAAGAAATTCTTTGCTGTGAAAGTGGTGAGACCCTGGCCCAGGTTGCCCCGAGAAGCTGTGGCTGCCCCATCCCTGGAGGGGTTCAAGGCCAGGCTGGATGGGGCTTGGAGCAACCTGGTGTGGTGGGAGGTGTCCCTGCCCAGGGGGAAACCTTAGAGCCATTTCAGCCAGACTAAAGCAGTTGTCCAGAGAGTAAAATTTGGCTATTTCCAGACTGCTACAGCAGACATAGTTTGGTGTCAAGGTGAACACAAACCAGTAACCTTGCATCAACAGAGGCAGTCACACTAGCAATGTTATAAATCTTCCAAACTGGTGTCATCACCATATTCAGCACTTTTCAGGCAGGAGGAGGTCACAGCCCACCCTGGGGTGTCCTGGGCTGTTCCCTGGATGTCCTTCCCCAAAAGCAGTTCAGCTGAAGGTTCTTCTAGGTGGCACCTTCCAGGTCCTCCTGCTGCCCTGTGGCACGTTCACTGCACAGAGAGTGGTTCTGACGATAGAAGACAACACAATGTCCTCTTCCTAGGAAAGAAGCTCTCCAAGCGTTGACTCTCCCTGTACATCCGTGGGATTCTCTATTGCTTTGGCTCTGGCACAGGACAACCCTGTCCTGGAGGGAACCATATTTTCACTTGGCTTTTTGCTCCAGCTTTGGGTCCAGTGCCAGGAGCTCTGGACCTGCTCTGGTTTGGATGGAGCAAACAAGCTTCCCCCCCCCAGCTGGAGGTGCTGTCTCCGGGGAAGCTTCTAAGCCTGCAGTAACTCTTTACACCAAATGTGTTGCTACTTTTATCAGATGTTTTTCTGATATGCTGCTAGCAAGGAATCCTACACACTTCATTTCATAGCTCTAGTTGCTGTAATACGCCCAAAAAAGAAAACAGAAGGCATTAAAGCAGTTCTGATATTTGACAAACCCGTCTAATTCTGTATTTACATGTGGCCGAGGCTTTTGGCTGACATTTCTCAAGATAAAATATGATAGGAAGTATTCATTTTGATGCCGTGTTCCTTTTTTAAAAGGGAATTCTAAGGAAGGTACTTAATTTCAGCTCAGAAGTTTGCTGTGGTTGCACACACTGACTTCAGAAACGGGAACAGAGACTCCAAAGGATAACACAGCTTTTTTATTACCTTTCTCGTTCCTGCTAAGGCTTGTAACTTGTGACAACCTCACTTAGACTCATTCTACCGCCTGGCTTGAGCGATGATCCCCTCTGAGCTTTGAGTTTGCGTATTTATGAAAACAACTCACAGTGATTAATTTTTGTTGTTATTACTCAGTGCTGCTTGGTTGTAGTTTCATTCATGAGCTGGTGCTCAGTCCTGCAAATGGATTCATTATTCATATGGATGCTGTACGCAAAGGTAAATGGTTTTTGTTCTCTGGTGTTACCAAAGACTGTTTGTTGTGACAATCGACTGCTAATCACCATTCACTGCATGAGCTGGGTGAGTTGGGACAATTTCTACCCCTTTATTGGGTTACTGAGTCTTTTTACCAGGAGAGTAACAATTAAATGTGAGTGAATAACAGTGACGACTGCTTTCAGCATCCAAAAATAGTGATCTACACACCGAGAAAGTGCTGGGAAATAATTGACTAAGCCAGCAAAACCAGCAGAAAATAATTAGCAGTTATCTATTGCGTGTGTGTTGATGCGCACTTGAGGTTTTACTCAATATTTCAGGCTTTTTCAGCAAACAGGAAGGTTAGAAATTTACTCGTGATGTTCTGATGATAACTACATGAATCCAGCAGCTGGGACTTATAAAACATGAGGTATTGTAACACTGGTAAGGAAAGTTGGGCGAGTTACAGGCAGCAGGCGTTCCCAAGCAAGCGCGCAGACACGACAGCTGTTAGAATTTGTGATGCTTCCAGAAAGCAGCCGCCTTTCCACAAATACCGGGGATGGAGAACAAAGCAACTTCACCGAGCTACCCAGTCTCGGGGTGTATTTCATTGCCAGTTTGTGGCTTCACGAAAGACACTCCTGCCTGACAAAGTGAAGGCAGAGCAGGTTCCATGATTCACACAAAGCAAGGTTCATTTGTATAGAAATGAGCTGCCGTGCAAGAGATAATGGTTTATTATTGCACTTTGTGGGTCTCCATTCATTCACAGCCCATGTGACTCCGGCTACAGCCAAGTCGGCTCGAATTAATTTTTCAAGTATGGCTTCATGAGACAATGCATCAGATGTTTTAATAAAATTCAGGCGGGCTGCAGCTATCGCGCTCCTTTCATGCACTAATTAGGGGTTTCTATTTAAAAAAAACAAAAACAGAAACAAAGAAACCCAATAAAAACCAGCAATCAATTTTTCTGCTAATGCCTTTTTGTGATTCTGATACGTGCAGCTCCATCTTCCTGGATGTTTATAAATTCCTGCCTTTAATATTTAACATGTTGTACATTGGTTTACCAAGGATTAGGCAGATATCACAGCCAGCCCAGTGCCAAAAGCACTCTGTTTTGCTTTATTCAAGATGGCTCTCACATCTGCTTTGTTTCACCCACTTGTGCCTTTCCTTTGCACTCTAACAAAACAGAAATAAATGTAATTTTTTTTTTTCCCCTCTCATTCCTTAAATAAACCCTGTGCCCTTCTGCCTGCATCTTTCCTACATCCCACGGTTTGGTGGTGCTCTGCTTTTGCCTTGCATGCATGTTAGAATCATAGAATCATAGAACGGTCAGAGTTGGAAGGGACCTCAAAGATCATCCAGTTCCAACCCCCCTGCCCTGGGCAGGGACACCTCCCACCACACCAGGTTGCTCCAAGCCCCATCCAGCCTGGCCTTGACCCCCTCCAGGGATGGGGCAGCCACAGCTTCTCGGGGCAACCTCTTCCAGAGTCTCACCATTCTCACAGCAAAGATGTTCTTCCTAATATTC
>VZRU01007268.1:0-13672 GCA_013398155.1 Pedionomus torquatus | reverse complement strand
TTTGGTAAATTTGGCTGAAATCACGACATGCCCAAATAGGGCACAGGTCCTAGTGGCTCCCTATGCAACTCCTAACCCAGATGACCCCAGGCTGTTCACCATGAACTCCCCTACCTCCATCCTCACGATCTATCCAGTCTACCCATTGCCCTCAGCACCTAATACAGCATCTTCCAGCTCCTGCTGCCAACATCACAGGCTGCTGAAGCTGAGCAAGCCTCCTCCAGTTGAAGTACATCTGTAGAAACATCTCCTAGTTTCTGAATTCAGTGATGTGAACATCTACTATAATCCTGTACAATCGAAAGAAAGCAAGATGCCTTTAAAAAACACGAGCAGAATTATTATGGCAGCCCTAGAAAGGCTAATATTTTTGGGAAAAGAAACAGAAGAAGCCACATCCCAATGCATATTAGCTCAAGGAAACTTCCTGCAGAATATGTCTGGGATAAATATCCACCAATGCACTGCTCCCGAGGGATGTGATACATAAAAATAAATACCTGAGGTTTTTTTGCTCCAGCTCTACAGATTCCATGAGGTTTTGCCCAAGCCTTTAAAGTTTCTGGTCCAATGAAAAGACCTTCTGCCACAAGATCATGTTCTAGTGACCAGGACTAACTTTCAAACAGGGAAGAGGGCCTGGATCAAAGATACTGCGAAAAGCTGTGCTACATCTATTTCTGTTCTTAAAGGTGGGAAAAAGCAGATGTGAATGCTGATATCAAACATGCAGTGGTGCTCACAGAATGCTGCTAAGGGCTTAAGAGAAACTCACATGTACATATATATTTTCAGGAAAATTAAATGAAGAAGAAAGAATTCCTGAACCACACAGCACTCAGGTTTGGGTCAAACAATGTATTTTCACATCACCTGCAGTTTTAGAATCCTCCAGGCCAGAAGGGACCTCCTAAGGTCAACTAGTCTGACCTCCCCACAGTCGCAGGGACAGCCCCAACTAGATCAAGTTGCCCAGGGCCCCATCGAGCCTCACCTTGAATATCTCCAGGGAAGGGGCCTCAACCACCTCTCTGGGCAACCTGTTCCAGTGTTCCACCACCCTCAGAGTAAGAAATTTTTTCTAATACTCAACTTAAATCTACTCTTCTCCAACTTAAGTCCATAAGTTTTATTACAGTAACAAATGCTCTGAAATTGTTTGAAGAGTCAACTAAGGATAGTGCCTGAAACTGTACTCACTCTCTCTCCACACACTAAATCTGCATACATACATGTAAACCCATGCTGATGCAAGTGTCTACAACCTCTTCAGTTGCATGGTACAATCAATCCACCAGCAGCTATTCCTACACTGGTTCCTCACACTTAGTATACATGATACAAGTCCAAGTTGCAGCCTGCAATGTGACCAGAAGGCAAAAGTTTTGGGGCTGTGCTCATGAAGACTGCTCTTCACTCAACTCCCAAAGCCAGGTCTGCCTTGTGCTGGCCAGCACAGGCCATCAGGAGCTGAAGAAAAGCAGTACCCACTTCCACTATCTTCCCACTGCCCCATTTCCAGCTCTTCTCAAAGTACCCAAAGATCAGCTTTCAAGTGCTGCATACAGCAGTCAGGAGTGAAATGTTAGCCATGTCTCAAGCCTCTAGTGCAAACAAAGACAAGCTAAGAGGAATGGAATTCTTCCTTTTTGATCTGATTTGCACAGTGCTTACTACAGTGGACAACTGTTTCATGGCTGGGCTTGCTTCATTCTTAAAAAACACAAGCAGTAATTCCTGACTCTGTTCATAAAGGTATGACCATTTCTGAAAAATAATTTTTGTGGCAGCCGTGATTTAACTGCATACATCAGTACTGCATATGGAATGAAACACAACGAAGCTTCGGCTCAACATTGCTAGAATACAGCACTTGAAGCAGTGTTAAGTACCTGTTGAAATCAGGGGGGTCTATAATTCACAGTTGCTCAGAACTTGTCTCATCCATTAAGTCACAAATACATCAATGTCTTCAGGACCTTGCTCCAACATACTGAACTTCAAAATTCACGCAGCTTGTAGGAGTCAATAAGTTAATTTTTTAGATCCTACAATTTGAATGCCTTCATCCCTGCAGTTATTAAAATATTTCTTTCACTCCAGTGATGAATTATGCTAAAACAGAGAAAATAGATTTCTTTACCTAGTAGTGAGATAACAGTTAACACATATGTCAGTTACGATTACTACAGCACTCCTTTCAGCAAATACCCATGCTCTTGTTACTCTATGTTACACCCTGAGTTAAAGAACTATTGCAAAACAACTGGAAAGGGAATGAATGAAGGCACAAGAGACAAAGAAGTTAACCTTGTGGTCCTTGATTACTTACAAAGAATATTATTTTCTGAAATACATTTTTAATGGAGCTGGAGGAGGGACAGCAAAGCAGTGAGCTGTGTGCCCAACTATATGTGCTGCTCATCTCATGATGGCTCTTTGTCTTCCCCCAGCCAGCTCTGACACTGCCAAGAGGGAGCTGAGCGTGGGCTCACCTGGGGCTGCTGGTCGTGCTGCAGGTGAGAAGTAGTAACTGATTTGAGGAACAGAAACGGGGTATTTGGCCATCAACTCCTCCAGCCACAAACCTGTACTTATTCTACTTGTAGACCCTATTCATAAATCATACTGAAAAGGGTAACAGCCATGAAAATAGCAAAATGGAAAAAAACCTTAGGAAGGTGACCATTCTGGCCTTGATATCAGTGGTAACTGTGGCAAAATCAAAGAGTGCCAGGCTCTTGGCCACTGCCTTTGAGAAGCCCCCTCACCAACAGGCTTTGGTGCAACAGCAAGACCTGCAAACCTGTCAGACTCCAAAGGCTCCTCTGAGAGACGGCTCCCTCAAGAAGAAGGAAAGCTGGGGCCAGAAAACACTGAGATCTTCAAAGAAACTCACAAGTTTGACACAGAAAATCTCTCAGCAGTTGTACATCAGAAATCCTGTGAAAATAAAATGACCCATGCAATAAACAAATTTTCAACTTTCCTATCACCAAGCTACAAAATAAAATCTAGTGCATTACCTACTAGAAAGTAAAACAACTTAAATTTCCATTACGTTCAGCTGCCCATCATATTAAATGGTCTAACAGTGCGCATGTTGTGTCCTTTAAAGGAGGCCATTGAAGGGAGAGCTTTGAACTAGTCTAACAACTCCCTTTGCCTTATTTACTTTTATTACAAGATACTCTTTTAATATGAGACATCACCTCTGAAAGGCAGAAAACAATATATTCATTGTGCTGCTTTCATCAAAGGATGCAAATGCAGAAAACATAACTGGAAATACATTTTCTTTTTCCTTACCTAGTGAGATTATTTAACTACAGCTCTTTACTTAAAGATTTGAAAAAGCAAACCCTGGGGAGCCCATATGCATGTAGCAGTTTTGATTTACTCTTCTTCTGAAAGAAGCAACTGTGAAGGAAACACCACCATCTCTAACCCTGCAGGCAGCTGCCAGAACACGCCTGTCTACATGGCCACCCCATTTATACCAGATCTAGCAAAGATGTTGTTAGAGGATGATTCAAATGACTAATCCAATAAAAAAACTGGAGTTAGCCTGGAGGGGAGGGAGGCTGTGGCTTAGTTTTATCAATGGCTCAGCTATATGATCCAGCTCAGCCAGGGGCCACACCATCATTAGCTCCAACACAAAGGGAAGTTGCAGAAGCACTGCAGCAGATTACACATAACGTGAAACCCTACTCCAAAAAAAGCCCCCAAACTTCCCTCTCTCAATCCAAAGTGAAATGATGAAACTGTGTGTAGCAAAACAGAGATTTTACTACATTGACAGATGGTTTAAGAACACTCTGAGCACAGATTAACAAAAGAAGCCTACATTAAGATTCTGCAAATTCTTTACATTTTCTGGCCCAGATTTAGAATGGAAAGCAGCATAATGGGAATTTGTCTGAAATTAAAACCAGAAGACTTCTCCAGTACAGAGTGAACTGTATAAAAGAAATGCCACAGGGAAAAAGTACCATTCCAGTAGTTACTATAGGAACAACTTGCTACTTTGAAATACGGTTTTGCAGTTTTAAACAGAAAAAGGCACGTGATCTCCAACATCAAAGGCAAGACAATGAAGTCACTTGTTCTTTCTGAAAGTACCAATATAACAAAGTTTTCAAAAACAGTCTTTCTAATTCAAATATTATATTCTTATCCGTAAGGGCATGAAACTAATATAACAAAGTTCTATTTTCCATAATGGACATTAGAAATACAATAATAAAATATATCATACTACAATTACATTAGTCGTACAGGGGATTTTGTATAGATACACATAAATGGCTATCATGCTTTTAGATTCTGCAGCCTTTAAACACCTTAGTTTAAAAAATGAGGTTTATTTTTTATTATTTTGTTGCCCACTGCTCAAAAAACCCCCACAGAATAAAATAATACTATCCTATAAATCCAGGCTTATAAATTACGGTACTCTGCTAACATCTAGGTTAACACTGACTGACTGCAAAATTAGTGATGTCAGACAGAATTATCTGTGCTTCCAGTTACCCTGCTGCAAAGCCCATTGAAAGCTGTCACCCAGAGATGCAGTCTCCAGTTCAAAATGAAATCACTTTCTAATCTATACAATTCAGAGACACATGAAAATAAACCAGTCTTTGTAGAGATTTCAGAAACTTGATTAATCTCATCTGGTGGTTTTAACATATACATTGATTTAATTAACATATAACAAATTAATGATCGTGTTAGAATGCACAAAGTCACTCAATTTTAAAGACCTACCAGGGTTAATGGGTACTATACATGTCTGATCAATCTTTTTTTTTTTTTTTAATTTTAAATAATGTAATACTTAAGACCCGATTAGACTCGTTGTACATACATCTGCCTGTTAGCGTACACACACATAGGAAGAGCATACATAGGCAATTTATTTATCCAAACCTACAAGGACTGTAATCACACCTGCACGCGTTCAGAGGCTCCAACATGCTCATGTTACTGAAAAATATTTAAATTATCACATTGGCAACATGCAGTTCTAGAGTCCTCCAGAGGAATCTATAAGCTTTGGTGTGGCAGACTCTCTGGTATGACTGTTTTGTTGGGCCACACTACACCACACTGCTGTGCAAGCAACAAGCCATAGTTCACCCTTGAAACACTTGATAATACAAGGTGAGCAAGATGGCAAAATAAATGGAAGAAACATTACAGAATTATCAGTTTATTGCATCTCCAGCCCCGCACAACCCTATTAAGCAAACAAAAACGGACCATATTGCTAGGCAACTGCTTATAAAAACTGTACAAAATCTAATGGAAGTTTTCCATTCAAATCTTGAATGCAGTGACTTTAAAAGTAACTTATCTTTAGATGTATTGTACACAGTGTTTTAAGCAAACAGATGACCTTATTTCAGCCACTGAATCATGTTTACACTGTTTTTACATGTTTGCATAGTTCTGACTTTATAGGTACCCACAGTGGTGTCTGAAAGAAGGCCTGTCAGAAATAATCCAGCTAAATCATCTATATTGCTGTCCTTTATCACAGACAGTGGTTTGCACCACAGCCTGAGAGGCAAACACTAGGTAAGGCTGATTTCACCCAATTCTAAGATAGTCTGTAGTTTTCAGCACTCACATGTACCGGTTAAGGAGTTTTTCGGGGGATGGCGGAGGGCGGGGCTGGAACAGAAAGGAGTGAAACTTAAAACCAGGCTGGACACTAGAAACACAGTATATTTCCCTTCAGAAGGCCAGTCGTGTTTTTCAAGGTGAAAATTTAAGCGATTGCCATTTTGCAGAAGCATCAAGAGGAAACTTTCAGTGATTTTAAGTACTTCTCACTAGCTTACAACTAAATGTGGCATCAAACAGGTGTTTAAGATGAATCTCTGTTTTTCCAGAATTTAAGTTGGTCTATTGTAGTTCAATTGTCCTAAGTTCTGAACACTAGTTTTTCCAGTTAGGATGCTAAGAGCAGGCACTTTTCAGTTGAAATGATGCTACAGACTCTTAACAGCTTTTGTAAATGCCATGTTTGTAACACTAACTCTGAGACAGCAACCTAAATCAGGAATGATGCTGCGCGTGGGCGATGTAAATTAATTTTCAGTAAAACTGATGTTTTTAAGTAACACAGGATTAATTTCCACTTCAATGATTTTGCTTTCTGCTCAGTTCTCCTCTAATGCTAGGAAAAACTATTTTTAGACAACACTAGTGTCTGAATTTGTGCAAATATTTACTTTGTAGACAGCTACGGTATGTGGGGTTCTAGGTAGCGGTTCTTTTTTTGAGCTTGCCAGATGCAGGTACCAGGAGGAGCAAGACCCCTTCTGTCATTCTTGATGGTGGCAAGAACTCCTTGCCCTGGTGCCGGACCCCTGAGCCCTTCCATTCCTCCCAAAGGCACAGCACTCAACTGTAATATTTGCTGCCCATGGCCAGGAGTGCACAGCTTCCTGCTGATAGAATGGGATCACTTTGATTCTTGTGTATTTGGTCGGGATAATTACTGGTTCTTTAGTGTTATTAGCGTTAATTATTTAGCCTTATTCTAGTAAATCTGCTTCTATTTCAACTCTTGCATTTCCTTGGTTTTTACCCCAATTTCCCTTCTCAGGGTGGAAAGGATCCTTGGATAAGAGTAATTGTCTAAAGAACAATAAACAGTTATGGGTTCTTCAAACCCTAAGAACTAGGGTTAAGAGCCTATGAGCAGAAACATATTCCCTGGATCTACAGAAGATGAATGCCAGTCACAGACACAATGGATGCAAGTATCATTTTATTAAATGGTAACTTCTTCAAAGTTTTTGGAAGACTCATATGATGTGGGTAGACAGGAGAAGACAGTCGATGCTGCACATCAATAATCATATAACATTACTGAAAGAAGCAAGTATAAATGCAGGTTCCATTGACTCCAGCATCCCATGGGGGTGCTCTGAAAGGCCTGAAAGTTCTGAAAGAACTGAACACATTATTTGGATGTATATATTCTGCCCCTGATTTCACGAGATTCCACTCGTGAATCCATTTGGGTTTTTGTTTGTTTGTTTTTTGGTGGTTGTTGTTGTTGTTTTATTTTTAAAATTTTATTTAAATCCTCATGGCCTTCACGCAAGACATAAACAAGACTGTGAAGACAGTGTTTGCCATTTGTTTGCACTAGTCTGCTGCTAAGACTTGTTTTTTGGGGGCTAAGCCAAATGTGATTTCATTTTTCTAATAAGAATTTTCAAATTCTGTGCTAGGCAACTTAAAATAAGTAGTGAACCAGCTGGATGAGTTTATATAGTCTGCACATATTAAGCTGGCATTTTAATCATTCAAACAAAGCCTAACAATGAAGTCACGGAAAGGCTGAAACATGTCCTTGTTTCAAAGGTGACTTACAAAATAAAAAAATCATCCAGCTTGTTTGTTTTTGATAATGTGCTTACAAAGACTTGCAATAGCTCTGGGAGCTACTTTCCAGTTTTGGTCTACCAGTTCTTGTCTCCTCTGTTTGGATGGAAATCCTTTTAGCAAGACCTGGAGCTTTTTCAGCTGCGAGACAGCCATCTTGCTACCTTGATTCTTCATAAGTTCCAAGCTGAAAAAGTATTTCAAAGTCCTTGAAACAAAAGTACATCCTCACTTCTCTTTCTAAAAAATAATTTTTAATTTTTCAACATCTGCATCATTCTGCCACTCTCTGGCTGCCCACACCGTTTTCCCAGTAGACAGGGCCTTATTGCCAGCAGTGAGCAAGTACCTGGAAGAGCAGAAGAGGTGACAATGCATTGCCTGCGGTCAAACCTACAGGTATGAGCTCTGATCAGAACTTCTCCAGCCTGCTGGGAACAAGTGAGCAGTCTGGATAGATTTTTGGGTGTACAGCAATGTGTGCAGCCTCTCCCACAGGAGGAACAGTTATACGCTTCCTCCGCTATCAGCTGGTTTTAAAAAAAAATCACTGGTGTTTTATCAGCTATGAAATGTCTGTCATCAAATGCATAAAATAACAGGCTAACAGGTTTCAGCAGGCAACAGAAAAAGAGGACATTGTGACTGCATGGATTTTACTCTCCGAGGAAGGTAAGAAGAGATTGCAGGCAGAGTGGAAAAGATAAATAAATCATACTTTAAAACGACTTGTGCATTTCTTAGGACATAGAAGTCTGTTTTTCTCTCCTATTTAATCAAGTAAGACTATTGCGCCATTTTAGTGTTTTTTATTGTTGTCTCCTGATTTTACACACTTTCCAAATGTGAAGATTCCTCCACATTTTAGCCATCTAAAAGTCTTGGTTTTCTTCAGGTTACCTTCAAATACTGGGAGACAAAACTGGGTTATTCAGCAGCAAGCAGGCAACAATACATCATTGCTGTCACAGCAATGGGGAGGCTGACAGGGCAAAAAATACAAGTCATCCCAGAGCAACCCATCCTTCCTCACCAAAGCCCTTAAACAAATGAGACACCATTCCCATCTCTTTTTACTGTTGTAAGGGTCATCTGGCTAGGATTACATGCCTAGCTCTTAGCCAGTAGCTACCTGAGTTGAACCCCATCCAGTGTGTATGTGTCTGAGGGCCAGGAGAAGGAAAGGCGGCTAAAAGGGGAAAGAGGGATGGGAAAACCATGTCTGTACAACAAATTTAAGAGGTCAGAAAGCAAGCAAGAGAGAAAAGCACTGCTTTTACTCTGTGATATACAATTTCAGGTGTGAATTTCGAACAATATGATTTATAAATGAACACACATACCGTTCATTTCCCTGGGGGGAAAAAAAAATTGCTAAAAATGTTAATAGTTACAGATTTCAGTACTGTTTGGGGTTTTTTGATATTNTTTTTTTTTTTTTTTTTTTTTCCCTATAATTTCATAAGTTACTCTAAAAACACACCTGGCACATTCCTAAAGCCAATGTCTGGAATTAAGTCTGCTTCAGGTAAATTAGACCATTTGTCTTATCTTACTTTTCACAACAGTGGTCAAGAAGCAAAAAGGTTATTTAAATAGTAACCTTTTTAAATACTTCTCTTGAATTTTGGTACAGAGGAAACAGAACTGCTGCCTACATCTTCAAAAAGATTTAGACTACTTTCTCAAATATGTTTGCAAAAATCATAACCAGAAGTCTGTCTAGCATTAACATCATAATGTTAAGAGAAAGGAGAAATCTGGAAAGCAGAGAAGAAACAGCAAGTCAGTAGTTCTTCCATTTTCAGGAACCACAAGAGGACAATTATAGTAATTCCTCCAACAAATCTTGAAAGAAATCTGAAACCCTGTAACTTCTCTCACTAAGCAAATATGAAGACAAGATAGCTAGACAAGCATGAGCTACAGTACTAGCATACACCATCTCTCTCTAATTCTCACAAATGCATAAATTTTCTGAACCTGAACTTGCATAGGCCTGCAGAAACCATTTATGTTGAAAATTATTGAAGTCAAAAGATGTCACCAGTTGAGTGAAGCTCTAGCAATTAATATTTAGGAATTATTTTGCCAAGAATGCCTAGGGAATTCCCTAGGCAGAAGGGGATCTACACGGTAGACCTTAAAAACACAGAAAAGAAGACATTATCCATTACAAATGAAGTCCAGAGGCTGCTTTTCTTCTCAAAATTAAAGCAACTTAATCTAGTACTTGAAAGATACATGTTCTGCAAAAGAAAACTACAGAAGTGCAGCTTAGTTTTTGACTCTACTGAACATAATATTTCTCTTTTACAAATGTTTTGCCAGAGGCTAAAGAGAACTGAGTACAAGTTTATCTTGCTTAACATATTTGAATTGTCCACTCCAAAAAGCACAGGTATGCACAGGAATACTTTCATGCAAGCACTTCATAAGCATTAACCTCTGAGGGGGTTAAGGGCTATATTGATGTAAGCATTTGGGTTCTTAGATTATCAAGACACTACTCTGCCATCACCAACATCTACAGGTGCTAGTTTTCCCCTAATTGCTTAGTTTTCCAAATAAAATCTATAAAAAACAAGCTTTTAAGGGATATATGCCCTGGAGTTGATATGCTCTTTGCCAGTCTCAGTGGGACCTTCAAACCAAACACTTCCAGATGGAAACATGAGGTTTCCAACTCAGTGTGTTCTTCAATGCAGGGCTCAATCCAATGAATCTTCAGATCTGGACTGGAGCACACATGAAACCAAGTAGGGTCTCTTCACACGGCACTGACAAGTTGATCCTCAACTGGCATATAGGACAGAAAAGTTCAAATCCTCCCTCTGTCTCTTCTGATGCAAGAATTTTAACTCTTCCTTCACTCACAGAAAATGCCTTGAACACTGGGTGCTCAAGGTGAAGGAGACAGAGGCAAGGGAATCTCTTAAAATCTCCTATTGAAGCTACTGCCATTCATAAAACACAACATTAACAAGATAATAAAAGTTTGAAAATATTCCCACAGTCCATTGGTTCACCCATTTTACACAAGTGACAAAAATGACAATCCATTTCTGCACACTCCAAGTTATGTATCATGTCAAAGACGAAGTTCAAACAGAGGGAAAATTTTGTCTTTGACTTACAGATTCTTTCATTTTGCAGAAGTTGCAAGAAGGATTAAAAAAAACCCAGACATGCAGACTTCTCAATCCACACCACAAAACACACTTCCGATTCACATTCAGCAACTGTTCAACTACATGCAGTACAGTAAACCCATAACAGGAGAATCGGCTGTATATTCTAATCACAGATATGAGCATGTTTTTTTGCACATAGCTGCCTTCATGTTTCAGTCCTTCCCAGGTCTAGGGGAATATAGAAAGGGAATCTAGAGAAGGTATTGGTTTTTATCACAAGTGGACAATATATATGTGCGCTATGCAGAAAACAAAGGAGAAGTACTCTGAACTTCAGAGTTCATCTTCTTAATGGCACACACATCAATCACACTGCTCTTTCTACAAGTTCTAAGGGCACTTTGGGGTCATTTTACTGCACAAATAAGTTGTACACTAGAAAATAGAACACTTGAAGAAAGACATGTCACCTCTATTTTTAAGATTATCTGTTATCACCAACAGGTATTTGTTTAGTCTACACAGACAATAATTCTTAAAACTGGCAACTGTCCCAGACAGTAAATCCGAAAGAAAGATCTTGCATTGTAAGAACGCTAAACAGGTCATATTTTCATCTGAAGTTTACAATTTGGAAATGCAAAGTTGTACGTTGTTTCAAGTAACTCTTAAGAGTAATAAACAATATACTATATAAATATACAATATATATAAATAACAATATACTGGGCGTGAAAAAACATCTTCCTCTCAGTTTTCCTTCAGCAGGGTTGTTTTGTGATGGGAAGGATGACAACAAACACGTAACTCAGTTCTAACTATGTTCCTGCCACGAATATGGACTCTCAAAAGACCAACCTCTCAAGCCCATGCCATTTTCTGATGGCAGGTATGTACCAGGGATAATACTGCGCTGAAGGCAGTGTGAGCCCAGAGGTGCTGCAGTACTAACATCTGCATGCAAAGCAGCTGAACGTTTCTCCAACCAGCTCCAGGACACTGCTCTGGCATGGAGTCAGCTCCACAAACGTCATGTTCATGCACTGTTCCAGTGGAAGCTGATTTAGATGAACTTTCCCTGGTTCAGCAAGGCAAACCTAACCAGTAAGCACAAATGCAAACAGAACTATAAAAGAAACAGGGTTGAGTCAAGCACGTATCTTACTATTCCCAATCCTCTCTTCAAAGTCTTGTCTCTGAAAATACTGCAGTGAAGAACTCTACATGGCCTTAAGGCTTGACAGTACATTATTTAAAGAGTGTGTGTACATATATATATATATTGCTGTTTTTTCCACCTAATAATAAAAAAACTCAAATCTTTGCCTTGATTTTTTTTTCCAGAAGCTTACGGATAATACTATTATTAGTTGACAAATCACTTTAAAATGCTCCACTCCCAAATATGAGGCATTGCCAAGGCCACTCTTCTCTCCCAATTTAAGATATTTGAAAGCTCTTATCAGAACAGAATGCCACAGCAGCTAGCAAAACAACTCCAAGTTTAGACTCCCCTTTCCTCTTCAAAATTGTATTAAGATACCTTAAGTTTCCACTCACAATTTTCAAGATTCAACAGGAGAATGTAAATCTGATTTTGATGTAAGCAATTTTTATGAAAAGCTCACTTTCTTAAATCACAACAAATTCTGCAATTTATACCAACTCTTTTTCCTCAGATTTTCCCAGCAATAACGCAAACCTCCCAGAAGCCTGTCTTTTTGAACTGTTGAAAAAACTCTTCTTACTCTTATCGTCAAACTGAAGGTACTGTTTCAGATGTAAAAGCTCTGGAAATGTCACATAAAAGCAAAAAAGACTGATTCACCATGATTGACAATTCAAGTTCTGCCTCTTGGCAAGCAGAACACTGGTTATTGATTTCCAAAATAATTTTCAATCAAGCTTACGCATTCTCAGTAACTGTTACACACATCCATTTCTGCAGAGCAAATGTGATGTTTTCTTGGTCTTTTTAACAGCTCCAACCCCCATACCCCTTGATCTTTGAGTTGAAAACTCCAGGTAAGGAATTTAACAGCAAAACGAATAAATGATGGGTTAGTCTTCTCACAATGGTGAAAAATGTATGAATATATCACTCATTCCACAGCATGGAATTCATCTATATATATAGTGCTACAAACTTTTATTTATCTGAACAAGCGGCACAAATCATATAGCAGATGATTCTTTAATTTTTAGAGTTTCTTTCTCTCTGATGGATCACAAAGCACCAAACAAACACCAATCTGAACCTCAGAAGCATGTTCTACCTAGCAAGACACTGAAAGGAAAACAGGTGAGCATTATCTTTTTATGACAAGGGCAGAGGACGAACAACTCCAGCTAAGAACATCGTGGCAAGACCACTGTTCTTACAAAGGCACCAAAAGAGTTTAATGCATGGCCAAACTGAAAAACTCCAGCAGGTTTAAACATCTCATGTGACTGCCTGACACTGCAAAAATGCAAGCACTGCCCCACACACCTCAAACAAGGCGGTCAATCGGAGGAGTGCCTGCATCTTCAGATTACTTCTTATTTATTATGTACTGTACCAGACGTTTGAGATACCTAATGTACCTCCAAGACTAATAGATGTTTTCAAAACACCTGATCTGTAGTGTTTGTAAACATGCCCAATAATCTTTAAAGTATCATCAGCATAGGCGGATGTGGTTTCTTTCAGACATACAGAGCCAAATGCAGCAACCTCTGACCAGTAAAATTCCCAAGTATGTCTAGAATTTTGGCACAGAACGAAAACTGTCACTGATGTGCTTTTTGTATTTTTAGCAATAGTTTACCTGAGCAAACACAGAAAGATCTAGCCCAAGGCCAGCAAGCCAGACATAGAGCAAATTTAGTCCCTGGCCCCACATCTGTGCATACCACCAATACCTAAAATTTCATCATTTCAGAAAGCACATAAGGATGTTACCTTTCTGGACATGGATGATGTCTGGGAAGTTGGCCAAATGTCCCTGATACAGTGCTAACAAATCCATCACAGCATCTAGGTCCTGCCGGGGCTGATCTGCAAAGAGGTCCCCGATGGCATCGTAGGCTTCTGCAGTGAAGGCTATGGCTTGGTTGAGGCCAGCTGAAAAAGCCTGCTGGTC
>VZRU01007266.1:34851-58004 GCA_013398155.1 Pedionomus torquatus | reverse complement strand
CACCCGGGCCGCTCCCCTCAGCCGCGGCCTCCTCGCCGGACCGACGGCGACCCCCGCCGGAGCTGCGGCCAGGCCGCTCCTCTACCCGCAACGGGCCCCGCGTCCCTCCCGCTCGCCTTCCCCACCTCCTCCTCCCCGCTCCCGTCCACTCTCCCCCTCGCTTCACCACGGGGAGGTGGCCGCAGCGACNGACACGGCGCCGCGGGCGGGGCTGGGCCCACCGCCCCCTCCAGGACGCGCCCGCCTGTGGGTTTAAACTTGGTTGTGATGGCGTGGCACAGCATGGCGGTGGGGGGGTCTCGGGGATTCCTCGCCGGTGTCACTGCCCAGCCCTGTCGTGGTGGGAGGGCTCAGGGGAAAAGCAGCGAGCGCTGGGGGCTCAGGCCCCCATGCGTGGCCATTTTTTGGGGGGGGGTGGCCCGTCTCTTTAAATGTGAACTCTCTTGACTTGTGATGATGTAATCACAACGAGCAGCGAGGCCGGTTATCTGCTGTTGGCCTAAATTCTGTTTAAGCTCCCGTGCCTTGTTGTAGAGAGCCCTGATACTTACAGAGATTAGTGTGATTGGTACCATTGTGAAAATATGACAGAAACTCCACCAGCTGCTGAAGAAAACTTCCCCTTACTTGGGGAAGCACGGTCTCTGTCCTTACCGGAGCCAAAATCTTGTCAACTGTCGCAAGGTGTATTTGCAGTTCAGTGTTGCAGGCTAGATCCACAGTACGTGTCTTCTGGAGAATAAGTCTTCTGAGTAGCGGTTGAGGGCACTGGAGGTGTTCAGCTTGGAGAAAAGGAGGCTGAGGGGAGAACTTACAGCTCTGTACAATTCCCTGAAAGAAAACTGTAGCTGGGGCGGGTGTCGGTCTCTTCTCCCAAGTCACAGGCAATGGGACAAGAGGAAAGGGCCTCCAGTTGCACCAAGTTGGATATTAGGAAAAATGTTTCCACAGGTTCTGAAGCCTCGGACTGGGCTGCCCAGGGAAGGGGTTGAGGCCCCATCCCTGGAGGGGTTTAAAAGCCAGGTTGACATAGTGCTTAGAGACATGGTTTAGTGATGGTTTTTATCAGTGTTCAGTTGATGGTTGGGCCTAGATGATCTGAAAGGTGCCTTCCAACCTAGACCATTCTATGATTCTAACAAAAAATGTCCAGAGGCAACATGCTTTTCTGTGTATATCTTAAGTCATACAGAGAGAAAAGAAGAACAAAATAAAATTCCCCCCAACTATTACATTAGAGTAGGGAAGTGGAAGGAGAAGGATTAAAGGAGAATCCTGGGAAAAAAAAAGCTGAAATTCTCCAGCTTGTGGTCACCCACTCCAGGCTGCCTGGCTCTGCAAGACCCCACGCATCTTCAGGGAGATGCGGGCACAGCAGCAAGGCGATGCTGACTTCTAACCTGAAGTTAGAACAGAGGTGGAAACAAGTGCCGTAAGCAGTCATGATAAAAAATATGCTGAATGACAGCTGAGGTGAATTGCTTCATCCTTGTTCCACAAACCCAGAACTCAAAATAAAATTCCCTGTCCGCTACTGCCTCTCATTAATGGAGGGAGAGGAATTCCTTCAGATGTGAGGAAAATCTTGCAAGATCTTCTTTTCTGGTAATCATATTTTCTTAATCAGAGTCTGTAAATACACGATTACTTCATGTACTTTTAGGTTTTTTACCCACGTTAGGTTACTTCGATTTCCTTTTGGTTTTTTCAGAGCTATTGTAGTAAAGGGCACCTCAGGTTTTCAGGCAGGTAGCTCTGTTTAGGAGTTACTTTTCATGCACATGAAAAGTTAAAGATCTTTGAATCTCAGTGTCAGCCTGTATTTGAATTACCTGTGACCAAATAGTTTTGATACAAGCTGTTTGAATTATTGTGAACCAAAAGCAGCACTGCATGCTTGAAACAAATGTGTTTTGAAATAAAGCATGGTTGACATTTAGCTGAACAGATTAGGAGCACAATATGTGAAAGCACATGAAAAGCCACTGTCACTCAGGCCTCAGGCCTCATCAAACTATGAAAAAGCCCAGTGTTACATGCTGGTAACATAGCCAAGCTCAATACATAGAGGCTAGCTGTCAGCTAATGAAGCCTATGCAGGCTGTGTGTAACCATCACAAGTGAAGCAGATTCATAGAACCAGGGAATTGTCAGAGTTGGAAGGGACCTCTAGAGATCATCCAGTCTAACTCCCCTGCTAAAGCAGGATTGCCCAGAGCACATCACTCAGGACTGCATCCAGGAGGGACTTGAAGGTCTCCAGAGAAGGGGACTCCATACCCTCCAGGGCTCTGCCACTCTCACCCTAAAGAAGTTTTTCCTCATAGTCAAGTGGAACTTCCTGTGTTCCATCTTGTGCCCATTGCCCCTCATCCTGTCGCTGGGAACCACTGAGAAGAGTCCGGATCCATCTTCCTTCAGCCCACCCTTCAGATAATTGTGAGCATGAAGGTTTCCAGGTTTCCCCTCAGCCTTCTCTTCTCCTGGCTCTCTCTGCCTTTCCTCATCAGGGAGATGCCCCAATCCCTCCAGCATCTTTGCTGCCCTGTGCTGGATTGTCTCCAGTAGTTCCCTGTCTCCCTTGAACTGGGGAGCCCAGAACTGGAGGCAGTGCAGAGCAGGGTGGGAGAATGACCTCCCTCCACCTACTGGCCACACTCTTCTGCACAGCCCAGGATTCCATTGGCCCTCTTGGTGACAAGGGCCTATTGCTGACTCATGGATAGTTTACTGTCTGCCAGGACCCCCTGATCTTTCTCCTCAGAAGTGCCTTCCAGAAGGTCCACCCCTAACCTTTATTGTTGTCTGGCTTTCTTCCTTCCCAGGTGTAGGACCTTACACTTGCCCTTGTTGAACCTCATGAGGTTCTTCCCCTCCCAGCTCTCCAGACTGTCACGGTCAGGCTGAATGGCGGCACAGTCCTCTGGAGTGTCAGATCTCTTAATATTCTTGCACATTCCTCATGGAAGGAATTGATATAAACCAATAAAGAAATATGATAGTTATAGCCAGCTGAGATTCAGGCCTGATAGCCATACGTGCCCACAGAAACAGCCAGCTAGCTGCTTCATGGTAAAAAGACTATTTGGCTGTAAGGAAGGTACCAAAGTGAAGGTGATTAATTTGTAGCTCTAGAATGGCTATTCTCTTTTGTAATTATGCTGATTATAGTATTATAAGAATACCAAACACCCACCACCACCAAATCTAAATTCCTGAAAATGTACAAGTAATGTCAAATAGCCCCGAGATCAACAGAGGAAGTATCTTCTTTAAACTATTCATATCAGCTAATGCAACCTGTCTCTCTCCTTGAGCTTCTTGTCCTATTGACAGCTGTTCTAGAGTACTTGTGAGAACTGGGTGAGCCAGAGAGGTAGAGAAAGCGGTGGTTGGCATTAAAAGAAAGGCATAAGGCAGCTATGGAAGGGAGGGAGAAAAGGTGTCCAATATCACACCTAGGACACAGAAGAAACCCCTCTTTTAAGATACCAAATTGATATATGAAGACCTGTCAGATTGATGTTTGAATCTCTTCGTCCTTCTAGGTGGCCTGTCTCCTCTTTTCTGATAGCTTTGTCAAAATACTACCTTAGAGAATCTCACTGCTGAGAAAACTGTGTTTGTTCTGTTTTTCCTGTCCTTCAGGGGGTGTGTGGGAGATCCTTATGGGTAAAGAACTGTTTCAGTTCCTACTGCAAGGAGTCAGAGACATCTTGCATTATTCAAGGAAATTCAAGTAAAGGTTGTTGAGAAGACTTTAGTAAGCTTTGCTAAAAATAGTTAATAGTTAAAGTGCTTAGCACAATATACTAAGGATATGTTTTCAAATCTACTGAAATTCTGAGAACCAAAATATCTTCTTGTGTATCACACACAGTATTATTACTGGATGCTTTAATTTCAGATCATCTCATGAGCTAAATGACGCCTTAATATTAGGAGTGAGTAATCAACTTCTGCTTTTGGATAAGAAATTGAGAGATTTTTTGATTTACATTCAGTAACCGCTCAGGTAAATTTAGACAGATGAAACTACATAGAAGTTGATTTTGAAAGTCCTTATTTATTAACAAATTTAACCAAGCAATGTCGTGGTTGCAACACTCTCTAAAGAGAGGACGCTTAGCAGTGCAGACTTGGGGAAAAAAGGGCTGAGCATGGGCTAACGGACTAGTTTTTCCAGGCTGTGCAGAAGTATTTTCCTGATCTTCAGTGGATCTGAATGTAGGGAAGGACAGACAACGTTAGATTATGTGAGGAAGGATCCTGCAGTTTCTTCAGTAGTGCTTTACTGACAGAGCCACGTCTCTCTGCTCTGACACTGAAGTACGAATGTGAGTAACTGAGGTTTATATGCAGGTAACAAAGTACCTGCTCCACCTTTCAAAGGAGTGGAGCGGGTTGCACATAGGTCTTGGACAACATTCCACTTAAATTGTTACCTTGGAGGGTGTTCATGTGTGCCTATTACAGGACATTAAGGAAAGAGTGTCTGTAATCTTCTGGACCAAGAGAAATGGAAAGAGAAACACAGGATCAGGACTCATAATTTAAAGCCTTCCTCATTTGGTTTTCCTCTGCCTCTATTTAAGTTCCTATTTTCAGTCTTTAGGTCTGCTCCCGCTGTAAAAAGTATAAGGCAAAAATACGTTCGTTGGCAGAGTAAGTAGCCAGCAACCAGGACAGCATAATATTTGTGTATCGTTCTCAATATGCTTATTCTCAGCTTTATATTCTTTCTTAAGCTGTGGCAGGAGGGATGCCAAATGGAGGCAAATATACTTGAGCTCTTTCTCATGCTGCTCTGTTGAAAACAGGATGTGTCTCTCTCCACTCTGCAATATTGGTGGAGGGGAGTTTGGGAAGGAGCAAGGTGGCCGCCTTGTCACTTGGCTTTACCAGGGGATGGATTGCAGTATAGAACTTACTAACCTGTGCTAGAACTGGATAATTTTTTCAGCAAGGTAATTAGCAGTTCTAAAGACAGGGTGTCTTCGTTAAAGCAGGGCACTGTTCTTTGCTGTCCAGTCTGGCTTTGGGATGTGTTAATTGTTCTCACAGCAGCTAATGCTCTAAGGTGAAACCTAAGCACTGCAACTCTATCTATAACTCATATCTCTAATACGCCTACATCAAGCAGGTGGATGTCTGAGGAGCCACTGCTGACATCAGAGTCCCAAGTATTCTTTCCTGCTCTTTCACACTGTGGTAAACAGCCCAAATGAGTCAGATGTTCTTCCTGCAACAGGACGTACACAAATAATGCTGTAATTAAACATAGTGTCTAAAGGTAGGAACTAAGATGTACAAAGTCATTACATCCCCGAATCTTCTGTGAAATCGAAGGAAGTGATCTGCTGAAATACACTTAAGGATGTGGTGACAAGTTCATATTCCTGTGTGTGACTGGTTCTCAAACCTCAAGCTGCAAACCTGCGACCAAAGACATCCCTGGCTAGCTGAATTAACACCTCTGCTTCTCAAGTGCTTCATCTCTATTTGTCCTTTTAAAAAAGTGAAGTAGGTTGCACTGGCTGTGATCAGGTAATGTCCCAATGATGTTATCTTGTTGGGAGGCAATCAAGTATTTCTACAAAATAGCAGGAGGAAAATCTCTTGACTAAGATGTTACGGAGCAGAGAGTTAGGACTCTCACCCATCTTACCTATTACACTTCATTCTTGTAGCTTATGTTAATGCTTTCTTCCATGAAGTGGTTCAATTTAAGTGGATGAAGCACCCAGTGTAGGAACTGTAAGCTTATCCTATGGCAAGAAAATGACTAAGCAAAACTGAATGCCAAACTCCAACCATTTGTCAGTTGTTGAAATAAAGCCCATTCTTTTTTATGTTTTTGTGTTTTTTTAAGGATGACATGATGGCTTAAGTGTGAGCAGTAATTCCTGCTGAATAGTCAGTGCAGTAGCTGAGCAGCACTGTTCAGCATATTTGATAACAATACTGTATTAAAAGGCTGACATGCCACTTCTGCAGGCACCCTTCGCACTCCATGAAATGAGAGACTTTCTACATACCTTAGTTTTCTCAAATGCTAAAAGCCCCCCAACTTCTAACATGTGCATGAATCAAACTTTATAACCTTCTGCTCTAAAGAGAACTCCTTCCCTGCGAAAGAAACAGCCCCAAAATCCCACTCTCTCTGATGTTAATGGGAGCTTTATTAGACCAAAACCCACAGCAGTTTGCTAGTCAGCTGAGTGACAGAAATTTTCTTCTCTGAGCTCTCACCTTCATCAAAGCAAAACAAATCCTGTCTTTAAGATAAGCTTATTCACTTGGGAGGAAAAAATAAATGCTTGTACTTCAGTTTTAAACAAAAGGCCAGTTTGAATTTCTTTTGGCTTTTGGAAAGTGCTTTGAGCATGCAGAATGCTGGGCCATTTCACAGCTGATTTTTCATTATTTTGTATGTACACACTCATGTTCTATCTCTCTGCAAACTTTTTGTCTTTTCCACTTCAACTACCTTCTCTTTCTAACATGTATCAATTTCTATTCATTTTTGCTCATCAGTTCTCTGTTCCATCTACAGACATTCTGTGTCTATACATGATTTTTTCAGATTGTGCTTCCTTTTTTCTTTTGTATCTTTTTCTGCCCCAGGAAAAATGCTTTCAGCCACAGCTGAAGTTTACAAGTTTAATGAGAGAAAAAAATGAGCAGCCTCAAACATTTAATGGTGTTTTTACAGTTTCTTTTCCCTAGAAACTGATGATAAACCCTCTACCTGTAACTAAAGCCACCTGACAATCTTTATCAAAAACCTTATTTATGCAATTGTTATAGATGTTAATAATTGCCCCATATTTAGCTATGTTTTGGGGCATAAACTACCATATATATAGCCTACTGTATATATAGTATACAGTGTCTGTATTCTATATATAGTATATAGTATAGTGGATACTATACAGTAGATATAGTATATAGTATAGTCTAGTAGATATAGCAGATATAGACTGCTTTATACTCTTTTATCTGTTTTTATGTATTTCTGGTTTAACTCTCCATGGGTTCCACATAAACAAGCTCCTTCATGCACAGAAATATATCCAGTAATGATAACCTTAGGAATCTGGTTATATGCTCGTAGGACCAAATAAACATCTGGTAGTTTCACGAAGCTTAAAAAGGAAGACATTATTTTTCTCATTCTTGTGACCAGACTTATCAAAACAAAATTGTTCAAATGAAAAAGGAGAAGTAAAAATTACAAAAACACCCCAGCACCCTAGTCTGGAAGTTTTAAGAATGACCCTTTGATATGCTTTACTCAGCTAAAAAGAGGAAGTATGTCCAGATTGCTTTTCAGAAATTGCCTTGTAAGCAAGAAAGGGTTTTTCACCAAACTGGACTTTAACCTAAAAGTATTTATAATGCTCATTCTGCAAAGCCTGAGACAGCACACCAGCAGAGTTAAGTACAGTTGCATCCTTCAATAAACAAATAAATAATTATAGCATTATCAGTATGACTATCATAATCTCAGTAGAGAGTCAATAACTCTCAGTTTTTAGATTTATGTGACTAACAATGTAGTACTAACAAATGAATAACTGTTTCCTGTATACCTTTCATATATACAAAGTCCTTTGTCCCCAGTTACGTTCAATTACATCTTTGTGAACATAAATATACTGAACCCTAAAGAAGTAGTGTATATTTAAAGCACTGTCAGCTCTAGAAAGGTTGAAAATGCTGACATGTTGATTCAGCAAAAGGGTTACTTTAGAAGTATGTTTTGACAAAAGCAGTTCAAATCATTTGAACCGGGTGTTGAAATAGCTGCTTTTTTCTTCATCTTAAGTGTCCATAGAGTGAGTAGGCCCCTCTAGCCCTTGTTTTCTCCTCCCTCTTTCTCCTCTCTCTTTTTCTTTAAGGGTATTCTAATAGGAACACCACTGACATTAAATATGTTGTTCCTGTCTAAATGACAAACATTTTTCTGAACAAAAAATTTTCCTGGGGAGTTCTGACTAAGTGGATGAAAAAAAATGCAAATAAAAACTGACATAAGCAGAATTCTGCAAGTGGAAAGGAAACCCGAAATTTTCAAATTACTAACCTTTGTGCATTATTTCTTTTTCCTCCATACTTTAGCACATGATCACAGAAGTGGATTTTAAAATATCTACAGTCCTTTCTCCCAAAACAATACAGATAAAACCAGCAGAATAAACTGCAGAACGCACCTACTCATTTTCTGTAATCAAGTTTGATGAAGCTTGTGTATTCTCTTCCTTTAAATCACTCCTATCTGAAAAATGTCTTGTAC
The DNA here is from genome assembly GCA_013398155.1 of Pedionomus torquatus. Lineage (NCBI taxonomy): Eukaryota > Metazoa > Chordata > Aves > Charadriiformes > Pedionomidae > Pedionomus > Pedionomus torquatus. The sequence goes on along the minus strand of VZRU01007266.1, from coordinate 49,705 downwards.
CACTTTCCACCTTTATTATTCCCAAACTTGCAGTTTCTTGTGACATTCCCATGCAGTTTAGGTTTGCTTTCTAAAATATGTACATAAATCTCATGCAATATATTGGGTGCATTTTCAGTTGAATCTGCTTAAGTGAGTCACTCTAACCCAAGGTGCCCTTTTTGAAGCCACTGTTCAGGACCTGTGCTTCAGTTCAGTCCCTTGCAAAGCCCCTTTTGCCTCAAGGGGGATATAAAGCATATCACAGAATCACAGAATGATATGGGATTGGAACGGACCTCTGGAGATCATCTAGTCCAAACCCATGCCAAAACAGGTCCACCCAGAGCAGGTTGCACAGGAACATGTCCAGATGGGATTGGAATGTCTCCAGAGACAGAGACTCCACCACCTCTCTGGACAGCCTCTTCCAGGGTTCTATCACCCCCACAGGAAAGAAGTTCCTTCTCATGTTTAGATGGAACTTCATATGTTCAAGTTTGTCTCCATTTCCTCTTGTCCTGTCACTGGGCACCACTGAAAAAGCGCTGGCCCCATCCCTTTAAGTATTTATAGGCATTGATCAGCCTTCTTTTCTCCAGACTAAAAGGATCCAAGTCCCTTAGCCTTTCCTCACCAGAGGGATGCTCCAGGCCCCTCATCATTTTCGTTGGCTTCTGCTGTCCCCTCCCCAGCAGCTCCCTGTCCTTCTTGAACTGGGGAGCCCAGAACTGTATATTCAGATACTCTCAAGGTGTGCAGTAAGGATCTTTCAAGCTACTCAGAAATTTAATGGTCTCACTCTGAATGGGCACAAACAGGATTTTGCCCTTTCGCAACTGTCCTACCTTCAAACTCATAGGAGCCGTTTGGCCATAAGCCACCTTCTGGTGAGTGCAGACTAGAAACCAGAGACTGGGTGGCAGGCGGCCTGAGAGCTGCTGTTGAGCCGCAGCTCGAACCCAGGCAGGTACCGGGCGGGTGGAAGGATGGGCTGGCCCAGCGGCCGGCCACCGCCGGCACCGAGCAGGCTTCGCGGCGGCAGCGCGCCGCCTCTCCCGGGTAAAGGCACCCGAAGAGCTTTTTCGGGGGTGGGAAGCCAGCCCCCTCTTCTGGACAACCGGCACGCTGCACTTTCTGCTCCCACAGCAAAGCCGAGAAACGGCTCGCCGAGCCCCGTGTGGCAGCCGTCGGCGCTTCCTCCGAGAAACCCGAGGCGTTTTGGCTCCAAACACGGAGACATTTCTCTTTTGCATGGTTGAATCATAGAATCATAAAACAGTCTAGGTTGGAAGGGGCCTTTCAGATCATCCAGTCCAACCATCAACCTAACTGATAAAAAATATCACTAACCCATGTCTCTAAGCACTATGTCAACCTGGCTTTTAAATCCCTCCAGGGATGGGCCTCAACCCCTTCCCTGGGCAGCCCAGTCCAAGGCTTCAGAACCCTTTCAATGGAAACAGCTTTCCTAATCTCCAGTCTGAACCTGCCCTGGTGCAACTGGAGGCCCTTTCCTCTTGTCCCATTGCCTGTGACTTGGGAGAAGAGACCAACACCCCCTGGCTACACCCTCCTTTCAGGGAGCTGGAGAGAGCTAGGGAGAGCAAGAAGGTCTCCCCTCAGTTCCTTTTCTCCGGGATGAACACCCCCAGCTGCCTCAGCCACTCCTCATGAGGCTTATTCTCCAGACCCCTCACCAGCTCTGTTGCCCTTCTCTGGACCCTCTCCAGCCCTTCAATGTCTTTTTTTGTTGGAAGAGGCCCAAAACTGGACACAGCCCTTGAGGTGGGGCTTCATCAGTGCCCAGGACAGGGGGATGATCCCCTCCTGAGTCCTCCTCCCCATGCTGTTCCTGACCCAGGCCAGGATGCTGTTGGCAGCCTGCTGTTGGCCTTCTTGGTCATCTGGGCACACTGCTGGCTCATGTTCAGCCCACAGTAGACCAACAGCCCCAGGTCCTTTTCTGCCAGGCAGTTCAAGTGCTATGCCCCAAGCCTGGCAGAAAGGGACCATAAAAGCTATCTGTGGCTCAACACAGCAATAAATGTTAATTTACAAGAAAATACTACATCTATCATCAAACAAATTATCCTAGGAAGGAGGACTGTCAGAAATACCTTTGGGCCTGAAAATGTAGAAGCTCGATGCTGGATACCTAATAACAGCTTGCACTGATAAAAGGCTTTTGGACTTGTGAAATACCTTTTCAGCTTTCATTTGGTTGTCAGCCAAGTTAAAACACTACACTATTCTAATTCTCAGATTTCGGTCTAGCAGTCATGAATCATTGCACTATGAAAGTTAAAACATAGCATCTCTCCCACTACTGCTATATTTGAGCTACATCTTGTAGAAGCTTTACAAAAGAAGAAATGTTATTTCCAGGGATTTGTCCAGGAGTGTTGCCTTCTTTCCAGGAACTAACATGCTGCAGAGGAAAATCTTTGTTTTCTGCAGTCCTCTTGTAATCAGAGAGGATATTTTCATTACCTGTATCACAGTGATCCGTAGCTTTCTAAAAACAGGACTGGATGCAGCAGATCCAGTTCACACGCATGACAGATAATAAAGGATTTTTTTTCAGGTCGTGAAATGTAGATATGAAACATATTACATTTCATATCTGTTTGTATCCATGTAGGTAAATTTGGATAAAGAAATTAATGCAGCAGGCATCAAGAGCATTAATTTTTTTCACAAATATATTAGAGAAAGATAGTTAATATGCAAGATGAGAGATCAAATTTTATTGCCTTTTATGCTGAGGTTGCATTCAGCTGTAATTTATTTGCAGCAAATGGTTCTGCAACTTTAAAATCATACAGATTTTTATAGTGACATATTTTGTATAATCTTATACTGATACATATTGATAGCAATACAAACGAGAACACTATTTACATAGATGGCATATACATACTAGAATACCAGTTAAAGAAGACGTAACCCAATCATCAGCTTCAAAAATATAACCTTAGGTTTAGAAAATGATTTTTTTCTAGAGATTATGCAAATGTTGATAATAATTTGTATTTTTAATCAAGAATTCTTAAACCTGATGAAAAAACTCCTAAAAGAAACTACTTGAGCTCAAAGAGACTGTAAAGTGTTGATAGCTTGAAAATCTTTATGTTAAAGTTAATTATTTCAGTTGCAAGATTATATGCTTGGTATAGGTGCTTGAAAAAGGCTGCTGTGCTAAAGTTGTGTTGAACTCTGCCCTGCACTACAGAAATGGGGAAGAAACTCATGTTTTCCAGTCTGTGATACAGAAGCCTAAATCCGTCTCTTGTTACAGTGGGAAATCCCGCCTGTTAGGTATAGAGGACAGAGCAGCGCAAATAACTGTGGGCTGCAACTTCTGCCAGCAGCTCTGCGGGAGCAGGATTTGATTTTTTTGACATATGTTTTGACTTGCAGTTTATTTAGGTAACAGAGCCAATTCCCTTTCCAGCACACAGAAAAAAGCTCTTGAATCGTCATCTCGTGGCACTGAGCCTGCAAAACTGTGTCCCCTGTGGGGCCAGGCTTTGATTTTGAACTTGCACCTTATTAACGATTGCTGTTGTTGACAGGGTTGTGACTTCATACCCACAAGCTTTATTTGCTCAGGAATACCTCCTTGAACTTCTCCTAAAACTCTTGTGCCCTGGGCAGTGTTACGTCTTGCCCCATGCCAGGCAACCAGGGCAGATGTGGTCGGTGCGTCGCTCCCAACAGCGAGAGCTGATGGAGAGAAGGTGCCTTCCTCCTGGCTCTGCTGACTTCTTTCTTCTTGTACACTACGACCATGCTGCAGTTGTCACACATTTCCCAAATGCGTTCATGGTTGCATGTTGTTACTTCCTTGCTGGGAAATATTGTCTTGTTCTCTTGCTGTGATTGACCTGGATGGAGAGAAATATGCACTCAATTAATGGGTGGTTATTCATGGGTGGTTATTTGGCTCTGAGCTGGCACCTGTTGCTGCAGAATTCTATAATGGCATTGACTGCTTAAGCCTTTCCCACAGTGGGCAGCAGCTCTGCCAAAAGCTGGTGTATAAGCCTATGTGTGAGCAGGTGATGTCTGTAAGAATGGTGGGCACCCAGACTCATCACCCCCTGAGCCCTCAGGGTTCTGCAGTTGCACTGGGCAGCAAAGGGGTGGAGAGTCTATTGTATCCTGGTTGGTTTTTGTTGATTTCTCACAGAGGATCATTCATCCTGGGCTCATTTCAGACCTTGGAAAGCTTTGGAAACCATCTGCATATCCATTTTATTAATTACCAGGTTGGCAGGGAACACTCCTAGGACCTTCTTTGGGGATACAGGACTTAAAAGCTACTCTCTTGAGCTGTTAAATGTGCAGACTAAGTTACTGTGACATTTCAAGGGGGCTGGAATAGGGACATCCATAGGTGAAGGAAGGATCATGAGGAGGAACTTCTTTACTTTTAGGGTGGCAGAGCCCTGGAAGAGTCTGCCCAGAGAGGTGGTGGGATCTCCTTCTCTGGAGAAATTCCAAAGCCACTTGGACACATTTCTGTGCAACCTGCTCTGGGTGGGCCTGCTATGGCAGGGTGGTTGAACTAGATGATCTCCAGAGGTCCCTTCCAACCCCATGTCATTCTGTGATTCTGTGAACAGTTCACTTGGCATAAATATGGTAATGCTGCTGCTTTCTGAAGGTGGGTCTGACTGCATCAGGTGTGTGGCAATACACTTGGAACAAGAGGATGTTAAATTGCAGATGAAGTACAGAAAACAAGGTGAGCCTCCAAGGAGTGCTGCTACTGCAAGAGCAAGGTACTAAACTAGTACCTCAACATCTGTTCATAACTGACTTACGGACTTCTGATCTGCAAGCAGAGCTCCCAAAGATTATTGCTGGGATAATTCTGATAAGAATCACTATCAAGTTCCCCAGCTGTCACAAATAGAAGGAAGGCCTTATTTTGGTGGCTACATTCTTCAGGAAAAGCAGTTTTATCAATCATCACTTTCAGCAATAAGCAGCTTAAACCAACAGCAATTTGTTAATAACATTCTATGTGCTTTATTTCTTCAGGGAGAGTGATGGCAGCAGTCCCTAGTCCTCATCTATCCCACAGGGCTTCTCTTACAAGTGGAGGCAGGAGATACCCACTTTTCTTCTCAGCCCATGCATAAGCAAATAAAGCTATCCTCTTCTTTCTCTTCTTTCCACATTGGATATTTATTCCCAGTTTAATGCAGCGGAGTGAACTCAGTAGCCCAAGGACCGTTTGCTGGGCTTGGGTACTCCTTGTGCACTCTGGGGATGACACGTCACCCTCTGCTCTATGTGACACTGCACTTAACGTTGTGATTAGCATGACTGCCAAAAGGTGGTGGCTGGCTCAGTAACTAACACACTGGTAGTTACTCTACCAGTAATTTTGCTCCTCTGCGATGGCAGTCTAACTACCTGCAGCTGGGCTTAGCTTCACTTTCCAGTGTTTTTTTCTCAGTCATGCTGTGCATGCTGAAGCTTGTGTATGCATAACATAAATGCATCTGGAAGCATACCTGCCCTTTGAACTCCTCACTTTGCTCTTCCCAGAAAGTCTGTCTTATTATTCCTAGTCAAGGATATATGAAGTTGGCTGCATGCCTAGGTTTACATCTGGTGTCTAAAAAGAAAACTATTTGCTTCAACACTGTATTCAAAGATGACAGAAGACAAGGAAAAGCTGAGGATGAGAAACCGAGCCATTGTCATGGAACTGAGCATCCGTGCACGTCTCACATGTAGCTTGAAGATGTTAGTCCTGAAGAGCAAGAGATGGGGAACACAACTTTTTTCTTGTATACACATCATTGTAAAAGCAAACTATGGTAGACTAGAATATGGGGATTTTTTCAAGATCTCACCAGCTTCTACTTATATTTTATGGTTGCTTTGCTTGTAGAAGTCCTCCAGAGAGGTGGAGCAATGTTCATCCTCCATAAATTAAAGGAGATTTGTGCCAACTTGCACCTTCACCTCTGAAAATCTCTTGAGGGTATAGAGATAGTTTCTTAGCACCACAGCTCTGCCAGAGCTTCAGCAGTGCACAGGAACATTACGGTTCTTTTAAGACTTTTAGCATAACTAGGAGGAAAAAATCATCTCTATCTTCACAAGTGCACAAATGCCCTTAATCATGAAAAAAAACAAACAACTACAAGCCCCTCCACTTTCCCCTTCTTCTGTGATGGAAACTTAGCAGTAACTTATGGACAGCATACAAACAAACAAAATTTTCTCCGGAGTTGTCTACTGAACTTTTGACTCCTTTGCAGTTTGCTCACAAATTTAATTTCCTGCTGATGACGCTACAGCGCTTTAGAAACTGCATCAATCTTCAGCCTGCTGCATAGTTTATGTCAATGATGTTAGCAATACTTGCAAAGTTCAGTGCCTAACATGCAATAGCTGTTCCAGCAACAGGCTTACCACTTCCTCTTAAAGATGCAGGGAAGCTCTGCAGAGGGACTTGGATTGATTGGATCGATGGGCCAATGTTAATGGTATGAGCTTCAACAAGGCCACATGCAAGGTCCTGAACTTGGGTGACAACAACCCCATGCATCACTAAAGGCTTGGGGAAGTGTGGCTGGAGAGCTGCCTGGCAGAAAAGAACGTGGGGATTCTGGTTGATACGCGGCTGAATATGAGCCAGAAGTGTGCCCAGGTGGCCAAGAAAGCTGATGGATAGCTTGTATAAGAAATAGTGTGCCCAGCAGAAGTAGGGAGGTGATTGTCCCCCTGTACTCAGCAATGGTGAGGCCACACCTTAAGTATTGTGTCCAGTTCTGGACACCTCAACACAAGAGAGATCTGGAGGTGTTGGAGTGAGAACAGAGGAGAACAACGGAGCTGGTGAAGGGCCTGGAAAATAAGTCTTATGAAGAGCAATTGAAGGAGCTGGGACTGTTCAGTTGGAGGAAGAGGAGGATGAGGAGAGACCTCATCGCTGTCTACAAGTACTTTAAAGGACATTGTAGAGAAGTTAGTGCTGGTCTCATCTCACAGGTAATTAGTGATAGAACGAGAGGGTATGGTTTCAAGCTGCAACAGGGTAGGTTTAGGCTGAACATTAGGAAATAATTTTTCCCAGAGAGAGCGGTCAGACACTGGAATAGGCTGCCCAGGGAGGTGGTNGAGGGTAGTGTTTCAAGCTGCAACAGGGTAGGTTTAGGCTGAACATTAGGAAATAATTTTTCCCAGAGAGAGCGGTCAGACACTGGAATAGGCTGCCCAGGGAGGTGGTTGCGTCCCCATTCCTGAATGTGTTGAGGAGTCATTTAGACATGGTGTTGGGGGATATGGTGTAGGGGAGAACTTTGTAGAGTGGGGTTGATGGTTGGACTCAATGATCACAAGGGTCTTTTCCAACCTGAATGATTCTATGATACTGTCTTTGGTTGCAGCCCAGGTGTCTCACACTCCTACTGCCTAAACCATGAGTTGAAGCCTTGGTCCTCTGGGGATTTCTTTTCATCTGCAACTTGAACCACTACATCTCAATTACACGTTAGTATTATAAATTTTTCTGTCCTGACAAGCAGCTGAAGAAAATGTCTGGTGTACCTGATCTCTCAGATGACCAAGTTAGCATGAGGAAGACATGTACTTACTGATCCTCAGCTTACTTGCTGACTTACTGCAGTGTTTCTCATGGTGTCAGCATCTTGGCTAGCTAATAACTAACCTGTAATAACTATCCTGTTCTTACAGGATGATGATGTGCAGCCTCCTAATTTTTGTGGGATAGATGACCAGTTTTTGCAGGATGGATATTTCTGTGGATTGGATCCTGTTTTGCTGAGTATGCCTGTCTAAAGAAAAACCCAGTCCTTTCCCAGGCTTGAGAATTGCACTGAACAGGAGGACAATGTTCATTCTTCTGAAACTAATGACCAAGCGAACTTTACTTTCCTTATACTCTTTTTTAATCAAGACTATTGGTCTGAGTTTTCAGTCACTCTTAGTCCTAGCATCAGTTTGGATGCCTCTTTAAGGAAATCAGTGTTTATATTACTTTAAACATAGCTTTATAATGGAAATACATATTTCAAACAGTATCTTTGTATTGTGACTATGATATATTGTGGATGTGTTTTCTATAAATGCACCCTAAAATAAGCCAAAGAAAGAACAGATGGAAAAGATTTGTAAAGCCTTCATAACAAATCTCAAGCAATTTCCAGGAACTGTGTCAGGGATTATAACAATAATTGCACCCACAGTTCTTCCTTCTCAAAAGATTTGATAGTGTATGTATAGGACTTCATAGTCCTGTATTGCATTTCTACAGCTTTTGAAGTCTCATTTAAAGTTTGGAAAGTGAAGCTATTGGAAACTTGGCTATCCCCTTGCATTTGATGGCCAAGCAAAACACTGGATATGTCTTGTCAGATTTAAATTATAGGATAGTTCGTTGTGATGTGTGTATTTTAGAGACCAAATCCTTGTTTGTAGAGGTTTTACATTGACATGGGAATCATGCACCACTTCATCAGTAATTTCACTCTCAAACCAGTGTAATTATAATAAAATGCAATAGAGTAGAACCAAGCCACAACTGAAACATCGGCTTTCTGTCCCGCCCCATCACTTGTGAATGAGATGTGAAAAGTTCAAGCTTACCGTAACTCTGATCTAGTCCTCAATAGACAGGATTTCAATCAGTAAAGGCAATTATTTTTCAAGTTCTTATTTCTTTTTTTTTAGGTTGTAAGCTGGACAGTCTATGAAGACACTGCCATAATTTATCAATGCATGGCTTACTTAGCTTCCTTTGCTTTGTTAGTAGATACTATTAACACATCAGTAGAAGATATTTTTCTAACTTGGCCACCATAGTCTAGGTTGGAAGGGACCTATCAGATCATGTACTCCAACCATCACCCTAACTCTGATAGAAACCATCACTAAACCATGTCTCTAAGCACTATGTCAACCTGGCTTTTAAATCCCTCCAGGGATGGGGCCTCAACCCGTCCCTGGGCAGCCCATTCCAAGGCTTAAGAACCCTTTCCATGTCAACATTTCTCCCCAATATCCAACTGGACCTCCGTTGGTGTGACTTGAGGCCATTTCCTCTTCTCCTGTGATCCCATCGCCTGGGACTTGAGAGAAGAAAACCCCCACCCTGGCTACACCCTCCTCTCAGGTCCATGTCCACACATAGTACTGTTAGGTCTTTTAACTTCTGCTGGTTACAGGCTATGAATCCTCCTAATTTTTCTACCCTTTCTCCTTCTTGGTTGTCAGTTCTTTCCCTTAGCATGCTTCAAATCTGAATCTCATACTTTGCATCCCTGATGCTTTACAGTGGCAGTAGTAATGTTTTTAAAATGACAGGGTTTTAGTTATTATGAGAACATTTCAAATAAAGACAGTGCCTTCTGGCAGCAAAGAGAACATGGTAAATTCACCACGTGACATAAACACCATGTGTCATGCCACTGATTACGAGACTACCCAAGCAAGTTCTTGAACATCATTTTAAAATTCCTCATTAGCAAAGCTGTTTTGTCACACCATTGGCTCTGAAGTCTAAATTCATGGAATCTGAGCAATCACTTCCTTAATGAAGGATGCTTAAAGATGGCAGAGCCCAATAACAAGTTCACTGACCATACCTCATGAAGATACATAATGAAGATTATTTTTTTTTTGTAAAAATTTAATTATAATTAATAATTTTTTTTTTTTTTTTTTTTCAGATTTGCATTGTGGCTGTACTTATCTACAGAATTTTACTTCAGTGAGTATGAAGTTCCCCTTCAGTTTATGCCAAAATTTGGTCTGAAATCCTGGTCTGACAATTCATGTTGCTGACTCCAGGGAAAATGAAGCTGATTATTTTAATTAAAATAAATTATTCTATGGTCTGGGCTAACCATTATTTCTGAAGATCAGCAATCTCACAGATTTTTATCTGGCTTTTGCTTAAAATTTAATGATGACTCTGTTGTCTGTCTTCCCACCTCATCCTTCAACACCCTGCTCTCCCAGCAAGTCATTTCAGAAAATTCCCCTGCAATTGGGGTACTGATTTATGTCTCACTAAGGCAGCAGCCACCTGGGCTACTGCTGTCTATCAAACAAACAGCATATATTTTAACAGCACAGGTATCATCTATAAAGCTGTTAAAGACCTTTGTTATTTCTGCATTTCATTAAACAAACATTTCAGATACACAAGGCCTAGCATAATGTCAGAATGATTCTTATTGGTTTTGTAATGTTAAACAATCCATTTATGTTAATCCCATAACATTGTATTTCATTGTAAGCATATATTTTTGTAGAAAAAAAAAATCATTGTATGCCATTTAACAAGAAAATGGCTATGTAATCATTCATTACAATTTAACTTTTTTAATTTTACCAAACTAAAAAAAAAATTAATTCATTTTATGCATGATTTTTAATAAGCTAAGGAAAAACTCACATTGCACACTGTATTGTATATACAGGCCATACCAACTGTGTGAGTACACAGTCCCCCTTTTTGACCAAAAGTTCTCTCAGAAATATTTTTTAGCCACAAGTAATATCAAGTTTCAAACCCCACTTTGACCACTGGAAAACAAATACATGTATTTTGTGCCTAATCATGGTAACAAGACTCTGTGTGTGCACTGTGACATTTTGTTCTGGTTTCCTCCACAGCAAATGATGTTATGAAGCACAGTTCATCTAGAAAGGGTTAAAGCTTACAAGTGGCTAGTTAATTAGACTTCATGGAAGTTATACACACATAGTCTAGATACAGAACCCCAAGACTCTTATTTAAAAACCTAAAGGAATAAAAGCTGTTGCTCTCACAGCATCAATTTCCATGTTTATAGTTCCTGACTTAGCACATTTGCATAAATTTGTGCATTACATTCTTCTGAATACAAGGACTTGAGGTTATTTGGTAAATGGCTTAAAAAAAAAAAAAGACAAAATAGATTTGCATTTAAAATATTTTCATACATAAAATTAAGTCCTTTTCAGCCAGTACAAGTCTCAAAAGAGTATAAACAAGCTTCAGGTGGCAGAGTAGTCCTTATTTCATTTCTTAAGCAAAGAGGAAAACATAGTTTCCTTGCCCAAACCACAAAGATGCAGGACATTCAAGAGAGCAGAGAAACTGTGGAGGTAGTGTTCCAGTTCAGCACCCTCAGCTTGGAAGGGCATAGAAAGCTAGATCTGGATAAGTGGATTAAAAGCTTCAGCAGCTGAAGGCTTGGGCAGTATTTTGAGACAAAAGGGAAACTCCATATCAGAATTCAGGTCTCGCATATCTGAGTCCAGCCAACATTTATTTAGACATCTGAAGTACAGCAGACCCTGAAAAAAATGGATATATTTTGATGAATCAGAATCATTCATGCTCAAAGGGAAGTCCAAAGGTCATCTAGTCTGACCTCCCTGCAGTCACAGGGACACCCCCAACTAGACCAGGTTGCCCAGGGCCTTGTCAAGCCTCACTTTGAATATCTGCAGGGAAGGGGCCTCAACCACCTCCCTGGGCAACCTGTTCCAGTGTTCCACCACCCTCACAGTAAAGAATTTGTTCCTAATATACAATCTAAATCTGCTTTTTTACAACTTAAAGCTACTGCCCCTCGTCCTATCACTGCAGGCCTTTGTAAACAGACTCTCCCCAGCCTTCCAGTAGGCCCCCTTTAGTTACTGGAAGGCTGCGATTAGGTGTCCTCACAGCCTCCTCCTCTCCAGGCTGAACAGTGATTGCTCAGATTCCATGAATTTAGACTTCAGAGCCAATGGTGTGACAAAACAGCTTTGCTAATGAGGAATTTTAAAATGATGTTCAAGAACTTGCTTGGGTAGTCTTGTAATCAGTGGCATGATACATGGTGTTTATGTCATGTGGTGAATTTACCATGTTCTCTTTGCTGCCAGAAGGCACTGTCTTTATTTGAAATGTTCTCATAATAACTAAAACCCTGTCATTTTAAAAACATTACTACTGCCACTGTAAAGCATCAGGGATGCATCTCAGGGACCTGAGAGGAGGGTGTAGCCAGGGTGGGGGTTTTCTTCTCTCAAGTCCCAGGCGATGGGATCACAGGAGAAGAGGAAATGGCCTCAAGTCACACCAACGGAGGTCCAGATTGGATATTGGGGAGAAATGTTGACATGGAAAGGGTTCTTAAGCCTTGGCTGCCCAGGGACGGGTTGAGGCCCCATCCCTGGAGGTATTTGAAAGACTATGTCAATAGTGCTTAGGGGCATGATTTAGTGATGATTTTTATCAGAGTTTGGTTGATGGTCGGACTCAGATGATCTGAAAGGTCCCTTTCAACCTACACCATTCTATGATTCTTTCTGATGATCACAGGAACTATATCAAGTCATTAGCATAGAAAAAGGAGAGAAAATACATTCCTCCCACCTTGCACGAGCTCCCTCATGCATGAGGTGGGCCTGCAAGGCTTACCCAGTCCATATGGAGGGAGATTGCTGAAGGTGATGTACTGTGTCAGGCAGTGCTATTATGCTAACAGCAGAAAATCAGAGGGGCTGGCATGAGGGAGAGCAGTGCTTTCTTTTCCTTGGTGCCAGATAGAGCTGGAGGAGCAAAGGCAGCTGAGCCAAGCCATGTTGTTATGATGCAGAGCTGTGTTGATGGTGAGCAACGTGAAAATATGGAAGGGAGCATGAAAAGCAAAACAGAAGCCCTTCCAAAGCCACCAGAGCAGCACCAATGAATTAATGCCCCAACAGTAATGCTTAGCTGCAATGCATTTTCCCCCCATAAAGCTCTTGGTGACAACTGACCTACCCAGCAACTGTCCTCCAGCAGGACACATCCTGCCCTGTCATCTCACCCAGTAAGGATTGGTTGTAGAGGACATATAGCTGTAAAATATTCTTTTTTATCTCTAGGCTATTTGTGTTGAGGTAATAAGGTGACCACAGGCCATTGAGACTGCCTGCTACTAAGCTTTCCTATGGTATATTTTCCCACCAGCTACTGCTTTTCCCCATGAATACCCATTTTGCCTGTTGAATGCCTTTGGAACTGACTGCCTCACTTGCTGTGCCCTCCTCTAGTAATTTCCTCCAGCCTTGTTAGCTGGGGTGGACAGTTTGTTTCAGCAACTGATTTCTTTAAAGAGGGTGCAGTGGCATGCATGATCCACACAGAGTCCTTGCTATGTAAAACATGTCATTTTCCTAAAGAGGAGTCTTTTATTTTCTTTAAAAAAACCCAAACTTTAATTGCCCAACACTGTGCTAGTCTAGGGCTTTAGCTTCTGCATAGAGTGGCCAGACACTGGAACAGACTGCCCAGGGAGGTAGTTGAGTTGCCATCCCTGGAGGTATTTAAGAAATGTGTAGATTTCAGGGAATGCTCTAGCGGCTGAGATCGTAGGCGTTTTCTTATATGTGGATGGTTGGACTTGATGATCTTGGATGTCCTTTCCAATTATGACGGTTCTGTGATTCACTCTAGGCATGTCACGTACATTAGAGTTGCCTAAGGTTTTCCCTGTGGGGTAGTAAATGTCCAAGTTCTCTCATCTATAGGAACTCAATGGTTTTTGAATGAAATGTCCCAAGATATGGTGTCAAAGGTATCTATGAACTAGATCTATGTAGGGCCACCCCCTGGACTCTTTGCATTGTCTCTCTGAAAGCTTGGATCGAGGCAGCCACCCGCCACCCTAGGCTCTTGGATGAGAGCTGCACTTGCTCCAAGGCATCAGTCAGACTTCTGCAAGAGTCAGGGTGATTGCTTAAACCAACTGTTTTGAAAATTATGTGCAGGTGCTAGATGCAAAGAGATTAAAAATAGATATCTATGCTTATTTTTGCAAAGTTTACACCAATCATAGTTAAGCTGTATTTCAGGTAATAAAAGTCACATCTTATGTCACTGCATGCTAGCCAAGAGGAATAATAATTTCACTTTTTGCTGTAATAAAGGAAATTTCCAAAGAACACCATTATACTATCTCTAAGTCACAATACTTTTCTTCTTGTGTTGTTCCTGGGATTCATATTATTACCATCCATAAAGTATTCCACAAGTTACATTTCTTTAATGATTATCATCATGGCACCTTTAGCAGATATTTTCACTGCATGAGCCTGCACAGTGTTTTGGGGTCTGCCAAAAACCTCAGTGCTGCTTTTAAGCATACTCACAGGCTATGAAAGCATATTTTTCTAGTCTTCATTTGTTTTGTCTGTACACAGGGTCTTCAGGTACACAGACATACATATATATGCACATCTATATGTAGATACACAAAGACATAGACATTAACTTGTTTCCCAAGAAAATAAATTATATCCAGGATATGCATGGTTTTGTTGTTGTCTACTTTATTTATTTTTTTTTTTTACATTGCATAATGTTTTACAATAGAAGTCTGAAGGCAAAAAGCACTTAATGGTAAAGGCAGAGAAAAAGGGAAAAGCAATGCACACCTTGAGCTACAGGAATTTCACTTGTGAAGCCAGCAACAAGGCACAAAGATGCTAGAAAACTTATTATCCCAACTTACTGTGATGTGTATGGTGAAAAAAACCCCTGGGGATAGGGAAATCTGAGGATCTGTTAGCTGACTCCACTAAATATGCAATAACAGAAAATGGCCATATAGAGCAATGTATTGGGAGTAAAGAAGAGAAAACCAGTTCTTCTGCCCAGCAGAATGAAAAATAAAAACTTCAATGTTTAACTTTTGTTTTATGGACTTTAATCATAAATGCAGACATCCTAATGGTTACTATTATTTTCCTTTTGGAAGGTGAGGGAGGGGGTGCATGTATTTAGAGAATTTCAAGGCTAATCTTAGAAATGCTTCTTGTCTTAGTGATCAGTGTGGCTGCTTTCCCCCCACCCCCCACC
>VZRU01007266.1:0-34830 GCA_013398155.1 Pedionomus torquatus | reverse complement strand
GTGTTTTTTGTTTTCACAGAAGTTAAAAATAATTTAGTTGGTTTGTATATATATACACTTGGTTTCTCTTCTTTGCTGCCATATGGCATAGTAAGGGATGTGGGTTTTTAATGGCCCGAGTAGTTTGTGCTTTGTCCCCACAGTATCATCAACACCACATGCTCCATTGTAGCATTATGTTTTTACAAGAAAATGAAATATCCAGGCACTGCAGCTTTTCCTTCAATAACTCTTCCACCTGCCAGACCTGAGTCAGAGTGGGACTATACAGCTTTCTAGTGTTGTATAATGCTTTGGCAGAAAGCAAAGTTTAAAAACAACAGGGGTTGCTCGCTGGTGCCTTTGGTACTTGCAATACCCTTTTGTGATTCTGGTTTTTATTAATCTTTCAATGTTCCTCACATTGGTCCTCAGAGATATCACCTTCACATGTTATAAATATATAAATATATATAAAAAGACATTCAGGTGAAGGGCAAGACTTTCAATGTCTGAGTTCAAACAGATTTATGGGCAAAAGGATCTCTGTGACCCTGATGCTGAGTTATTATTCACGGTAAATAATGAGCCTGAGAAATTGAATGAGAGTTGCTGGCTTACACCACCATCTGTAATTTTTTTAACTTCTTGTAGTAGTAGTCAAAATGATAAATTTGATGCCAAGGGTCTCTAATCAGCTAAACCTCTTGGACCTGGAGGGAGAAGAAAGGCAGGGATGGGGAGAAAAGGTCACTCACCTTCTAGTAATATATTACCTGGCATTTCTATTCTAGTTTCTATGAGTCACCCTGCAGCACTATGACAAAGCTTGGAAGACATGGCATGATGTGTCTTATCCCAGAATATATGAAGACCCTTACACTATGTCACTGGTTCCTGTTTCTCTTCATCAAGCCAGGCAGTGCTTTCATGGTTTAGTCTGCAAAATTCTGACTTCCAGCCTTGTTCAAGGAATGGGTTTCAGTTCAGGAAGGAAACTGAGTGGTGTGGTAGAGCTGGCTGTGTTGCTCAACTCACTAGTGTGGTGACCTCCAGCATGAGGGCACTGTAGAAAAGTATCTCTCAGAAGAAAAGGACAGCTAATGATACATTGGGGAAAAAAAAAAATCCCCTTTCTTCTCTATTGGTTTTATATATTATAGACAATTTGGATCTATAGGGTTTCTGAGCAGAAAACTTAGAAGATGAGATCAACTTTCTCCTTTCTGTTGCTGTACCTTCCTTCTCCCTCCAGCTCACAGCAGAACTCCCCTTGCAGAAAAAGAGCCCGTGACTCTTAAAATAGCCTCTGTGTGATGTAGTTAAAGTTTTGTGTGGAGATTCTTGCTGCTTCCAGGCTCTCATCATGCTCCAAAGCAAGGCTTTCATTGTGGCTGGCCCAACCACGGGAAGCTTGCTTGGTCTGGTACCAAACTCCTTTCATGTTTTTTCACTCAGAACTGAAAGAGCTCTACCCATGTCCTTTCAAGGGGCATTTTAAATCATGTTCCACTGATTTTATTTGCTATGTGCATTTGGATATGGGTTGGTGAATGATTTAAAAATTTTGTTTACAATGGGATTGCCCATTGATCAAAACTTAAGCATCCCCCTACAAATGTCTCAATATGTTGTTCCTAAAATGAAAATGGCAATCGTATCAAATGAGTGACAGAAAAGTGATCCAATCTCTATCTCCTCTGAATGTAGTAAAGCATAGATTTATTTGTGGATGCTCAAGAGTGCAAGGAAGGGTTTGCCTTCCCCTTTGTCCATTACCATTATCTGTCCCCAATGAGGAGGCACAGCCACGGAGTTTCAGTGCCACCTCCATTGCCAGACCACCTCCACTGAGAAATAAATGTGGATATTTAACAAACTGTCCCACTGGCCCCCTGTAATTTCCCTGCAAAATGGCTTTGTTGTACTCCATCCAACACATTAAGAATTTTAATAAATTAACTTTTAATCAAAGCATGTATTTCTCTTAAATCAGTCATTCAGCAATACCAGACTGAGTTTTCTCTGCTTATCCCCAGTTTTTCTTTAGGATTTTTGGGGTATGTATACAGTAAATTGTGAGCAGGCACAGAGTTGGCATGGTATAGAACAGCTAGAGGAAACATTAATCTACCACAATAAGACATAAACTGTGGATCTGACTCAGAGCAAATTTATCAGTGAGTGTTAGAACATGGCTAGGAACTGGGGTATAAAAGCCACTGTAACCAGCCAGTTAATGCCACTGAATGATGAAAACCATAATAATTATGTGGTTGTATTTGCTTTTACAGCCATAGGAAAATTGTGGTAAAGCACAAACTGGAAAGCCAGCACATGTACAATATTGGTATCTCCACATGGGTGTCAGATTTTGACAAGAATGTAAAGAAGTAATTTTTCAAACCCCTTTTTTTTATTATTTTTTTAAATTTTATTTTAATGTATTATGCTGTCCTAAAGAGCAGGAAGCCCATAAGCTGTATTTGATAATTTTGTGAGCCTCCCCTAAGATGCAATCCATATTTTCCCTGCTCGAAGAGATGTTGAGGAACTGCTGTTTCAGCTCTAATAAGGATCAAATAGTTCCTGAATATGAAGCCCAGGGGACTGTTTGTGAACCCTACTGAGACCTGAAGAGCATCAGCAGAAGCAGAGGGCAGCAGCCACATGTCATGTAAGTAGCCCTGGAAGCAGGAGTTTGCCTGGCATGGTCTTTGAGTTGTCCAAGAACCTTGACTTGTTCTCCAAGGTTTCAGAAGCGAGACCATTTTGCAAGTTTAAGCAGCAAGAAGAGAAGTTATGTAGTGCTTCTTGAGTTCTTTATAACCTTCCAGCTATACTCTCAGCTCCGCCATGGTTTCTAGGGAAGAGAAGAAGGTAAATATTTTGCTAAATAACCTGAACTTTGT
This sequence comes from Pedionomus torquatus, assembly GCA_013398155.1. Taxonomy (NCBI): domain Eukaryota; kingdom Metazoa; phylum Chordata; class Aves; order Charadriiformes; family Pedionomidae; genus Pedionomus; species Pedionomus torquatus. Next base: position 31,939 of record VZRU01007266.1, on the reverse strand, counting down.
TTGCAGACTGTTTTGGAGGGCAGTCTTTGGCCTAGAGGTCAGCCTTTTTTAATAAAACAGCTAAGTCCTGGGATATATTTATGACTGCTTTCTTACAATTCCCAACTTGATATGAGCTGTGTTATTTCAGAAAGCCCTCCTTGGGAAGAAGGTGCAGCTGGAGTGGAAGATGGTGAAGAGTGACCAGCATTTGCTCTGCTCCCTGTCAGCCCTGGCTGCGTGGATCCAAAAGGAGCTGTTGAGAGCAGAAGTCCCTAGAATACCAGTGGTTTTTTGTGGACAGACATCTACCTTTACAGGAGGCTGAGATCCTTCCCATAACATAGTAGGATGCTTTATAGGACTTCTCTCCCTTCAACTCTCTCAGCTGGAAGTTTATGTCTCATGAAGCTCCTTGCAGTGTTTTGTTTTGTTACTGGGAAATTGAAGCTTGAGGAGTGAAGACCGTGACCAGCGGCTCAAGGGATTCCCTGGGCTGCAGCCGCAGCAGCAACCATTTGTTTTCTTTTAACAGCTTGGAAGGGCCCCTAAGGCAGCTCAAATCCACCAGATGACTACAAGCTACAAACCACAACCCCTCTCCACTGTTTTAGAGCACATACCTGAAAGGAATATAAGCCCTGGATGCCCTAGTTGTGCTTTCCCAACTGTTCTCTTGCATTTCACGAGCATTTGCCTGAAGGTGCTCACTTGTGTTTTGGCATCCCTAGAGACGTGTTCTTGCTGTGATAGCGGATAGGTGCTGTAAATGAAGTACTGCCTCTTCTCCACCCCTCAGTTTTGGTTAGACTCAAACCTTCTTGAAGAGAACAAAGAAATAATAAAAATACACACACACACACACCCCAATACGTGCCATGTATACCATATATGAAGGTGGTCTGTAGAACCCAACACTTATTTATGGATATGGACAGATACCATGGATCCTGCTACATCTGATGTTCCACTCTCTGTGGAAGATTGGGAGTTGTCTGTAGGCTCTAATCTTCCCCAGATCAGCAATCCAAGACTTGGGTCAGCAACTGTTTGCCTGCTCTACCAAAGGCTCTACTTAGCCTACCTGATCAGTCTGGAAAGATAGTTGTTATTGCACTGTGGTGGCTAATAGGATATCTTTTCAATCTGCTTCACTGCAAATTTTACAGATGGTATGGATGACCCTCCCACCTCAACTGTGGTGCATGGTGCCTATTACTCTAAAACTCTCACAAAACTGCTAGAGATCCAAACATGGCTGAACATCTCAAATGGTGGGTGTCCCACACTCAATCTGCTGCATGTTATAGTGAAGCCCTAAGAGGTCAGTAGAATATATATATCCTGCAAGGGGTCAGAGGGGCAAAATGTGACACAGCCCTTACTGAAGCACTAAGCATGCCAATTTCAGCAGAAGGGGAAAAGACAATTGCTTATGCCTGGGAGTTTAGCATAAACAGGTAGGTCTGAAAGCCATTTTCTATCAGTGCATAGCTACAAACACACTATTATTTCTAGAAATGACCCATGACCTCAGTGCTGAAAGATGCCGAGGGGCCTCAGCACAAGGAACATCAAGTTCTTGTGTTCCAGACTGCGGTTTCCTTACACCTTTCCATTTTGGCATAAGTTTGCAAAGCCACTCTCTGTTTTTAATATTTAAAGGTTAGCTGACGCACCAAGCATAATCTTGGAAATTGGTGTAGCTGCAGTTCCAACAGGCATAGCTGAAAGTGGGGAAAGTAACGCAGTTGTATATCTTACAACAAATGGGGTAACAAGCTGCATGATCCGGGAGATCCATTTTTGCCTTGCCTAGGGAGTAAGCCTTACTTTTTTGCTTCAGACTATAAAGATGCTGGTTAAAATTAGATGATTCATGTTGATTCATTACAAGTTTAAAAACAAAAAGCCTCTCTGACCAAGTTCTTCAGTGGGCAGGAGAGCTGCCTTTGTTAAAGCCAAAAAAACCTAAAAACAAAAAGCACAACACACATGCAGATTCACACATGCTTAAAAGTTACTGTTTTTTTCCCTGGAAAATGTGGTTTCTCTAATTGAGGGTTGTAAAAGAGAAAAAAAACCCAAACCTTTTCAAGCATCCCACTTGATTAGTCATTCCAGGGTGGGTCAGTCTTATCATATCACATGGTGTCCAGTAATGGTGATGCAATAAAACAGATGCTGTCTGAATTCCATGCCACCAGTCAGCAGCAAAACTATGTAAATCAAACCACTGGCGTTTTCTAGAAATTCCAAAGCATCACACCTCTTCCAGGCCCTGTGCTTATAGTCTCTGCTTTACCAGACAAACTAAATATATGATTGCTTCTTCCTCGGCAGCATATGACAAGGATGAGGCCCAGACTACTGGGAATACAGCTGGGTTGAAATCCTCTCTGTGTACAGGGGGATACTCCACCTCCTTGGAACAAGAGGTGGGAAAAATAAGATTTCCATAAATTGATTACAGTCTGGTGATCTATACTGCCTGGCAACCAGTACAACACGTAAAATCTCATCCGAGACAGGATCAATCCACTTAGTCCTTCCAAGACACTGTGTTATCCCTGGAAGCTTTTACCAAGGAAAGAAGGACAATGACCAAGTGGTATTAATTTTGTTTTGTGTATTTCTCATCTAACTGATGTGTGGATAATTTATTTAAACACATTTCTGTTAAGTAGCATCCATGACAGGGAATGTGACTTCAAGTGAATAGTTATAATTGCCACTTACCCAATAAATAAGGGAAAGCCTAATAGAACTGTTAGAACCCAAGATTTTATAGTCGCAACTATAGTATGAAAAAGTACAAAGGTGCAATCAGAAAAACTGGGACCAAGGACAGGCATGCCTATAAATCAGACTGGCTGAATAGGTCTGATAAGGTATGATAAGGTATGATTTTTTAATGTTGAATCTCGTTTTACTTGAAAAAGTGGCAATATTTGTGCTAAAACATGAAGACTGGAAGTTATTTATGACTGAAACTTTTCCTCATTCTCCAGATGACAACAACAAATCTACAGCAACACTGACACCTCTCTTTAAAAACTTTCTTGAGATATGTGTCATGTCAGATTGTGGATGAGTTTTCTACCTTGTAAGTATTTTTCCTTAAAAAATTCTGAAGCTGCGTTGGGTATATAAGTAAATCCTAATGGGATTTTCGCTAGTGGGAAAATGTGCTTCATCTCCACTTGCACTTCTGAAATTTGGTGACATGCTTTTTTTAGCTAAAGAAGTTAACGAGAGGTTAATTTGATTGTGTAATTAATGCTCAAGGAATGACAGCTCTGTGCCCTCCAACATCCACTGAAGCCAGTGTCTGGTTTGTGGGAAACAGGTCAGGAATACAAGATATTTTGAAGGGTCTCCAAGTGCTGGCCCAGGGGGAGGGCTTTGGACTTTGACTGGAAAAGGTCTGTGGTAAAATCCAGCAGTGATAGGTACAGTTAACTACTCGGAGAAGTTGAGATTGGGGCAATGCAGTGTTTGACCTGAGTAAGGGAAATAGGGAAACAGACTTCTGGCAAGTTTTCAGTGGAGAAGTAATTGAGGAAGCCTGTCTTGCAACAGCTGATGGTGAACTAGTGAAATATATATAAGGACTGGTGGATAGTCCTTAAATACAGTCTCTGGGAGTCCTGGTGGACGTTGCTGGATAAGCCAGCAATGTGCCTGCCATTGTGGCCAAGAAGCCAATGGCATCCTGGGGTCCATCAAGAAGAGTATGACAAGGAAGGTCATCCTGCCACTCTACTCTGCCCTGCTGAGGCCCCATTTGGAGCACTGTGTCCAGTTCTGGGCTCCTCAGTTCAAGAAGGACAGGGAACTGCTGGAGAGAGTACAGCAGAGGACCACAGATATGATGCCTGCAGCATCTGTCTTACAATGAAAGTCTGAGGGACTCGGGTCTTTTTAGTCAGGAGAAGGGAAGGCTGAGGGGGTATCTGATCAACGTCTATAAATATCTAAAGGGTGGGTGTTGGGAGGATGAGGCTAGTGTTTTTTCAGTGGTGCCCAGTGACAGGACAAGAAGAAATGGAGACAAACTTGAACATGAGAAGTTCCACCTAAACATGAGGAGGAACTTCTTGACTTTGAGGTTGGCAGAGCCATGGAAGAGGCTGTCTAAAGAGGTGGTAGACTCTCCATCTCTGGAGACATTTCAAACCTTCCTGGACATGTTCCTTTGCAACCTGCTCTGGGTGGACCTGCTTTGTCAGGGGGTTTGGACTAGATGATCTCAAGAGGGCCCTTCCAACCTCATAGCATTCTGTGATTCTGTGACTGAAGGCTGGTGGGGGAAACTGTAATAAAATCATTGCTTTTCACAGGACAACACCTTTCCTAGGTGTGCAAGTTTTCCTAGAATCAAATACTCAAAAAAAGCTTCAACATGGTGTGCAAATGACCTACAATGACATTCTTTGTACCCTGCTGCTGGGTTTTGTGCTCAGTTCTTTCACCACCAGCATAATGTAGAGCAGCTGATGTGTGAATGCTGAGTCTGAACTAGTTACAGCCTTGAGGTTCTTTGAGAGGCATGCCCAGGCTGGATACCCAGGAAAGCGCTGCAAATACCAGGTCTCCTTAGTCAATACCTCAAAAACAGAAAAATTCTCTGCAACCATGTGCTCCCATATCCTCCTTACAAGAGACTCCCCATTCCCTGCATGATGTTCTAGCATGGCAACTTGGAGCAGCTGAGCAGAAAACAGCAGTTTTCTGAGCTAGGACTGAGTCTGTCAAATGAAGGCTGAGAATGGAAAACTAAAGATCATTTCTATCCAAACAAGATATTTGAACCAATTATTTCAATACCCCTCATACAACAAATTAAGGTAACTTATTGCATTCAAAAATTAATATGTACTCTTTATGCATTCATAGGAATGTAAGAGGCTTAAAAGTTCCATAACATTATAGTCTGTAGCCTTTACTGGAGACAGTGAAGACATGCAGTGATGTGATGTTTAATTTGGCAGGGGAACACATTTTCTGGATCTTGTTGATTTTGTTTTTTTTTTTTTTTTTTCAAGAAATAGCCTAGCCTCATTAAACATTTTACACCTTTTGCTTTTGCAGAGGCGAGTTGTATGGAACCAATACCAAATGAGAGATCACCAATTCTGCTTGGAAGAGGCATTAGCATTAGAGTTTTGGAACAAACTGAAGGAGTGTTGCGGATGCACTGTGTTGTAATGATGTGCATCGTCTTTTACTACTAGTATGTTGTGTGTTTAAGCAAGGGCCACTGTACATGCACCCTCTTAGGCTTCACTTTCTGGTTGCAAGATTGAATACAATGAAAGAATAATTCTGGAGCAATTTATTTTAAATGCCCCCATGTTAAAATGGTTAAATAAACAGCCTCAGAACAGACCATGTAGCACGTGAGGTCAGCAAAGGCAACATTCATTTTATTTGCTTTTCTATGAAATTAAGTAATTTTTGAGCTTTATTGCCTGCAACATTATGAGTTTAAAGAGCTTTTGGAGAAGTCACAGAATCTAGAGACATTGTGTTGAGTAATTTGGTGGAGAACAATGGTACCATGAGGAAAAAAAATGCTTTTCTAGGCTTAAAAATAACCAACAATAACAGGTCTCTAATCTTGCAGAGATCTGTCACTAGGGCAATGTAGTCATAAAACTGAGTACTGAAAACTTGTTTTCTGATGTTTCCATTTCTTAATAATTCAAAGTGCTTGCCAAACATAAGGAAACTTAAATTCCAAAGATCTGTCAAAGGAGAATCAATCATTTTCCAATAGATGATGTCCAGGAACAGTATCTGCCAGAATCTCAGTGAGAGGCTCTGAAGGCATATTTTCTATAACTGAAGGCAGAAGCCAACTTATTTCACACAGCTCTTCAGCATGATTAAGTTTTCTAAAACCTGGTACCTTCTTTGAAGTAACCATGGCTGTTTCATCTTGCTTTCTGTATTTCCAGTGTTGGATTATTTACCTTCCTTCATCCCCAGTTCTCAGTTGCAGGCCTTGTTATGCCTGTCATTTGGCAATTTATATGAAGTATGTTAGCCAGTGAGCTGGTCATGGATTAGATCACCAATCTGTGTGTTCTGTGTGCGTGGACTCACAGTCTCTCCAGCAGAGACTATAGTCTCTGAGGTCTATAGTTCAAGAAGGGTCAGGGTTGAGTTCAGACCACATTGCACAAGGCATTTGGGTCTTGAAAGCCTCCAAGGTGATGACCTATTCTTGGTAACTTCGTCCTACATCCCAGAAGGCTACACTGACGTCCCACACCAGCTTAGCTCATCCTGAGGAGTCAATTTAGAAAGTGCTGTGCAGCTGAACTCTTGAACGGCATTAGAGCACAAACATTCAAAGACTTCCCGTGGCTCGGGTCACACCTTGCCCTGTTCTCAGATCACTGTTACTGTTTGCTGCCCTGGGGAAGGGAGTCTAGTGGAGACCTACAGATTTTTCCTGTTGACCAAAGGAGTTGTGTGTAAGACAGGAAAAGCATAGGAGGGTTCTAACACACCAAGGTCATGATAGTAACATAGCACATGAGAACCCTGTGTGGGATAAGAAAACAATTCAGAGCCAGAAACTTCTATTACCTGACTGCTAAAAGTGACTTGTTTTCCACTCTTAGAGCTGTGGACTTGGACAGACAATGGAGGAAATCTTCCCTTCCCAAAAATTTTAACCAAGCTGGGTGAATTTCTGGGAGAGAGCTTAAGTGGCTGACACTGATGGGAAAGATAATCAGTGCTAGGGTGAATGCTTTGCTTCACTGACTCAGGCATTGCTCAGTTAATGTTAGGTCCAGCACTCGCAAGATCCAAAGACAACCCTTGTGGCTTTCCCCATTGGTTTACTTCACTGAATATCAGTTCCTGGTAGGGCCAAAGTGGAAGCAGGAGAAGAGAGGCATGCACCCACAACTGAGCCAGTGCTCTGGGATGAAATACAGCAAAGGAGCATAAAGCAGGAGGGAATAAATTCAAGCTGGAAAGGAAAAGGTGTCTAACCACTAGAGTAAGGAGATCTTGCAACACCTTATTCATAGGAGCAGCAGGAGGCAACCAACATGATTATTTTTGAGATGGAGCAACCCTGAGCTTTGTGAATGGAAGTGTCATAATAGAAGGACCTGGCCATGGTGCTCCAAGAAATCCTAGTGCTCCCTTGATCTATAGGAACAGTGTGTTTAAGAAAGCTGCTTGTTCATACAGGACAAAACAAATTAGTTTTTCTATATGCTGGAGATGTTTTATGGTGGACTTCTGTAACGTGAATGAGTGAGGAAACACTCATAGCTACAAATGCAGATTCTTTGCTACAAAGCAAGGAATGTAGCCTCTAATTTTTAATTGCCTTGTGATTAATGAAGCCCTGGGAACATTTTATTTGCCCAATTAAGCATTAGTTATAACCAAATGTTTGAAGATCAGTATCATGTTTCTGAGTTCTTTGTTTTTTACAAAAGAGCCCAGCAATGAAACCTTTCAAAAACAGATGTGTTGGCATTATCTACTATTGAGAAAACAAGTCTTGGATTTTGGGGTTTATGGTTTCATGATGTGTTTATGCCACAAACACAGCTACCAGCATCTAAGACATATCAGGTGTTTTCATTTTGGCTCATGCACATGTATAAAATCCACAAATGTTTAAAATGTGACTGCCAGAGCATTTACGCTCTCCTCTCACTGTCAGCCCTGGCCCACTTAAAGATGGACTGCAACAACCTCCCTGTATTTCTGAGTGTTCAGAAATCTTTTATGTCTGGCTAATCTTCTCCTGAGGGTGGTCTTCTGCTGCCACTGAGGTAAAGGAAAGAGTGTGGCCAGTAGGTCAAGAGAAGTGATTCTCCCCCTCTACTCTGCACTTGTGAGGCCACGCCTGGAATACAGCTTCCAGTTCTGAGCTCCCCAGGTCAAGAAAGACAGGGAACTACTGGAGAGAGTCCAGTGTAGGACTAAAAAGATGCTGGAGGGATTGGGGCATCTCCCTCATAAGGAAAGGCTGAGAGAGCTGGTACTCTTGAGCCTGGAGATGAGAAGGCTGAGTGAGACCTTCTTTGTGCTCACAAGTAGCTGAAGGGTGGGTTGAAGGAGGACAGAGCTGGACTCTTTTCAGTGGTTCCCAGTGACAGCATGAGGGGCGACAGGTACAAGCTGGAACATGGGAAGTTCCATTCGAAGATGAGAAAGAATTTCTTTGCTTTGAGGGTGGCAGAGCCCTGGAAGAGGCTGTCCAGGGAGGGTGTGGAGTCCTCTTCTCTGGAGACTTTCAAGCTCCTCCTGGATGCAGTGCTGAGTGATGTTCTTTAGCAGGGAAACTGGACTGGATGATCTCGAGAGGTCCCTTCCAACTCTGACAATTCCGCGATTCTGTAAAAATTAGTGATACACTACTTACTGTCAGGGTACACTGTTGGGAATTCAGTTATTTCTGATCTGAAATATGGAAAAAAATATCTGAAAAAAAAAAGATAGTGCTTCTTCAGAAGGTCTAACTAGTTACTGTTCACCACAGCTATGAGTTTCTTTCCTCTGCTCTCAGTTATCTTTCAAGCCAATTTAATTTCCTTCTGTCATAGACCTTGTGGGCAAAACAAAAATAGTAGGTGCCACATCTCTCAACCATATTTCATATAACACTCATAAATAAGCTAGGGAAGCATGCTCAAGATGAAATTACTATTCCTGGGGGAGGGAAAGCCTCTAGAAAACCATATCATCTGTGAAGTCAGAGGGATACAGTAAGTAATGTTTTTCGGGGGTTTTGTCTGAGTAATCTGAATCGGATTCTATGCAACATTTTCATGAGCAACCTGGTGATACAATAAAGTATTGCATTAAATTTGCAATTGACACCAAGCTGGGAAGGAGGGGAAGGTTAGAACTCAAAGAAATCCTGCCAAATTAGAAATATATCTGGGGAAAAAAAAAAAAACAAAAAAAAAACCAAACAGTTTTCAACAGGTTCAAGTGTGGGGTAACAACTTGGTAGGTAACACATTGGTAGGAAAGGGTCTGCCAGCTGAATGTGAATCAACAATGTTGTAGAGCTACAGGAAAAGCAAAAACTGGGCTGCATAAACAAGAAGATGACCTACAAGACACACGGATGGAAAAACCCCAACCACTGTTGGGGTTCAGCCACAGCTGAAGCTCTCTGTCTGGCTGGGGGGACTGCACATTAAAAAGAACATAGTTACTTGGAAAGAGTCCAGAGAAGAGGAGTGACCAAGAGTAGCCTAGAAAATGCAGTCTTTGAAGAAAAGTTGAATTTACTTGTGTTTCTCCTGAAGAAGGGGTGGCTCAGCAGGGACACTAAATTACACATGTTTCTAAATTATGAAAGGCTGCTGCAATGGTGAAGGGAACAATCATTTTTTTGACACCCATAAGGTAAAACAAAGGACTGTGGGCTAAATATCAGCTAGGACATTCCTAGGAGCATTGGAAGTAAAGCAGGGGATAAATGACCAGAGAGGCCAGTGAGGTCTTCAGTTTTGGAGGCTGTTAGGAGCAGACTGGTCAGAAATCCTGCAGACAGAGCTGGCCAAGCCATGGGGTGGCTGAGACTGGGTTAGACAGCCTGCCAAGGGACCATCTAGCCCTGTGAGCTGGAAATCACTGACCTGGCAAAACAGCACTGGGGAATATGGGTGAGGGCTCAAAGCTATTTTAAGAAATGAGCCTGTATCACTTCAAAGAAACTGCAGCTTCACAACTCTTTTTCATGCCCGCCTGGAAACACTGGGCAGTTGTGCTGTGGGGAGATCGGGCTGTGCAATACCACTTGAAAGCAATTAGCTGAAAGCAAAGGTTTAATGCTTACCATCCAATGGCGGCAACAAGAAGTTTCTGTTAGTGTCTGGTTTAGTCTTTCGCTTCTCATCATCGCAACATAACCAGGAAAATATCCCACATCTTAGATTGCAGCACTTGACCTTCAGATAAAGAGAGAAGCAGTAAAAAGGAGATAGGGAGTTCAGTTTGTCTTGATTTATGTCACAGAATACATGTGAAATAAGGTACCTATGCATGAGGACACTGAACTTCCTGGAAATCAGGTCCTTAGATAATTTCAGAGGCTATCAGCAAGCATTACCACCACATTGGTGTGTTCAGCATTCTTGATCTCCTTTCAGGTACTATTCAGGCCTCTCCTACCAACTTATTTCAGGCTGGGAGCTATGGGGAAAAAACACTCACAGGCTCAAAATCAGCCTTGTGAATCCTGTGGTAAACTGATCCGTAGCTAGAGGTGGCCCTGCCACCACTTTCAGAAGTGGAGACCTGCTGTTGCCAAAGATTTTATTAGACTGAGCTCTCTCATGGCATGAAAGGACTGAGAGGGGGGACATTTTAATGAGTAAGCCCCAGTAATACATCTTCTGGGCTGTGTTTACGTGGTGAGACATACAGGGAAACATTGTCTTTCAAAAGGGCAAATGTGTCCAAGCACATAAGCAGTGCTGGTGTTTATAGTGAAATAACATTTAATAATGCTTTGGGATAAAAGGCAGTGTCTAAAAACTGTGGGTAGCTGCTGTGAAGAATAACACTTCTAATAGCTTTCAGTTAAAAGTACCCTGGTGCTACAAATGCTTGTGGGTTTTTTTTAATACTATCTTGATGGTGTGATCACAGAATCACACAGAATTTTCATGGTTGGAAGGGTCATCTGAGGTCGAGTCCAACCATACACACACCAAAAAAACCCTACAACACCCTAAAATACCACAAAAAACCGAACCCCACAAAACAAATCACCCAACCCAACAGTCTCAGCCACTAGAGCATTCCCTGAAGCACTACATCTACACATTTCTGAAATACCTCCAGGGATGGTGGCTCCACCACCTTTCTGGGCAGGCTGTTCCAGTGCCTGACCACCCTCTCAGTGAAGTAATTCTTCCTACTATCTTTCTGAACCTCCTCTGCCGCAACTTCAGACCATTTCCTCTGGTCCTGTCATGATACATGTGAAATATTTCACTGAAGATTGGAATCATGCCTTTGTTGAAAATTGATTACGAATGCTTATTTATCAAGGATTTATGAGAACTAGCTCTGAAATTTAATCTCCATAATGCCTATGAAAACTCCTGAAAAGACAGAACCCAATCTGAGTGTCATCAAAAGTGGCACAAAGATACAGGAACATGGAGAGGTGAAGGTTAACCAAATAATTATATTATCTCAGGGTCTTCCTCATCCATTATACCACAGCAGGCTGATACAATCTGGATGAAAAAGATTCCCTACCTGGTAATAGTATCGTTTTCAGTAAAATCAGCAAAAAAATATCTTGCAAGGGAAGGTGTTGCTGAAGTGGTCAAGATCATAGAATCATAGAATGGTTAGAGTTGGAAGGGACCTTAAAGATCATTGAGTTCCAACCTCCCTGCTGTGGGCAGGGACACCTCCCACTAGACCAGGTTGCTCAAAGCCCCATCCAGCCTGGTCTTGAACACCTCCAGGGATAGTATAACACTTGTTACACTAGCAAAATCAAGCAAGTTTTTGTTGTCTGAATAACAGTACTTGAGATGATCAGCACCTTCTACATTTAAGTTGAAGTTTCCCATCCATCTGATGATTAATAGAGTGAGGTTGGCAAGTCTGTCTTTTGGCTCTATAACACACTAGAACAGTGTCACAAGAACAGTGACAGCAGAAAATAGTATTCATCATAGTGCCAGAACTGAGTTTAATGACTTCACAACTGCTAATGGAAAGAAATCTTACTTCACAGGTTTCTGTGATCAGAAATAGGAGGCCATGTAAATAATTCTGGTCGTGCACTTGCCCCAGCTTATATTGCTACTGGCAGTAAGAACATCTCCACAGCCCTCACTCACTGCTTGGAGTCTGAGAATATTTTCACATATTACATTACAGTTGCTGTTAACTTATTCTTGTACATCAAGGCACAATGACAGCAGCTTGAAGTTTGATGGTGATTTGTCCAAGTGTCAGACCAGCAAAAACTTGAAATGTGATGATCAGAAGTGCGCAGTCTTCCACATACAGCTGGCACACTTCTACTTCATATAACTTTTCTTATAACTGTTCTTATTTTTTATTTTCTTATAACTGTTCTTTTTTGTTTTGTTTTGTTTTGTTTTGTTTTGTTTTGTTTGTTTGTTTGGTTGGTTGGTTTTTTTTTTTGGTAAATTCTCCAGGCTTTTTAACAACCACATTCTAGATAATGGAAGGATAACAAAAACATTATTTTATATTAACACATAAACCCATCTGCAGATGGCCTGCTACTAATTATTTGCATAGCAGTAACTCTATCAGACAACAAATCCGTTGTTGTAATCTCAGTTAAAGTAACCCCCTCTCACAACCAATGCAAATGGACTGTTCAGAAGAAATAAATACGCCTCTCTTGGAGGCGTATTAGCACATCTTGAAATGTGCTACATTTCTTGATAGATATCTGAAGATACCTAGATACCTGAAAATGCAGTCCTTATATGTAATAGATAGAAATGAACAGAAAGATGAGAATGAGATAGAACAATAGTAAGAGAAAAGTTTCTCTAAGTAACTGGGATGAGAAGGGTCAAGGGAGGAAACATTTTGTTGTCTTGAAGTTGGTTTGAAGCAGTTTTTGAAATGTTTTATGCTTTAATAATATGGCTGGGGGAGTGGGGAGTTTTCGCCTAGAATAAAACTGGAAGAATGATTCACTGCATGTCTGCAACTGTTCCCTGATCCCAGTTAAGTTTGACACCACTAACACCTATGAGTCAGCGGAGGCTCCTTGGAATGGACTTTGCTAGCCCTGTTTTGAGCCTGTTACAGCAGGATCTTTACCCTAAGGCTGGAAATTGGCTTCCAGCATTGCCTGTGTCAGTTTTTCGTACCCACTATCAAATACCACTGGCCTCCACTAAGAGCAGGGATCCATTACTATACCCCATGATCTATGCAATACAGCTGTTAACAGTCTATACTTTACCACTTATGTCCAGGACCTCAATACTGTTTATCGTCACTCTGTAGCCAAGATAACAGATGTTCCCATTGGGACTTTGTGACACAATGTCAAAGATGGAACATCTGGACTGGTCAACACAGCCTAAAAGAGGACGGCTGTCATAAACTGCAACCAAGCCATGGGAAGGATTTGTGTCTCATGCTTGAGGATCCCTTACCCTCACGGAGTTTTCATGTGCTTAGGTTTAGAAAACAATTCTGCTTCTAAAAAGATGTGATGCAATTTTGGGACTTGACAAAGTAGAAAATAAGGGAGATCTTCCATATGTGATGCCATGTTTTTCACGTCTTACCAGATATCTTTTTCTGGTTTGGTTCCAACCTTCTGAGCTGCTTCAGCTTTCTATCTTGACTTAGCCTACAACTCCCTAGACAACCATTACAACAGTTAAATTTTTGGCTAATGAACAGCCTTCTATCTTCTGGAGCTGTTTTACCAAAAAATGTGGTGAGCAAATGGTAATGGGAATATTGGGAAGCACATTTGATCAATGTGATTGCTACATTTATTCAGAAGTAGGATATTTTACAGTAGTTCTTATGATTTTTTTTAGTTCTATACCAAAGCCTAGTGATTTATTGGTTGGGTTTTTTGGGGGGTGTAAGGCAGTGTTGTTAACGAATATCTTACTAAACAGTCTTCTCTATACTGCAGTAAGATGTTCTGCTGGTTGTTCTGCAAAACATAATGATTTCTGAGATCCATTTTTATCCAGATTTAAGTATCAGCCACTACCTCCCATAAAAAATATTTTATATATACGGCAAATGGGCTCCTTCTTAAAAGGTAAGCATTAGTGAACAGTATTAATATTCAATACCAATATTCAATAAATATAGAAGCAAGATCAGCTTAAGCTATTTTCTAATAGTCCCAGCAATTCAGCAGCAGGTCTGGAACAAAAGACAGACAAGTGTGGATGTATCTTTCAGACTTCACGTTAGCAATGTGACCTGTTGTACAGTCTAATGGATCGTCCACATAAGAAAAACAGGTTTTCATATAAATCGCTATGTCTGTAGAGCTTGCTCTGCATGTATAGATGTGACAAATTAACACCTAACCTAAGACTAGCTGTAGGAGCACAGAGTAAGGTGTTTGGGAGGCATTTGGCAGATCCTTCAACAACTCTGCAAAGATCTTCAAAGGGAAAATTATCTGCTAAATATTTTACTTTGCAAAAAGTGATGACTAGTTTTGCATGTCAGTCAGCCCAAGTAAGCAATCTCCACAGTGCTATCACCTGGAAAAGCAATGATTAAGGGGTTAGTTAACATCCATGTCAGTCATATAAAGTCATAATTGCTGTTGCTGTTCACAGGTTTCTGGTGTAGAGGAATGTTTTCATTCCTCACCTCTTAGCTTTAGATGGAATTACTGCAACATACTATCACACCTGATGCTTATTCCCAAAGTGGAAGGCAGGATGAGATTTGGGTCTCAGCTTGGTACTGAAGGCTCCATCTTTCTCCAGTCTGTCACACCCACATGCTGGGAACGGAAACATTCTTTTGTTGAATGGTGAGTAGAGCTCTGTCATATTGGATTTTGTTCATAAATCCTTTAATGGGGTTGTAATTATTTATCTTGGTCTCTGTCTCTTCCTGTGCCATGCAGTTTATGGTCATGGTCAGAGCTGGATTCTTTTTCACTGATAGATAATACAGTTTTCTTTTGGAGACAGGGAAAAAAGTCCACTGACATTTGGGTTTCTGGCTTTCCTGAGGGCAGGGAATAATTCCGTTGTATCTGATTTCAGGCTATGCACTAAGTTTTTAGCTGCTGTTTTCTTGATTTAGTATTGACTGGACAAACCCAGAGTTTCTAGAGGGGATTGTTTCTTTTTGGAAAAAAGCTTGTTTTTTAAATACTTACGTAAAATATTTGTATTTGTCATTGTTGTGTTTAATCAGCTTCAAAATTTGCAGTCTCAAAGCCTGACATTGAGCACATCCTCCCTGAGCTTACTCTGCCCTTGAACTTCCATCATGTCTTCAAAAATGAGGGAAAAGTACCTCAGTTCTTGCGGTCACACTCCTTTTCATTCAACAGCTCAAACAAAAAAATTGTTTTAAAATTACAAATGTATTGTTACTTCTAAAGAAATATATATATACAGGAATGATTCCCATCTTATCTGCTTATCTGCTCTCTAATCTGGAATGATTCCATCTCATCTGCTGCAACACTCTTAGCTTAAATTCTCTTCACGGGCCCCAGAATTTTAACTGTAAAAGGTTATAACTCTACAAAAGCACAGTCTTACAAGGAAACCTGGGGTCAAATTCTGAAAAACAGTGCCTGGACTGCAGTCTGTGATTTTCAGACATCTTCAAGTCTGGCCACCCATCTCTCTACTCCTCTAAAGCTCTGAGAGGAAAAGATTGGAGCACGAGTAATTACCTTGCGATAAAGTCTTTTAATCTTTCGGGTATCTTTGCCAGGGCTGTAATTACTGTTATTTAAGATTACACTATGAGATAATTTATTTGCAGGAAGTTTTGGATATCTCTATGTTAAAGTATTGTTTTTGTTACAACAAAAGACCTCATATGACTGCTAAATTTGCAGGAGAAAGAGATTCAATAAACTGGTTTGTTTTCAAAGAGTATGTAAAAATAAAGTTAAAATACTATCAAAGGGCTATTTGGGAGGAATTTAAAAATACTTCTGCCAAGAAAAATACTTTTGGAAGCTGATGGCAAGGTCAATATTTGAAGTTTTTATTCTTTAACTTTCTTAACAAAGTCTTTTCAGTACAAACAAAGATACCCTATTATTAGTCATCCACTCAGACAATCCTGATGGATTTTCTCTCTCATAACTCTGAAGAATGGTCATAAGTCTTCATGAAGGAAAGCAAAATCTTAATATGACAAAAGTTATATAAGTGAGCTGGAGGTGAAACATTTATTCCATTAGAGGTCCTGCATTTTAAAAATAAATGACCTTTTAAGTGACGCACAAGAATTTCTCTCCAGACTGGTCTTGTGAAATGTAGTGGCTTTGTCTCTGTCATGGTCTCTGTCATCTCTCTCTCATGGGTTGGAGACCTTTTGGTAAATAATAGTTTTTTTTAAGTTCTCGTTGAATTATTCCTTCAGATGCAATCTAATACCTGTCTAGGGTTCCTCCTGGGGCAGTAATAGTGTTACGGTAAGTGCTCTATCTTCTATGCAGAAGAAAGAAATGGATTTTAGGAAAGGACCCTTAGCTATACCTGCAACTGTTTTTCCCTCCAGAGCGGGCCAGCAATAGGACTTGTATTTTATCAGCCAGTAAATCTCCTTTTAGTTCTGTGGACAGCTACAATCCTTGAAGACATCTCTAGAGGTCTGAGGGCAGCGTGTCATTGTCAGCCCTTTGTGGCCAGGGTACAGACCAGCAGAGGTGAGGAAAAAGCAATCCTTCCCAGGGCCCCTAGAAGGGGCAGATTTTTGGGGCTGTTTAGCACCTCCTTTTTCTCTCCAGTGGTGCATTGATGAAATAGCAGTGGTACTGGCTACCCTGGCCTCGAAGGGCTGGAGTTTGTTGCCTTACATTGTACAGTCTGGTAGTTTGTGACTGGAAACTTCTTAGGTTGTTGGAGGAAGTGAAAGTGAAAAATAAATTTGACAAGAATACTTGGTCTCCCTAATTATATACTCAGGTGCTTAACTTAGTTCCGAGGTGGGTGAATGCTCCGCTTCAGCTAGAGCAAAATACTAGCCTATTAAATTATTGGTTATGAATTCCGAACTTGAATATACAGCAGCCACTGAGGTTGTGTTTGGAGAAACTGCTTAGGTTTAAAACTAAAATTTGCCTGACTTTTCCAAGTCTCTGCTCTTTATACTTCTGGGATTAATATTTTTCTGTCCTGTTCCCCCCACTTTTTTTTTTTTCTTTTTTTTAGCTATCCACCAATTTTTAATGTTTAGACAATACTCCCAGTTGATTGAAGGAAATCGATAAAGGTACAGATAAATAGCTGTGTATCAACCTCAGTATTTTTTTTTGTAACTGCTGTTGTCCTTAAAGAGGTATGTTGCTTTTTCTCCACTAACATTTTTGCCTCACTGCATCACAAATTCAAATAATTGCCAAAGAAAGTTGAAGTTTTAGTTTTAGAGGATGTTGCTTAGTCCAAATGGCAGTAAAAGCAATTTAAGTAAAGTGAAGTTTTCTTCCTATGTGATATGAAGGTGATCAACTCTGATGACTGATTTTGTGTTTTATGATATTTTGAAAATGTTGTTGAAATTTAGAATACCTGGTTTTTAGCAATATTTCTAAAAATGTAGCTGGTGCTATTGAAAGTAATTTCCAGGATAGTCTTATTAATAAAGATACTTTAACAGGAGCCATAAATTACTTGTCACTTTATAAAAATGTCTACCTACATGTGTGGCTTACTGTAACATGCTGGGGACTTCATCTATTGCAGACACCTCTTCATTCTCTTCTGTGTCAAAATATATGACCCCTTCAGTAACAGATCAGAATTTCATTCCCAAATTCACTCGAGAATTTGAAAGCTTAGTTTCAAAGGGAAAATGGCACATGTTGTGAAATACTGACAAAAATATTAAAAAAAAAAAAAAAAAGAAGTCTTCAACCTTTCAGATTTCCTGGAATTAATTTGCCATCTCCTCTGCTCCTCCTGCTACCTTTTATATACACTTAGTGGAAACAGCGCAGAGGACTGAGGTGCAGGATTCGACAGTCCAGACTTTGTAAACGTCTACAAATCATGCGGCAAAGGTGTGTGAGAAACAACAGCTCACTTGTAAAATGTAAAAAAGGACAAAGTCATCGAAGCAAAGGTTAAAAACAAAGTACAAAAGGATTGATTAGAAATTTTCAAAACAGCGCTGTATCGGGTGCATCTCCAGGCTAGATGCACGAATTCTCTCATTATTTGGGGATTTTTATACATTTTATCCTGGCTGCTTATGTCCCTGTCTCCACTCTCATTGGTTGAGAGGTTGAGAGGTTGAGAGGCTCACATCCTTCCCGACTGCTTAACTTGTTTCAATTTACACCTCTTTATCTCTCATGCCCAGACAACCTCTGTTAATCACAATATTCAATAGTACAAAGGTATTGGAGATTTTATCAGGGAAGGCCAGTCCTGAGAATCTGCTAACTCAAGGCAGTTCTCAGGATGTATATTCTGACCAGGAAATGGGTATTGACAATTTTACCAGAGAAGGCCAGTCCTGGGAATCTGCTAACTCAAGGCAGTTCTCAGGATGTATATTTTAACCAAAGGACACAAAGTAGCTGAAGCAAAACTTTAAGCCCATTTGTCACAGGTGGCAGAAACCAACATTTTGGTACCCAAGTACCCTTGGAGTCAGGAAGAGGAAGGCGCTTCCCAGAATCTTGAGCCTTGAGACCTTTTGTTGCTGTTGTGGTTTAGCCTCAGACGTCAACAAAGAACCACGTGGCAGCCCTGTCGCTCTAACACCTCACAAGGATGTTGAGAGGATTGGAAGAAAATGGATGTGGATTAGGACAAAAACTGTTTAACAGGACAACAAGTAGAAGAAGGAAAAACAGTAACAGTAACATGGATGGAGAAGGATACAAACACGATTACAATACCGACCGACCACAACCCTGGACCCGTCGCAGACCCCGCACCCTTCATTTTCTGTCCCCCCTCCCCTTCCCAACCAGCTCCCTGCTACCCCCTGGGCATGGCTCACCTGGGTTGGAATACCTGTGCCCCTGGTAGAGCAAGGGGAGAATTGACCCTATCCCTCCAAGAAACCAGGACAGCTGCATAGCAGAACTAGAGGACATCTTGGGGTGCCTGAGATGGGCATCAACCTAGGTGGGGAAATTAGTACCCCAGACCCACCACAATGGTAATATCATGCCTGAGCTGGGTACAGAGAGCAGGCAGAGGGGCAGGATAGTTGCTGCCCTTCCCCCTCTGAGTTCTGGCTTGAGAGTGGATGGAGCCAGGCTCTCTGAGGTGCCCAGGGAAAGGCCAGGAGGCAACAGCTGAGATCTGCAGCAAGGGAAATGCTGGTTAGACATAAGGGAAAAAAAAAAAAAGATTCAATGAGGGAGTGGTGCAACCCTGGGAGAGGGAAAGAATCATCCTCGGCAATGCAGTCTTTGATGAAGCTCAAGACACAGCTGGGCATGGTCCTGAGCAACCTCTCCTCTTTGGAGATAGCCCTGCATTAAGCAGGGTTGGACTAGAGGGCCACCAGCAGTCACTTCCAGCCTCAGCTATCACATTCACAGATCGATGGCATTCATGTAAGATAGCTTGCAAGCAGTAAAGGTAGAAAGACTGAATAGAACATTCTGTCTTCAGAGGCATGTGCTGAAAGATGTGTGGCTCCAGAAGAAAGCTTTAGAAGTCGTTTTCAGATTCTCATGTTATAGAAAATACTCTGTTAAGTTCTCTCATGGATGCCCTTTTTGCAACATACAGTGAGAAATCACTTGTCTTCTGAGTAGTGCAAATCCTTAAGACAGAAGAAAGCTTGACAGTGACGTTAAAGCAGCTGAAAGCTGCTGGTATCTGGGGAATACAGATTCTGGAAGCTAACTCCTCTTCCAATTGTTAATGGTATTGTGGGTTTCACTTTCACTCAAGAAAAAGTTTTTGCTAGAAAATGTTGACTGTATCTGTAATGATGATTTTATAATAAGTTTAAATGAGTGCGATTTTCTAAAATCCTCAAAAATGTTCGACCACAGTTTTTCTCTGCAAACTTTCTCCCAGAAGTAGCTCCAACTTTACTTCCATTCCGTGTTCTCTCCCTGAGAAAAAGTAATTGTAATGAGACAGGGGGAAATAAAGCCCTATATAAATGTCCTGGTTTTCTGGGAGGGACAGGGTTAATTCTCCCCTGGCTCTAGCAGGGCCCAGGTATCCCACCCCAGGTGAGCCATGCCCAGGGGGCGCTGGGAGCTGCCGGGAAGGGGAGGGGGAGTCAGAAGTGCGGGGGCTGCGACGGGTGCGGGGCTGTGGTCGGACGTGCGACGGTCGGTATCGTACTGGCGTTTGTATCCTTCTCCATCTGTGTTACTGTTACTGTTTCCCTGTTCTACCTTGTTGTCCTGTTAAACAGTTTTTGTCCCAACCCACGAGTGCTGCCTTTTTCTTCCAATTGTTCTAACGTCGCCACAAGGTGTTAGCCAACTGGGCTGCCACGTGGTTTTTTGTTGCCATCTGAGACTAAACCAAGACAAATCAAGTGATGGACTTCTTAAAGCTGCAAATAATCTGAAAAGAGGACAGGTAAATCCCTTCCTAAATTCTCATGTAAACAAAACTATTACAATCTTTTAATCTCATGTCAACATAAGGCTTTCTGAACATCAGTTGAGGCTTTCTAGTCCTCTGCTAGATATGCAAACATAAATTACCAGTTTTCTGAATTTGATGTCTCACCTTAAAAGGAAGATTGTGCTTGGTAAAATGACAGCTTAAATGCAAATTAAAAACCTGAGTTTATGAAGGAGTCCATGAGTATTGATTTTTTATACTGCTTAGTTTGAAAAATTCTCAGTAAAAGCGGTTAAAATGTTTCAAGTTCTAAATTGCAAGTTAGTTTCCCAAACTAATTCAAGTAGATGGTACAGTAGGTTGCAAACCAAAGTTTTTTGCATCTTTTCCTTGAGACACTAGTTCAAAGCCAGCTGAAGCTAACTTCCTTCTAGAGTCTTTCCAGTGAATTCACTACAGACTTTGGACGATAAACAATATTTAAGTCCTTAATGTCTTTTAAGTCATTCTGCTCCCATGGGGAAACTGATGAGTGAATACATGTTTCTGAGTGTTGGGTGTGAGGTGCAGTAGGGATATGTCCTAAACATCCTATTTCAGTATTGTGGCAAACAGTCATACAATCATAGAATTGTCTAGGTGGGAAGGGGCCTTCAGAGCTAGTTCAACCGTCACCCTAATTCTGATTAAAACCATCACTAAACCATGTCTCTAACCACTATGTCAACCCAGCTTTTAAATCCCTCCAGGGATGGGGCCTCAACCCCTTCCCTGGGCAGTCCATGCCAAGGCTTCAGAACCCTTTCCATGGAAACATTTTTCCTAATCTCCAATCTGAACCTGTCCTGGCGCAACTTTGGGCTGTTTCCTTTTGTCCCATGACCTGTGACTTGGGAGAAGAGAACGACACTGGCTGGCTGCACCCTCCTTTCAGGGAGTTGGAGAGGGCAATGAGGTGTCCCCTGAGCCTCCTCTTTTTCAGGCTGAACACCCCCAGCTGACTCAGCCTCTCCTCATAATGCTTATTCTCCAGACCCCTCACTGGTTTTGTTGCTCTTCACTGGACCCACTCCAGCCCCTCAATGTCTTTTTTGTGGGAAGGGGCCCAAAACTGGACAGAGCCCTCAAGGTGGTGCCTTATCAGTGCCCAAGACAGGGGGATGATCCCCTCCTGAGTCCTCCTCCCCATGCTGTTCCTGATCCAGGCCAGGATGCTGATGTCCTTCTTTGCCATGTGGGCACACTGCTGGCTCATGGTCAGCCCACAGTCGACCAATACTCCCAGGTCCTTTCCTGCCAGGCAGCTCTCCAGCCACTACATGCCTGTATCAACTAGAGGATACAGCAGTTTTGGCAGGAAACAATGCAAATTCTTCACTTCATCCAGTTCAGCCCCTGCCACCAAAAGCACACACAACCCCACTCGGTACAGATGGAAAATGCTGTGTAAATACTAAGGACTGAATAGGGGACAAGGGTTGCAGTGCCTGGGCTGTGGATGGGGATGATGCTTTCCAAGAGTGACAGACCTCGTTTCTGCCTCTCCTCCCCACTCCTAACAACAGAAGGATGAGTAAGGTGGCTTCTGCAGAGCTCCTGTCCAGCTTCCTTTTATGCTTTCAGATTTTTCTTTTTGCCACATTGATTTGTGTGGCTGCAAAAGGAAAAGAATTGCAATGTTGGCTGATGGCCATGTGATGGCCACCCACCTGTAACTGAGACAGGTGAGTATCAAAAATATTTTTTTTTCTTTCAGGTAATCTTCTGACTTCAAAGCACACTGCAGGTGGCTGGAGGAGGTAGAGCTAAGAATCACACACTGCATGGTAAGATGAAGATGTAAGACTATATTTTATGCTCTTGGAAATATTGAGACCAGGCTTAACAGTGGGATCATGCCAAGCAAAGAGCTCAAACTCAGCACATGGACCTCTAGAGCTACCAGTAAGAGAAAATGAACCCTGGGCACATGGCAGGTCATGCAGGTATGTTAATCAGGGGGCTGAGGAGGCTGCCTTGGGGCAGATCCCAGGAAGGACTTTGTTCTTGCAGAGGATGACCTGATGCCCTGTTTGAGGAAATTGGCACAAATTTGTACATAAGAAGTTCCATCTAAACATGAGGAGGAGGCATGAGGGTGGCAGAACACTGGAACAGACAACCCAGAGAGGTGACGGAGTCTCCATGTCTGGAAACATTCTAAACCCACCTGCACACATTCCTGTGCAACCTGCTCTGCATTGTCCTGCTTTGGCAGGGATGGTGGACTAGATGATCTCCAGAAGGTCCTTCCAACCCCATATAATTCTGTAATACTGCAAGGTCTGTGGCCTGAAATAGTGGGCTTTATATCCAGTACCAGAGGTGGATGTCAGCGTTCATCTGCAGATTGTGTGGAGTGCACCAGGGGAGATTCAGATTGAATATTATAAAAAATGTTTCCATGGAAAGGATTCTTAAGCCTTGGCATGGGCTGCCCAGGGAAGGGGTTGAGGCCCCATCCCTGGAGGGATTTAAAAACTGGGTTGACATAGTGTTTAGAGACATAGTTTAGTGATGTGTTTTATCAGAGTTCAGTTGATGGTTGTACTAGATGATCTGAAAGGATGTTGATGTCAACATGAGCCGGCAGTGTGCACTGGCAGCCCAGAAAGTCAGCCATATCCTGGGCTGCATCAAAAGAAGCATGGAGGTGATTCTCCCCCTCTACTTTGAAGAGAAGGCTCCACAGAGATCTTAGAGTAACCTTCCAGTATCTGAAGGGAGCTACAGGAGAGCAGGAGAGGGACTACTTGTCAGGAAGTGTAGTGATAGGACAAGGGGGAATGGTTTTAAATTGGAAAGAGGGGAGATTTAGATTAGATATTAGGAAGAAATTCTTTCATGTGAGGGTGGTGAACAGGTTGCCCAGGGAAGCTGTGGCTGCCCCATCCCTGGGTGTGTTCAAGGCCAGGCTGGATGGGGCTTTGAGCAAACTGGTGTGGTGGGAGCTGTCCCTGCCCATGGCAGGGGGGTTGGTACTGGGTGATCTTCAAGGTCCCTTCCAACGCTAACTATTCTATGATTCTATGAATGGTCCCTTCCAACCTAGACAGTTCTGTAAGTGTGCATTACTTTTTTTTTTTTATTTTTTTTTTTTCAGAGCTAGAGGCTACCAGATCACAAGCATTTGAAAAAAAATAATTCTTAGATAAAATAGTTCTTAGATGCTGGACATCTGCATCCTATAGTGGCAAACTATCAGCTTTAAACTTGCATTATGTACAGACGTGTAGCAACAACAGTGTTTCCCAACACATTTCTGAGGATTTAGATGAAGTTCAGTGGCAGTCTTGGCTATAGGCACTCTTACACAGTTGTGTAATTGATGAAAATGTCTGCTGTGAAACAATTAGCTGGGGGCACCGAAGCACACTGCCTGGGCATGCTTCTTTTGTTACAAACACATGCACAGTGAAAGCCTGAGTCCTCTCAGCTAATTGCTGCTTACCTGGCATGACAAACATCTCCGCTCTGTCTTTATTGCAATACTGCTGACTTGGCACCTTTTCCTCACTTTGTTCTTAAGTTTAAACCAATGGCTGAGTGTCATCCTTTCGAGGTCCCCACTGTGCTTGCACACTGAGTGAAGTTTGGAGATTGTAGCATCTGATTTGTGTGTGTAATCTCTAAATATTAAACATGAGTCCTTGCTCATAGAATCATAGAATGGTTAGCATTGGAATGGACCTTCAAGGTCATCCACTTCCAACCCTCCTGCCATGGGCAGGGACATCTCCCACCACACCAGGTTGTTCAAAGCCCCATCCAGCCTGGCCTTGAACACACCCAGGGATGGAGCAGCCACAGCTTCTCTGGGCAACCTGTTCCAGTGCCTCACCACCCTCATAGCAAAGAATTTGTTCCTAATATCTAATCTAAATCTCCCCTCTTTCCAATTTAAAACCATTCCCCCTTGTCCTATCACTACACTTCCTGACAAAGAGTCCCTCTCCATCTCTCATTCAGAGGTCTTTCGTTTTCTTACTGGGGTTAACTTTTTATTCATGGAAGCCTGAGCTGAGTCCCTCAGCTGCAATGCAATATATGTTTATGGGAAATTTCCCTTCCCCAGTCCCCAGCCTTACCCACTCTCTAAAAAGCCTGGACCTTTACAGAGTAATTGCTGGTAGGCAGACTTGGACAAAAACCTCTCTGTGAGTGTAAAGCAACATACAAAATGAAAAATATGTAGCTTAAAGGGTGAAACTGTAATTAAGCTGCTGGAGAGGTGGAGGTGCTAGAACTGGCTGCAGCCTAGTTTTGCCTAATATAAGGGGCTAACCTGTGGGGCAGACATGAAATTGGTATGTAGAAATGGGGCTATAACTTTACTGGGACCAGAAAGCTGGCCATAACCAAGATACTCTCTGGGCAATTAGCTCTTATGAATTTCCTGTCCCTGAGTAAGACACCAAATCCAGATATAAAGCTCCTCCCTGCTTCAGGAAGCCTGCTCATTTGCCCACAGAGGTTAGGCTGGGTGTCAGGACCTAATCCTAGCTTGTCAGTCTGCGTGAGGTGGCAAATGCCTTTCTGCTGCAGGGCAGGATCCACATCTCACCAGTCCTCCACAGCACTTCCTCACTTCAATACCAGCTACCTGTCAGTTATAATCTTTGAAGCTGGCTTTCCAGCAAGATAAAAGCACTTTACGCACCAAAGAAAAATCTACAGCCATTGACACTTGGGTTACACAGACAGAGGTATGCTCTCTGAGCAAATTAAAAAAGGCAGCGATAAAACATCCTGCTGCCGCAACGCAGTCCCATCCAACCTCGTGGAAACTAGCCTAGAGCCAGAGAAGCCTGTCTATGAAGGAGGTGGAAAATTTCACCAAGTGAGAAAAAGCCCAAGATCTATGTGAAGGATCTGGGTTCACCCGCCTGAGCAACCGCAATAGGTGATGGCTTTTCCCACAGTGCAGGGCCTCTTCTTGTCCTGCTGGTGGGCACCATGGAGTGGGTATTTTGCAGCATCGGCACCATCCCACTGCACCAGGCAAGGCTAGGGAAAGCAAAGCTTTCAGGGAGCTTAGTCCCCATTAGTAAGCAGGAGTGTCTGACCATGAGCTGCAAAGAATCAACTGCATATCCACTGGCAAGCTCCCTTTAATTTTAGGGGGTTTGAACCACTCTCACTGTATCAGGGAGATGTTTTTTCTTGATGCTTGAATGCTCGGGGCTGGTAAAACAGCCTCAGTGGATAATATTTGGTGCTTCATATATTTTCCATGCAAGGTGAGCCAACAAGCCTGAGGTGGCTGGGGCTGGCCAAATCCTCCTCCCTGTGATGCAGACTCATGAAGTGCCAAGGAAGGCCCATGAGTGGCTGCACAAAGGTGAGAGGGCAGTGGGAGGAGAGGAAGCCTTGGCTGCCCATTTCATTGCTCTTCAAATGGTTCCTAACATCCAGGAGGAGAAGCTACAAAGGAAACCTCTCCCTTCATCTGCAACCTGGCTAGCAGGAGACTCCTATACTCCAGCCCAACAAACAATGGTCCTTTATTTGGATGCAGCTCTGCTCTCACTCCCTCACCACCAGTGATGAAAACCCCCAAATTAGTCCCAGAAGCTGTGTACCTGACTGTGGGGAACAGGACAACTGTCTGCTGTGGAAAGAGCAGCAGTCTGGGCTGCGGTTACTGACCCTGTCTGTGGCTGAGGTCTTTGCTGATGGAGGAGCCTACATCCAGCCCTCAGCCATGCTCCCGCCTTCCAGAGGTGGCTGGCAGATGTTGCTGATGTCTTTGGCTGCCCTGAGTGTCCCTTGTTCAAGGCCATGCACAAAATTCTTTCCACTGCCAAGAAGTTAAACAAAACAAAACAAACAAACAAACAAAAAAAAAAAAAAAAAAAAAAAAAGAATTAGACTTACATTAAAAAAAAAAAAACCAAACCAAAACAAAACCAAAACTAGTTTGCAAAATATGCTTAAAATCAAACTCCATTTAAAAAAAAATTAGTTCAAGATGTTGTCACTTCCCAAGCCAGGAGACACTGGGAACATGATGCAGGAAGCCTGTCCAGCCCCTGCCCTCCTCTTGGACAGGGACAAGTTACTGTAGGGTGGGCGAGATAAAAAAGGTTTCAAGCACCCAGACAAAATTCAAAATTTTCCTTCCAGTCTGTGCCGTGTAGGTGGAACTCAGTCTGTGCCCTGCACTGACCAGGGGAATGGAGAAGAGGTTCACGGTGCTGCTCTTTTTCAGCTATATGTCTATAAACTCACCTGGTTTTGCACAAATTGCATGTAGCGGTGTATACCCACACTGGGGTAAAGCCTGTTTCTGCCATGTTGTCAGTGGGATGTGGCTAAAGAGGGCTTCCATAGACCCCCTTCTTGCCCCTCTGGCAGGGCACCCTCAGCTGAGGGCTGGAGAAACTCCAGGACAATGCCAGATGTACCAGCAGTGAGTGAAACCTTGCGGTAGCATCACACTTACCTACCTGGCAAAGCAAGTGCTGTAGAAGTCAGTGTTTGAAGCTCCAAATTGGAGACTTCTGCCAGTGTCTTAGAGCGTGAGAGAGAAGAGCTGAAAAAAAGTCAATCGAGAAAAGCAACAGTGCGGTGTGAAGGGCAGGGCCAACTGCAGGAGCCTCAGGTAGAGGTGTGTCAGAATGTGGACACCAAATAAAGGCAAGATGGCAGTGAGCCAACCACAACAGGAGTAATGAAATCTTTCAAGTGCACAAGAATACTGCTCCATGTGTGTGTCGGTTCCAGTATGATACATACACTAAGAGCACTGAGGCATAAGGATAGAATCATAGAATGGTTCGGTTTGGAAGGGGCCTGCCACCTCCCACCAGACGAAGTTGCTCAAAGCCTGATTTCTCTCCTCCTAAAGCACACTCCTCACCTGGGCTGTATAGTTCACTCCGTGAAGGACCTCTTCTTGTTTACTGTTGCTAAGGGGAACTGAGATTGCTCAGCCATATGGAGAGCTTCCCGTGCTGGTATCTAAGGTTAAGTACAATGAATATTCCCCAAAACCATCCAGATTGCACATGTAGCTTGGAAAATATCGGAGTGATTTTTAATTGAGAATTTAATTGAGAATTTTAATTGAGAAACATAAATCTATCTTTTTTGTATGGAGCGTTGATTTGTTTTTTGGGGATTTTTAGGGTTTGGTTTTGTTTTCATATACTAAATTAAAAATTCAAGTTGAACTGAAATATTTTGTTTATTGCCATTAGAGAAATATGCAATGAGTCAGGAAGTCCTTGACCTAAGTGCCCACCCAATTGCTTACATGGGTTTTCTCCAGAGGATAGAGCTAAATGCAATTATGCTTTAGGTATTTTGCAAAGTATGTGTTACTTTCCAAATTAGACGCAAAACAAATTTCTGATCGGTTATGTATGTCTGCTATCTGTGGCTGCTCTGCCCTTTCTTTCATGGGCATATCTGTGCTGTGCATTTCTGTCATCGAAATAGAAATAATTTCTATCCAAAGCTCCCTCCTGAACTGAAAATATAGGCAAATAAGGTCAAAAAAGAAGAGATTAATGTAATTTCTAACAGTACAAATACATTCAAGTAATAAATAGCAATGTAATTTGGCTTCTTAATGCTTACCATGACTTTAAAAATGGTAATAAGGAGTCTCCAGTTCTGGGAAGTTGCAAATTATTAAGGGTTTTGAATACTAACTAGAACTTAGGTATTTGAAATGGGAACAAAACAGGTCAAAGCTGTGCTGGCTCAGAAGAAGTAAGGGCTAGGAGTAAGACTTGCTGAGTTCATGCCAGAGAAATTCTCCTTTGTACAAATTATTCCACGAAATCCATGGTGCCTTGTCTGTGTGCCAGCAGCTTTCACAAAGGTAAGACATCTCAGTGGGACATTTTCCTGCTCACCCCATGGAGCCTCATGTTGAGCACTGAGTAAGAGCAAATATGCTGCAATTTCCGACCTCCAGTTCAGACTTGAGACATTGCATGCTGGGTGCTGCAATGTCAAAACAAAGTGGACAGTACTTGCCTGGAAAGGTAAAGCTTGCTCTGAAATTACCTTAATGGCCTTGAGTTAGCTTTTGGGCTTGAATTTGGAGGTGCCCATTCCCAAGTCCTCCAGTTAGGGTTTGGGACATGTTTTTAATTCATTCACCCTGAACAGATGCATTGCTCGGTATCATTATGTCCTGGTGTTAGCACAGCATTGTGCACTGGATTTTCCAACAGGCTGTGTCATGCTTTGATGTTCTGGTTCAAGTCTTCCCCTGGTATCTTTGCCAAAGGTCCCTGAATCAGGGTCTTCTCAAGGCATTTCCTCTGTGTGGAGCTGGTTATCCAGATTATTAACAGTGGATGACACAAATTACATTGGAAACCTCAAGCAATAGGGACCTCTTGGTTTTGCATATATGCCTGGATGTGCACTACAGCTGGCGAGGCCAAACATTTATTTTTCTGTTTTTTGGGTTGGGATTACCTTTTGCCGTGCTTTCAGGCGCACAGAGGTTAGACCTGTGGGGGTCTGTGCATCAAACAGGACACCCAGGCAACGTCAGGGAGCCTGTGAATGATGCTGATGAGCACTGAGCACAAGTAGAGAAAATCCAATTTGTGCCAAGCCCCAGCTTGCCCAGCTCGCAGGCTTTGCCTTTACGGAATGCACTTGTTGGCAGAAGGCTGCTGTTTGCTTCCGCTTTCTTTTTTTTTTGCTGGAACAGTGACTGCCACCTCTGTCCAGTCTGGCATGTGCTCATTAGGGAATGCTGAACCCCCAGCAGCCTCCTACCAGGAGATCATTAGTTAAAAGAACAGAAGTGCTGCCTGTGTGCTGCGCCAGCTGGTGGCTTCCAGGTCTTTGATGGCGTGTGTTTATGCAACGGGGCACAGCACTGGTGTTTGCTGCACCTTGCACAGTGACAAGGCGATGACAGTAAATTCCAAGGTGCTAGGAAAGGGCCAATGTCAGTGCTTGATATTAGGAGGTCACTTCACCGGTGTCATGTCTGGTGGCCAAGAAAGCAAATGGCATCCTGGCTTGTATTAGAAATAGTGTGACCAGCAGAAATAGGGAGGTGATTGTCCCCCTGTACTCGGCACTGATGAGGCCACACCTTCAGTATTGTGTCCAGTTGTGGGCACCTCTACACAAGAGAGATATCAAGGTGCTGGAGTTAGTGCAGAGGAGGGCAGTGGAGCTGGTGAAGGGCCTGAAAGTTATAGACTGTTTAGTTTGAGGAAGTGTAGCATGAGGGGAGACCTCATCACTTTCTGTAACTACTGAAAAGCACATTGTAAAAGGGTTGGTGCTGATCTCATCTCACAGGTAATTAGCAATAGAACTTGAGGGAATGGCTTCAAGCTAAAGGAAGGGTAGGTTTAGACTGGACATTAGGATAAAATTCTTCCCAGAAAGAGTCATCAGACACAGATAGGCTGCACAGGGAGGTGGTTGAGTTCCCATCCCTGAATGTGTTGAAGAGTTGTTTAGATGTGCTGTTGGGGGATGTGGTGTAGGGGAGCACTTCGTAGAGTGGGGTTGATGGTTGGACTCAATGGTTCTAAGGGTCTTTTCCAACCTGAATGATTCTATGATTCTGTGTCACATCACTGGTGTAGTTGCGTGGACAGACCAGCAAAATTGAGGGGATTCGTATTTTGTCTCAGAGGCAGTTGACCAATGTGCCACTGCTGAGGTTGGTGAAAATGGAGATCAAACATGGTAGATTGCATGATGAGGAGCTCTCTGACATGGTCCTCAGAGCTCCCCAGTGTCTCCAGCCCAGAAGAGCTGTTTGCCTGGATTTCACAGGTAGCAAATAGTAAGAGTCAGTGGTTCACTTGGCGCCAACCAGCAGAGCTTCCCTGGATGCTGTGGACTGAACGCTGGTTTGTGCTGCACAAGGATCTGGCGCATGGGCTTTTGGGCCTCCTGATTGCTGTGAGTCATCCACATTCCAACTGAAAAATAAACCCATTTTAAGGCTGTTTAAAAATGTAAAGTTAATGCTGAGTTTCTTGACTGCTAAGACCAAAACCAGCCAAGGCAGCTATCTGTAATTTTATGTCTCAAGAAGATTTACAGATTTCATGAAAACACTCTTTTCCGTCTCCCTGGTGATTTAGCCTTCCACTTGCATTTTAGTTTCAGTCCATCTTTAGATACTGTGGAAACAACACTAAATCTAAACACAGAACAAGAATGAGCTCACACCATCTGCAAAGACTTCTCTCCTGGAGATGCCGTTCTTAACTTAGGAAGAGCCCCTACCGGGGCAGCAGAAGTTAAAATGAAAAGCTTTCTATAAAAAATGTATTTTAAGGGTGTATACAATGATACAGAGTATCACATTCACCAATATCCTTGCCAGGATTTGCTACAAAGGAACATCAAAATAGAAATGAGTTTCATGTGCAGATGTCAACTTTTTAATTTTATTTTTAATGTTAGACTGAAGCTTTATAGGAAGAGGAAAGTAGAGGAAAGTAGAGGAATAAGGTTGGAAAAACTGAACATAATGATCATAGCAGTGCTGGAAACTTCCAAACATGGTGTTATAACTATTGTGTGCAAGATTAATAGTTTTCTTAACAATAGTTCCTACGTAACTAACCACAGTAATCAGTGCTTTCATACTTGGCAATCACTTACGTTATCCTTGTACTATACATATATGTATCACATGCATATATGTAATATAAAACACTGTTTAGAGTAAGGGGTGAAGTGTTTTCAAACACCACTTGAAAAGGGACCAAATATTTTAGTACCACACCAAGAATGTTTATGATACACTTGTGAATGTTTTACAATACTCAAACAGTGGAAGTAGTGGGATGGAGTAACTGGAAAAACAAGGTGGTGTGAGACAGCCTGGAACAAAGGCCAGCCATAGGGTCAGTAGAGAAGGAAGGACTTTTGACAGGAAAACATAAGCTGAAACTTCTGTGGATGGCAGCTGAGCTCTGCAGCTTCTGCAGCCAACTTGAAATAAAACACTAGGAACTGTAGAGCCAACATGCCTGTGTTCTTCCAAGAATTGCATAAATTTAGGATACCAGTTTTTCATCTTAGAGTTTTCCAGTCTTCCAGAAAGGTGGTTCACAAGTGAAAGTCAGAAACAGCACTGGACAACAAACAAACAAGGAGTCCAGATCATTGCTTTATTGGACCTGGGACCAAAGATAGACTCTTTCATTATGCCCTTCATGACTATCTGCAGATTACAAAGCTCTTGAGGCTCCTGTTATTGACCGTTGCATGGTGAAGCTTGAATTGTCTGCTGGAATGTCTGCTTTCCTGTCATGCTTGCCAGGATCTGAAGCTGAATACTTCATTTCTGTTATCTGATGCCACACAATGGGTGAAACTAACTTCTCACTGCCTGACAGAAAAATAAGAAAATGAACTCACTGGATCTTCTGAGATCTGCCTGGTACAAGGAAGATTGGAAAGTCTAACTATATTGTCCTTGGCTCCATACTCACATAAAGTCACAGAGAGTTTAGACTTACATTTTCCTAAAAAAGTTAGATAATCCAGTAGTCCAGGTGATGTTCACAGGAGGCTATGATACAAGTATATTACAATTAGAAGGCATTCTTGGCTCTTCTTGTAGCCCAGCTAGCCAGTTATGCCACTCTAGCAAGCATGGTGATGGAACCAGGTGCTTTTATGCAATAGAATCATAGAATGGTTACAGTTGGAAA
>VZRU01007262.1:18974-75324 GCA_013398155.1 Pedionomus torquatus | reverse complement strand
AAGTATCTGAAGGGTGGGTTGAAGGAGGGTGAAGTCGAACTCTTTTCAGTGGCTCCCAGTGACAGGACGAGGGGCAGCGGGCACAGGCTGGAACAGAGGAAGTTCCATTCAAATATAAGAAGAAACTTCTTTCCAGTGAGGGTGCCAGAACCCTGGCAGAGGCTGCCCAGGGAGGGTGTGGAGTCCCCTTCTCTGGAGACCTTCAGACCCCACCTGGATGCAGTCCTGAGGGATGTTCTCTGGGCAACCCTGCTTTAGCAGGGGAGTTGGACTGGAAGATCTCTAGAGGTCCCTTCCAACTCTGACAGTTCCATGATTCCGTGATAATTGCTTATGCCTGGAAGGTGATTCAAATTAGATGTAACAACTCGGGTGAGATGGAGTTGGTGTTGCTGTTATATCCCTCCTGGATAAACATATCGTAAAAAGGCAAAGGGTGTCTTTGGCAGCAGTGACTGCACTGGGCAGACTGGATGCTGCAAAGTGATTGCGCTCCTGGACTACAGCAGAAACGAGGGAGTGCGATGCAAGTGCAGTTGTTGTCTCGTTAATGTGTTTCGGTATGTGAAAAGCTGCCTTTTTTAAAAATTTCTTTTCTTTTAAATAGCACTGCGGTCTTAGCTTCAGCAAGAAGGATCTGCCCCTTGCGTTACCACTTTTTGGGCTCCTTGGAAATGGCAGCTTGTGTGATCACTGATATATTTATTTTTTCTCCTCTTTCTCCTCTTCCCACACCTCCCCATTTTCACAAGCACAAGTGACATTCTGTTGTTTAACACTTATCTTTGCAGGGAAGCTAGTGACTACTTTCAGTATTTCACCACTTCCTGAGTCTGCTTCTTTATGATGTTTCCTTTGCTTCAGGAAGCCATTGTATGTGCTCCACGCCTGAGCTTGTTTTCCTCTACAGCTTTCATGCATAATAGCTGGGGATTAATGAGCGGTTTCTCACTCTCTTTCTGAGGAAATTAGAGGGAAAAAAATACATATTTATTATCAAAATTAGCATGCCTGTGGCTGGAGCAGAAATCTTTAACAGCAGCAGTAAGAACTTTCAGTAGTAATTTGCAATTGTAGGTGGCCACACACGTTTCATTTTAAGCACTGCTTGCCGTGAGACCAGTAAGTTCTGAAAACTTCGAGACAAGTTTCTGTGTTTCAAAAACGTGCATGAGCTGGTTTGGGGAATTTGGAGGGTTTTTTTTGTTTGGGTCGTTTTCGTGTGTTTTGTTACTGTCTCATCATTTTTATTTTTTCCATTTTCGCAGAAACTAAGAGCATTTGTTTGTGGGCTGTTCGTGACACTCTTTGTTTGACAGTAAAGTGTTGGGGTTTTTTTAGAACTTTTTTTTTTTTTTTAATGTAGTCATTTAGCTATTTCAGGAAGTTTCTGGATGAACCAGTCTCCAGTGCGTTAGTGGTAGTCTGGAACAAATGTGGTTGATCTTGTTGCATTGTGTACAGAATTTCCCTGAAAGTTGTACTTGAGTGGGGCAAAGCAAAGGATTACAGTACATAACATGTAGTAATGCTTCTAAAAGGGGTTGAACCAAGCAGTGTTAAGATCTGAAAGAGTCAAGTTATCAGTTTTCTTTCTTTTTTTGTCTTTTTTTTTCCTTTGTAGAATTATCCTAGTATATGCCCAGGCCCTCAAAGTTAAGAGCTGAACTTCTGATGTTAAAAATATACAGGCAAGATCAATATTGCCTCCTTCCTCCTAAAAAATGCATTCCACATGTGATCTAAGGCATCAGAGAAGATGATATTCCCTTTTCCATGGCTTTAGTATTTATCCTTCCATTCAAGAAGGCATGTCCAATAGCCACAAGACTCTGCAATGCTGTGTTGGGATTTGACCACCAGCCTATAGATTCTGAGACATTTCCACCAAGAGGAATTGTAGATTTGTGTGTCTGATCAAATTCCCTTCTCTGTAATTCCCAGACACCTTCTGCTGTTGGATGCTAATAATATTTGGTCTCCTGGTCAGGTGAAATAAACTTACTTCTTAATCAATTTACTTTATGCTAAGCCTTGTGTACATTTAAGCGGTGCTTTTTATTCTTCTCTCTCAACAAAGAGCCCAAACTGCCACAAAATTAAATGCAGTAATTTCTCTATTTTTACACATACAGACAGCTGAAGAAATTAGATGAAGACAGTTTAACCAAACAACCTGAAGAAGTATTTGATGTATTGGAGAAGCTTGGAGAAGGGTATGAGTTCTATTCTATTATGCCTAATGTAAAGTTTCTTTAAGAACAAATCTATGTAATGGGAATGTGTTCTGGTTTTTTTCACTTCTGTCATGATCCTGTTATTGCAAAGGCATGTACTGACATAGTGACAGTGCTTGGTTAGTAACAGAATGAAGAATTTGTTTCCCAAGAGCAAGATACCTTAACCCAAGCAGTAGTTTACGGCTCAGCAGCAAGGAGTCAATGCTATTGAAAAATGCCAGTCTGGAGTCGATATGGCTCTGGGTACTCAAGAGGTTTTGTAGGTCATCCCTGGTACCTCTTGAGGAAGATCAGTGTGGTGGAAATAAACTTCTGTTGCATCATGCCACTTAGTAGGGCAGAGCAGCATGGGAGTGCTCAGTGAGTGACATGTTTGCCGCCTTAAGCAGTTCCATTTGAAAAAGCTGAGCTGCACATTTGGCTGCTGTAAGTAAAGAAGCTGGGAATGAGACAGATAATATCTGACAAGAGTGGGCAAACCTCTCTGCCTGGAATTGTAGTTCTTACTGATGCTCTGCTGGGACCGTTGCTGGAAAAAAAGAAGAATTGTGTTTAGATCTGTGTAAAAGGCCCTTCCAAAGCTGAGGGCAGTGTAATGATGGTTGGCGTATTTCTGTTTGTCTCAGTGTGCTGTGAGTTATTTGTATTATTACAGTGTTTAGAAGCTAGTGGACTGATTATTTTACATGAAAATATTTTATATTTTTAGCAGGATCATTAATTTTTACCTGATCTCTGCACTTGCAAAAAGCAAACCCATAACATTTGGGTTTTTAGAATGTTACTGTATTCAGCATTTGTTTAATGTTTTGTTTTGTAGTTCCTATGGCAGTGTGTTCAAAGCCATTCATAAAGAAACGGGTCAAGTTGTTGCAATTAAACAAGTTCCCGTGGAATCTGACCTGCAAGAGATTATAAAGGAAATCTCCATAATGCAGCAGTGTGACAGGTAAATGTATAGTGCAAGCCCCATTATCAGTATGCAAAGAAAAGTATTATCTATGGTCTGGCATTTAATCAAATAAAAGCCACGATGTTGCCTTAAATGTTTTTTAAAAGGCTGGACTTGTACCATCAAGTTACCTCATATCAACTGAGTCATGTTAACTAACCGTTTGGGTCGTGTAAACCCAGGCAAAGGTAAGACGATAAAAACTTAGCTTCCACCCAAAGAGCATTAAGCTGAGTCAAATAACCTTGCACTTGCTGCCAGCAACGAGCCGAGCGTGTGAGCAGTGACTGCGGTTCCCCCCGTGCGCCGTTGCTTGTTGGATGGTGGTGTAACTTGATAGTGTGCTACAGCAGCAGCTCCTGCGCCCGAAGAGGCGATGAGTTCTAATCGAGTTTCGGTATGGACATAGAAAACTGCTAGAAGAGGGAGTTTTGTTTTGTTACTAAGGGGCACGTGGATGAGAGCCACTACTGCATGATTGCTCTTGCATGTGTGTAATCTACGTGCTGTCATCTGCTTGGGTGGCAGAGTTGTCCCTCCCGGCCTTTTTCTGCCTGTGCAGGTTTTGGTGCGGTACAAGTTCTCTGCTGACCTGAGCATCCCCAGAATAACTCGCTGGCAGTTCTGCGGCTGGGGGTTGGCTCTCTGGATTGCCTCTGCATGTTCCTTGTGGGGAAAAAATGTTGTACTAACTTTGCTAATGAAGAGCTTGTATGCAGAAGACCTCTTCTCCAAGTGTGTCTTGGGCTGAAAGTTCAAAATACACCAAGTTATCTGGTATTAGGAATCTAGTGTTAAGAAACACCTACTTGGATGGACTTAGGGCATGAGAAACCATTTAAAATAGATTACATTAACAATATAAAACTAAGATTCCAGTCACTTACTCTATTGCACTTCACTCTCGCTATCTTTAAATGGAGGTGACTGGCGAACAACAAAATGTCACTTTAAAAGAATTTCTGAAAAAATCTTACTGTATAACTTGGAAAGCATTATTATGTGTGTGTTTCTTAAAAGAAATTAAATATTAACATTGTAAGGCCTAAAATGAGAGCTTTCAGTGATGAACAGCAGAGGGAGTTGATCACTGGAGCATCGCAGTTTCTGTGTTTTAAGGTACACTGTGTGGTGTGACTGACTTGCTAGTTTTACAGTTTTCCATTAGAAAATATTCAGCAGAGAATAGATTAAAGGCACTTCTGTTCCTTTGCTCCATTCCATAAAATCAGGAACGGTCTTTCTGTGAGTTGGCTGCTTTACTTTTCCAGAGGACAGATGCTTATTCTGACCAATGTACTTTACAAGGTGGTTTGCTTTTTGGGCAGCCAGAGAGACTCTGTGAGAGACAGTCCTTGGTTCTACTGGACTCCTAAAATACATCCTGGACTAAATTGTAGGAATAAGTAGGTGCATGCGATAATGGGGGAACAGTCCTGTTAATGAAGACTATAGCTATTTTCCAGCAAACTTTGAACCTTATTTAGTGTTTTGATTGAGTTGCAAGTGCTGTGCAGCAGCTTTAGCAAGGACTGCCTGGGTTCTCATTCCCGTGTCCTGCCTTCTTGCTTGCCACAGCACTGACTTTGTAATGCGGTTCAGGGAGCTAAACCTGGTTGCAGGCTGGTCACTCCTTATTTCTTTAGGGTTTATTTTCAGACAGTTCAGCTCTGAACTGACTCACTGGTAGGTCAGATGAGCAGTGCTGTGGTGCAGGGGCTCGGCAGGACTGCAGTAGCCCTGGGCAAGTTCAGATTGTTTTGGAATACTTTTGATCTTTGTTCCAGTGCCCCTTCAACTCTGAGTTTCTAAAACATACGCAGGGACTTGGCAGTGTATTTTGGTTACTCAGTTATATTGGTGACTGGTATTTGATCCTTGTTTTCTTCTCCTTTTTTCACATTTCATAGTCCTCATGTGGTGAAATATTATGGCAGCTATTTTAAGAACACCGACCTGTGGATAGTCATGGAATACTGCGGCGCTGGATCTGTGTCCGATATTATTCGATTACGAAATAAAACCGTACGTCATTTCTCCTTTGAATGCGTGAATGGGAAGTATGGGTCTCCAGCCGCTGAGGGAAGGGGAGTAGTTTGGCATGATTCTCTCAGAGTTCAGTGCCTGACGCAACCATTGGCTGTGGCTTGAGGTGCAGGTCCTTTGTTCCTCTGAATATGGGAAAACTGATTACATTTTGAGTTTTGGTTATCTGTAATGTAGTTGGTGGAGCAGATTTTGTTTTTTTGGCTTTTCTGAAAACCCAGGCTGATGCTGAGTAACAGCCTCTATTTTTCCTTATTTTGGTTATTGCAGGATAAGAATTAACAGTTGAGAAAGGGTTTTGGTGTTTGAAATACAGTATGTGTGGGTATGTGGGCTGGTTGTAATCTAATTCTACTACATAATGCTGTAAGTCACTAACTGATTTCCCATTAGTATGGCAACCTTTAGTAAAGGCAATTAAATGGTAATTAGTGAATCTCAGGAAAACATAGACCGAAACACAATAATGTTAAATCTCAGCAACTGAGAAGTTGGCAGTAACTCTCCTTTACCTTAGCTCACAGAAGAGGAAATTGCTACAATAGTGCAATCAACGCTGAAAGGACTAGAGTACCTGCATTTTATGAGGAAAATACACAGGGACATCAAAGCTGGAAATATATTGCTGAATACAGAGGGACATGCTAAACTTGCAGATTTTGGAGTGGCGGGACAGCTTACAGTAAGTAAACCCAAGATGGTTGTGTACACTTCAGTTAATGTTTTTAACCCATTTGCAGGTGTGATGTGCTTGTGAAGACTTTGAGAAATCATTCTAAACTGGTTTCTAGAACTTTATGTCAGCGTAATGAGATACTGAAACAGCAGCACGTTAGAGCAGACCTTCCTCTGTGGAAGCTGCTGTACCTGACAAATGGCTTGCAATAACATTTACTGTTTTCTTCAGGATATTCGTAACTTCTGTAAGCATGTTTCAGTTCCAGTTTGCAGCCTATCCCAGTCTTGCTGAATCTAATAATGTGCGTGTGTGCAAGTGAAAGATAATTAGGGTGGTAATTTATTAATGAGTGTTTGTGGCTCATATAGTTACCATTGCCTGGATCTTTATCCTGCCTCTCTTCTCAGGACACCATGGCAAAGCGGAACACAGTTATAGGGACCCCATTTTGGATGGCTCCAGAAGTGATTCAAGAAATTGGGTATAATTGCGTTGCAGACATCTGGTCCTTGGGAATCACAGCAATAGAAATGGCTGAAGGCAAACCACCATATGCAGATATTCATCCTATGAGGGTAAGGACTGTGGCCTTTGGAACAAAGAAAAGGATTTGCTGTTACAGCTGGCTGAATAACATAGCAACATGTAAACTCTTGCTTTTAAATTAAAGTAGATGATTCATTTTCTGTCAGTTCTTTG
The DNA here is from genome assembly GCA_013398155.1 of Pedionomus torquatus. Taxonomy (NCBI): domain Eukaryota; kingdom Metazoa; phylum Chordata; class Aves; order Charadriiformes; family Pedionomidae; genus Pedionomus; species Pedionomus torquatus. The sequence goes on along the minus strand of VZRU01007262.1, from coordinate 68,708 downwards.
TACTGGCCATCAAATGAAAAACCAGTCTTTGAGGAGAATCTGCATAGGAAGGAAAATCGTGATCTTCTGTTAAGATGTAGCCGAAGCTCCCTGTATTGGGTGTGAAGTGTATTCTCAGATATATTATCCAAAGTGATTTATTTTTTTATGTAAGCACAAAATTTTAAGACTTAAAAATAGCAGATTCACACCTTCTTAGGCATATACTTGTTCAGACAACTGTAAATACCTAGTGAGAAAAGTCTGATTTCTGTCTGCTTGATCCCTCTGAGCACAGTTCTGTATAATGTTGGCACAAACTCCTCAGAAACAGTAAACCTGAAATATCTGTTGTTCTTTAGTACCAGCATGTGTTTGTGTGTATCTGTGTTGTGTTGTTAGAAAGCTTTAAAGTGAAATCTGGAATTTTTTTACTTTTTTTTTTTGTTTTTTCCCTTCCAGGCAATCTTTATGATTCCTACCAATCCACCTCCAACATTCCGGAAACCAGAGCTCTGGTCAGACAATTTTACAGACTTTGTAAAGCAGTGTCTCGTTAAGAGCCCAGAGCAGCGTGCCACTGCCACGCAGCTGCTGCAGGTCTGCCTTTTCTTACAGGAACATAAGCTCTAGAGAAAGCTTGCTAGGGTAGGCAGCTCTGCCTGTCTCTTGAGATGTTGGTTTCATTTCTTGCTGCTCCCGCTCACTACAGATTTTACTTTTTAATAGCTCATTTTAAGAAATCAACTTCAGCTTTTCAGTTCTCTAAGAACCAGTCTAACTTCAACTTCCTGTCTTAGTCTTCTCTGGATCAGTTTTGTTTGTTTGTTTGGCTTCTGATTTTTTATTATTTTTTTTTTACTTTCAAATTCTCACCAGGACTGCTAAGAAACTGCCTCCTAAAATGCTAAAAAGGGGGGGCTAAATGAAAGGGGTTTGCCCGAAGTGGTCTAGGTGTGGTGGTGATCTGTGTAATTGGTTCTTGACAGCTAAGCTTTGAAAGAGAGAAATAAATAAAGCTGTGGGAGGGGAATGAGCTCAAGGTCTGACAGCAGTACTGCCTCTGGAGCATGTTGGCAAGTGGGGTTTCCCTCCTGGGTCAAGCACAAGTATTGGGGTTTTACTTTAGTAATATATTGAGTTAAACCTTAATGTTGATTAAGGGTAGACAGTAATAAAAATGTTTTGCTGTTATATCCTGGTTGAGATACAGTGCTTATTTGTTTTTAAAATATTTCTCAGCATCCGTTTGTGAAAAGTGCCAAAGGAGTGTCAATTCTGCGAGACTTGATTAATGAAGCAATGGATATCAAGCTGAAACGTCAAGAGGCTCAACAGCGTGAACTAGATCAAGATGATGAAGAAAATTCAGTGAGTATTTAATAGCAACACTGTACTAAGTCCAAATTCTTGCTCATTTCATAAGGCTTAGCTGCTTTGGGGTTTGGTTGTCCAATTGTCCATGGACCTAGTTCTTGAGTTTTCTACTTTGACTACTTAATCTGAGGCTTGGCTTCTGCTCAGTCTTTATATTTGAGTGGGATAGCCAGCATGGATGGCTTACTGTTTATGCTAAGGAGTGTAGTTAGAGACTTGTGATTGAAAAAGCCTGCAAAGTAGCATATGCAAAAGACTCAGTAAGTTTTTCCCAGTTGGATTATATTATTTATGCAGTAGTGAGATTTTTTCATTGCAGATTCAGTTCTTGGACTGTTCTCCTAGTATAAAATAATAATATCATGTGTGATTAACTATGATATAAGTGTGTTATATTTTACTGTTGTTATGCTTTAGAACCCCCCTTATAGAAACTTTCTACTACACAAGAGCAACCGACAGAAGCCTGAGGTGAGGGCATGGCAAGTGTTCAGGGGGTTGCTGTGAATTCAAGTTTGGGCTCCTTGTTTCAGTGGTTCCAGCATGTCAATATGGAAAGCATGTTGAAAGCTGTTTTTTGAGTCTGCCTGCTTTGGTTTGAATAAATGACACAGTCAACGAAAGGCATTGTACACCAGAAGCTAGACTTGAAACACATGGTCTATGGTATCTATGCTGAAGACACTGTTCGTCTGGTTTTCCAGTTTAGGAGTGTATTTGTTCCACGTGGAAGTAACTTCATTGGTCATGTTGCCATGATGTTGACTCTGGGTGTTGTCCCTGCGTTCTCTCCTTCATTTCTGACCGATCTGGAGTCAGGTTGTTGAGAGACGGTGTCTGTGTAGTGGAGCTGAGTGGTTTCTGTCGGTGTGTGTGTCTTCCTGAATCTTCTCTGCCTGCTAGCAGGAAAGTGTTCCCAAGTGCTGTGGAAATTTCTGCTCTAGTCCTTTGTTAAATGATGCATAGCTAGCAAATTTATTACTTCCTCTCACCCACTCATCTCCACATAAAACTACTTTTCCTCCATTAACATCACATGTATTTTTCTCCTCTTGCTATTGGTTTTGAGGTTGGGAAGTAAATTATATTGACACCCTTGGCAGAACAGATAACACCTGTGAAACGCGAGAATGTGAAGGGGTGTCCTTTCTTTCAAAGACACTGGGATGGAGTATTACAGTTTGATGTGCAAGACCTGTGTGTTCCCTAATACAGATCAGTAAGCCCGTGCTCACACACAACTGTGAGCTTTGTCCTTATAACAAAAGATGAGCATCTCATCCAAGGTGAGGTGCGTAGGAACTCTGCTGTAAACCTAGGAAGGGACTCCTGTTGCTGTAATTGGATGCCTGCTCCACATTTCCAAGAAATGAAATAGATTGTGGAAATTTTCACCTTGTTCTTCACGAAATTGTAGTCTCAATATCTACTTGGTGAAGCACACCCCACCTAATGAACTACTGCTGCTGATAACATAACTACCTGCCAGGAAGCTGTCCTACTGGTATGTGTTTCAGGACCTTGTGTTTTCCTACAGAGTCAGTCTCTTAAGTCTGGGTAATACTAGTTCAAACTTCTATAGTATTAGTACCTGTTAAGAAAAGAAATACTTTTCATCTGAAAGTAATGGCTTGACTTAGATAATTCCTTTTTAAAGATTTGCAAATTTGGTTCTTTTTTCTTCAGTGCTTCTGAAGTTTGCAGCAAGTAAAACTACCTAAATATTAAAGACAAACTCCTAAAAAATAGGATGATAATTTTCCTTCAGTGTGCCACGTACGCTTCAGGCACCTGTGGTGCTGAGGGACATGCTTTAACGATGGTTTTTATCAGAGTTGATGGTTGGAGTGGGTAATTTTAAAGGTCCCTTCAAACTTAGACAATTCTATGGTTCTGTAATAACTAATGACCCCTCAGTGAACTGTACCATGTGAGATAGTTTTAACAGTTGACCTAAACACCCTATCAACATAAATAGAAATAATAATAATTGAATGACTAATGTCCTCTTACAGACAGGTCACCAGAAATGAGATATAACTTGAGAAGCTTTTGCTCATTCATTTATAAGCTGGCAGAAAAGTCTCAAGGCTTTTCATTACCTGCTTGGAGATGGCAGGGAGAGAACAAAGTGCATAAAAAAAAAAAATGTCGTTGGCTTCCACGTGTATTTGTAAAAATCTCTGACTCAATGAGACTTGCCAGTGTCCTTGAATATAGTCACTCTTCATGAGACCTCACCACTGTCGGTAAAAATGTATTTACAACACCTTTTTATAGGAAGAAGATGAAACGGATTCAGGTACCATGGTGAGGGCGAGTGGAGATGAAACTGGTACCATAAGAGCTGTTAACACGATGAGTGATGGAGCCAACACGATGATAGAACACGATGGCACCTTGGAATCCCAGCTGGGGACAATGGTCATAAACACAGAAGAGGAAGAGGAGGAAGGCACCATGAAAAGTAAGAAAACATCTTTAATTTCTAGAAAATTACTTAGGACCTGCTTTGGGCGATGATTGTATTCACAACCTGATATTTTTGGTAGCTTATTGTGATACCTTTTGGTTGTAGGGAGCTAAAAGTCTCAGTTCAGTGCTCTATGGCAGCAGAGAAGAGAGATTCTTTCTAGGTCCAAGCTCCTTTTAGTCTTGCACTTGGTGTGGCTGATGAGTTGTGCACAATTTCTACAAGCTTCTGTGCTGATCAAATAAGATGATTCTAGCTTGTTTGGATTTTTTTTTTTTTGTTGGTTCTTTTTTGTCTGTTTTGCCTTTTTCACAGAATGTGAGGGGAGGGAGACTCTAGCAAAGGGTTAGGGTAAAATATGTGCTGTGTTAGAAGGTGATTTGGCTGTAACCTGGCATCTGAAAATAGCAAGACTCTTTCAGAACCGATGCATTAAATCAAGGGCTGCATCTATGAAATGAGACATATCCTGCACGTTTCAAGCACAGCAAGGCACAGTGAGAAGAGCTAATGCCTCTCCAGGCTTGGTGTTCCTTTAGTGCTACTGTATTTGCTAAGGAAACTGAATAAACTGTGTCGCTGTTGTGAGACATTCAAGTTGAAATCCTTTCTGCCCTCAAACAGAAAAGCTTCCTGAAGCTTCAAGCCTTGTCAAAAATGTAAGATTTAAGATGATGTGGATTTGACCCCCAATAGCCTGTGCAAGACCTCACAGCTTGATCTGGAAAAGGGTTAAAAACGCTTTTTTTTATGAAAGGGATGATAGGGAGAGCTTTCCTGGAAAAGTATGGCTAGAAAAAAGAACCTTTTCTCAAATACAAATTCTCACAGAAATCCCTTCTCACTGATTTGGGTAGTCTGACAGTATTGAGGCAGAGGCAGTTGGAGATGACTCAGCCTGGCCAGTGCGGATGTTAGCACAAGAACTGAGGAAGGTGCTGAGTGAGGGCTCAACAGTGATAAAATACGGCCATTATATGCAAGGTTGGTTCTTTTGGCTGTGCTTCTGCTTCCAAAGACTTCCTTGGCTATCTGATTTTGAACCCTTTGCTATTTTGGGAGAGGAAAAAATTCTCCACAGGATTCAAAAGCTTATTCCACGCAAGGGCCCTATAGAGCTTGTGGAAAGATGCTGGTTTTGAAAGTGAAATTGCGGGAGGACCTGTTTGAAGAGTTTTGCAAACTTTGGCAAACACTGATTCAGCACATAAAACCCCAGCGCTGTCCACCCTTGTAGCGTCTTGTGGCAAGAGTGATGATGGAGCAACGCCATGGGGTTTTGTGGAACAAGGTGGCTCTAACAAGGAGAGGGAGGGACTCTTAGAGTAGCTTAAGAGGCCACCCAAAGAGTGGGACGTGTTACTGGCCTTAAACCGTTTGAAATTGCTCTTTCTTTACAAATAGACAAGCCATTTAATTTCTCATCATCAGTGTGTGTGTTCCATTTCATGATTCACAATAACAGAGGTTTTACTATCTGTGGTGCTGCTGCTCTGGCTCCCAGCGGTGTAGATGTAAATGCCTCTTCAGTTTATCTTCCTGTGTTTAACATGCCCTTATCTTCCCACCATCTTTTTAAGGTTGCAACTTGAAAGCATCTATTACTCTAGTGTGCATAGGTTTGAGGAGATGCCTTTGATGCTGCCTCTTTTGCAAGGACATGCTCTCATTTTGAGTAGAATTGGTTATGAAGCTATTGCAGTGTCTTTAACGCAGTGGAGCATCTCACCTCGAGAGGGAGCTCCAGAACAAGCTCTCAGAGCTCCAGATCTATGACTGGAAAGTAGAGTTTTTGCTTTTAGCCCCTCTAGATTTCAGATTCCTTAAACCTGCTGTTGTGCTGCTATGTGACAGCACTCCAAACCGTGCGGCAGAAGTGCATGAGCAGCTCTGCCTTCTGGAAGAAGCGTTGGAGCCCCTGGTGCTGGTTGGCACCAGAGCCACGTCCCCTTCGGTGGGTTTCTCCCAGCAGCATCCAGCAAAATCCAGCTCTGTTCAGCGCTCGCTCTGCTGCAGGTTGAATAACTTGAACCTTGATTCCAAGAAGTCTGATGTTAATGAAAATGGTTCTACCAGCCCAAAATTTAACTTTTCGTTTACCCTTTGCCTTTTCCATATTTATATTCTCTTAACAATTAATTTAATTAAGCTCATCAGCCAGCTGCAGAACTCTCTGGAGCAAGTTTTTTGTTTGGTTTTTTTTTTGGTAATCTTAAACATAAATAGAATAATCCTTCTTGAAAACCACTGAGTTTGAAGAAGTTTAATTGATTCATAATTTTAAAGTCTATATTTCACTTTGCAACTTGTGTTATGACTCACAATAAAACCTGTTTTAAGTCAATAAAACAGTTCTGATTTTTTTTTTTTTTCTCTTGCATGGCATTAGTAGGAGATTTCATCTTTGCTACATGTCTGGGGCTTTTTAATTGTAGGCTTCTGCACTAGCGGTCTAGCCCTCCTAATTTAAACAAATCAATCTGTGTCTTTGCCAGTTTTTTACTTTGTTCTATTTCTTTTTAGGGTAAAAAGTGTTTATAGGACGTTGAAATATAACTCTGTAGACAGGATTGTCTTCAAAATTTCTAGCAAACAACTTCCAAGCCTTCAAAGCGATTCTTGCTTAAATCAATCCATAACATTCCAGGCTCAGAGGAAAAGCGTTCTTAAATTCTATTATTTTGCATTGTAGGGGAAGTTGTGTTTAGTAGTCAATTGAGCTGTAATTCTGTTTGCTGAAATTCTTTCATTTGCTTGGCTTTTTTCTGGGCTCAGTATAAATATCCAGGCGACATTAAAAATGTCGCTCTGACATTCTGTTACGCATTTTGAAAGCACTCAAGTGATTGCCTGAAACCACAGATACTAAATTGCGCTGTGACACATTTTACTTATAAATCGATTGCTAACAGATTACTTATGGATTGCAGTTAAACTATTCCAGGAAAACTTTGGAAGAGGCTGAAGAACTATAGATGAACAATCATTTGTAATAACAGACATTTCCAACGTGCTTGAGAGCCAGAATAACTTTTGCACTGTGTATGTGTCTGAAATCATGTTTTTAATTTTCCTGTGAGAGAATATATAGAGCTAGTAAATAGCACGGCATTTTTTACTCTTTCTTCTTTTGCTTTTTCTGCTTTATTTGCTGTAGGTCTTTAGATAGTGGAAACTTGGCATGAGCTTGTCTCTTCGATTTAAAGAGTGGAGCATAATTCTATAATAAAGCATATAAACATATTGTCTTCCCTGGACATTGCAATACAATCGGATCCAAGTGAAGTCGGATCTAGTTTGTCTAGTGCAGTAATCTGTCTTATTTTCGATGTTAAAGTGCCTCTTGCTTCTTTGAGCACCAAATAAAACGACAGTGGAGGATAGAGAACTGCCAACAGCAGTGTGAGTCGGGCTGTCTGGTCTCTGGGTGGAGGTGAATGAGCGGCCTGGAGAGGCTGGAGAATTGTGAAATGTGGCATGTGTTCAGTAGAGCATCTGCTGCAGGGGTGGGCTACAAACTCTAATAACACAGTTGCCTCTACCTTGATAATCTGATGTGCATGTAAAAATTCCTAATAGTTTCTGAATGTTTAAAATTAAAAAACTTTGGCTTAATTCTTATAATTGAAGTTAGGGGTGGTTTGGGTTTTGTTATACTTTTACCGTGCCTATGCTGCTGAGCCTGGTTGTGTCCTTTTGATATTTTGCCTTTTGAGGGGGGATTGGGTTTCATTAGCAAATTAAACGAGCTGAGATGCAAACTTGGCAATTTCCTATTAGAAAAATGATTCAGTGTAAGCTTGTTAGTCTTGGTGGCTTTGTGAGACATCCAGTGGGTGACACTGAGACCTAAACCGGTGAAGTGTTGCTGCAAAGACTCAGGAAACTTTTTGTCTCTGCTAATTAACCAGTAATTCTTCATGTAAAGCAATGACTGCAGAAGCTGTAACATGGACTGCAGAATAGATGTGGATGGCAGAAGGTTTATGTGATTGCATTAGTATTATAATTGAATAAAGTATTAATGCTATCTAGCTGGAGTACCTCTAGGTGGTGAAGTATCAGTAGCTGGCCAAAAACTTGCACATGCAAATCACTAATGCAGATACTGGAGAAAATAACTTCAGTTTGTCAGGGTTTACATCACGTCTGTGTCAAAGAAATTGGCTGTCTTTTGCCTGTCTTTTTTTTTTTTTTCGCAGACAATAGCTCTTCAGAGCTGCTTCCCACAGCTTAGTGTTATTAATGTCCAGTGGTGCATTTCTGTGTTTAAAATAAATTGGTCCATTTAGGCATAACCGAACCATAAAACACTCTTAGCATTATGCATTTAAATAACACACTGTTTATGGAAACACCTACATTGATTAAATTCTTCTCGAACTGTAAGAAGCATTATACTGCCACTCTTGAGATGTAGAGAATATAAATCTTCACAGATAAGTCCTCCAGCTGTGTTACTTTTTGACTTTTATCTTAATAGCAGCCTTGCTGACAAACTTGGCATGAACAACAGCCAGCACGGGTTTTTTGTTTTTGGGTGTTTTTTTTTGTGGTTTTTTTTTTTGTTTGTTTTGTTTTTTTTAAATATCAAGTTGCATAGAAATGCAGACAATGTTCTTGAGTGATGGGAGCTGTAGATGCTGTCGATTTTGTAGCTGGGTTTTTGTTGTAGGTTTGTTTTTTTCTGCTGGAGTAGTGTTGGGCTACTGGGCTTCTGTGCAGTGTTTTGCTGATCGAAATAGTGGTTCTGTGCAGACTGAAGCGTGAAGAAAAGTCAATTCTGGGGTCTAAGTTGGATGATTGTTCACCTTTGGTTGTCCTGAATGTTTGACAAAGCTTTAATGCTAAGGCAAAGTTCATCGTCTGTTATTACTTCAATTTCAGTGTCTCTGAAAAGGTGAGAAAGATGTATTTAGGAACAGCAGAAAGTGCCATCTTAACGCTTTATTGTCATCCACCTCTGCATTTGTGATGGTGGGGGATAGAAAGTAGGGGGATTATTATTTTTATTTTATTTTATTTTTCTGGACAGAAACATTATCTTGAGGAAGAAAGGAAGTACGACTAGCAGAGTCCTGACTGGCATACAGGAGAAAATATGTTTCAGGAGACCCAAGCAAGTGATAGAGTAGTAGTAAATCACTTAGTATATCTGTGTCGCATACACATGCATATATTTGCACGTACAGGCAAACTGTAACCTACCTGTCTCTTCTAAAAATAAGCTCACTTCCTACTTGATCAAAGTAAACCATGAAGAAGGCTTTTCTCCAGAGCAGGAGGGAGGAAAACTCTATAAACTCTTAAATTCTGTAGTTGCAGAAGTTTTAAACCAAATTCATTTTTACCAGTATATTTTTAAGCCTCAGGAAAAGAAAAAAAAAAGTTAGTTGCCGTGGCATTTCCTGTTTTCTCTAGATAATGAGTTTTGGGGATGTGAATATGACAGATGAGTTTCTGGGTTATGAACAGAAAGGGTGTTAGCGAACGCTGAGTTGGGTAAGTGCCGTTTGAGGAGCCTGAGCTCTTGCCCACGAGGCCCTGGACTTGAAGACTCCCAGCCCTGTCGATTAGGCTGTTTCTCATTAAGATCCATCAGGATCTGAGACGGAGGATGCAGAATATGAAGCATTCACTTTTTCTTTTTTCCCTGATGCACCTTCACATCTCCCTGCCTCTCATGTACTGTAGTTGCTGGTCTAAATTAGCGATTCGAGCTAATGAGGTGAAAGATGTAGGTGTCCACTGAAAATTTGTGATGGAAGAAGAAAGCTGCTCTATATTTATAATATTTTCTGAGTTTTTATGTGAAAGAGATCTAAAAGGAGGTAACCTGGTCTTAAAAAGCTTTCATTACTGTGAGGATTTCCTCCTCTTTCAGAAAGGGTCCTTGATTATGTACACCACAGCTTTGGACGAGTGTTGCTACTCTTCCTTAGGTGACTTTGATGTTTTACATTCATTAAAAGAGATTAGCTAGGATACCTAGCATTGATTTTTTATTTTTAATGGTCACTTAGGAGCTCCTTCTTAATATCAGGACCTGTCAAGCGTGTTCTGCTTTGATTTAGTCTGAGATAGGCCATAATTACGGAAAGCTTGTCCTCATAAGTTTCAATAGATCTGAAGTGTTATGTGGTCTACTTCTAATGTGAGGAAATCTCAGCTTGTGTTGCCATGGGGTGAATTCATTAATGATGGAGCACTTTTTCCTCTGGTTGAATAAATTGGTATCTCTCTGCTCTGCTGCGTAAAACGACTCAGTCCTGTTCAGACTCTACAAATTATGCTGTCCAGCTGGTAAAGTTCATCTAAGAAAGATAGCTAAGAAATAGCCTGAAGTGAATAAAACTGCAATTCCGTTTGAAATTTAATATTAATGAAGTGTTGCTTGCACATAATCATCAGGAGCTGTTTTGTGTGTCCTAAATGTGTGTGTTTTCAGCCTTAGAGGTAGATAATTCACTCCAAAGCAGCCAGCAGCTCGCCCATGCTGCTGGGGACTCGGCCAGTGAAAGGGCTGTGCTCATTTAAACTACTGACATTGGACATGAGAACTCTTTTTTTTTTCCTTTTAAAAAACTAAAATTAAAAAAGGGCAAGGAGGGAAGGTGAATGCTGTAGAGCATGATGTGGAGCACCGAAGAGCTGAGGCTTGCTCAAGGACAAGCACATATACACTGTCTGCTCATAAACTTGAGACTGGAAGTGAGGGGGTTCATAAGTCCAGGAGAACAGCAAGTCTGCTAACAGCAGAGACACAGCAAACCAGCTGCTTTACAACAGATCTTGATCCCTCTGTGAAAGGGAGTATATTATCTTGTATAGGATAGCAGAATGCTGTGCTGCATGTCCAAGGGGATCCGTTCTGGTGCTGCATCTGAGTGAAGGCAGCGATAGCTCTGCTTTCTTTGAAGTTAACATGTGAGTGCTTTTCACTGCATCTCTACAGAGCTGGTTTGAGCTCCAGCTTGCAGGGGTATATCTTCCTGGGCTTTGTGCAGGGCATTTGTGATATTTTCCTAGCACAAATCAACTTCAAAACTTCTTTTAGTTTTGTTGCTCCTGTCCCAAATTCCATGGTGCCACGTGCAGCTGGACTCCTGCTTTCCAGCGCTGAAAGGGTAACACGGTTACTACGGCAGCAAACTCCTTTAGAAATAAAAATCTAAGGGGATGGTTGTTGATCACAATTTACAGCATTCTCTACCTTCGGACCCAGCAGTTTCACATCTTTTTCTGTTCTCACACACAACGTTACTGATGTTCGTAGGCTTTTCTAACGTTACTTTATACCAGGCAGCACTCGTGAGTTTTCCGTGGAGGGCTTCTGCTCTTCACTGCCCAGCAGGCTGGGTGCCCAGCGGCCCCCCCAGCGCCTGGGGCTCTGCACAGCTAGCCCAAACCTGCAGTCAGCTGGCCCTGCTCCAGCAGAGCCCTGCTGTTCCATTTGCGTAATTAATACAGCTCCTAAAAAGATGACTGCGTATCTAAATGGTAGACCGTTAATGGCTCTGGGGAGCTCTCGTGGCTCATCCTTACAAGCAGCTCCTCAGGTTCCAAAATAAGTGCATGGAGAAGCCTTTCTTGTCACCGCAGGGTGACCTTCTCTTCTCTGCCATGCTTATGATCTCACTTGCTGTCAAATGTTCGTATTTTTGTCTAACCCTATAAAATTAGGAAGTTGAATGCTTTTTGGCACAGACACGTTCGGTGCAGTGTCATCTTTCAGCAGCTTCTGCAAATAGCAGTAATCGATTTTTTGATTTTTATTATTTTTTTTTTCTTCAGCTGCCCGTTATCAAAATTTAAAAGATATAGTGGGGTGATTCTTGTGTTGAATTAATAGCAGATCATCTTTGGAAAGATGACACTGCTGTTAAGTGCCAAGATTGACAAACAGAAATCCAATCGTTCCGGGATGATAATTGATTTGGTGTAACGTCTTTCTGTCTCCAGGAGGGTTTCTGTTGGTCTTGCTGCATCCGCACCCCTACTGAGATCACAGCAGCAGCTAAGGTTTCAGATCTCTTGGATCTGTATTTTTCCTATTTTTCATTTTATGTTATTTTTTTCCCAATATTTGCTTTCCAGTTAGCAATCTCTTTTAAGCAGTTTAAACAAAAACCAAACCATCGCTAAATAAAGATGCCATGGGCGTGCTCAAAGCACCGACCAGCTTGGCCTTGAACACCTCCAGGGATGGGGCATCCACAGCTTCTCTGGGCAGCCTGTTTCAGGGTCACACCAACCTCAGAATGGCTTGGCTGGGACATCTGGAGGCCACCACACTGGTTCCCTGTGCCATGGCAGGGACTGAGTGGATCTGGTTGCTTGGGGCCTCGCACGGCCACCCCTCTTGGCAAAACGTTCTTCCTTGTGTTCAGCTGTGGTGCCCATGCTGCAGTTCATCCTCTCACTGGGGAGAGCAGGGCTCTGGTGGCTTGTTGGAGTGGGAGATCACAGCTAGAGTCCCTCCTGCGCTTCCACCCGTGGCAGGGAGCCCCTTGGTGTCCTGGCAGCTTTCCCCTGCACCTCCCAGCTTTTCCATCACTTGTACTGGTGGGGCTGAAAATCCAGTTGTACTCTTCACCACTTTGCGTGCCTCCCTCTTTGCCTTTTTCATTTCTACATAACATGGGAATATTATTAAATAAAGCTTGGGTTTGTCTGCCTTTTGGTAATTCAGTGACGCTACGCTATGTTGTTGTTGAGTAGATGTAACTAGATGTTTACAAATACTGCGTTTCTTGGTAAAATACAAGTTATAAGAGAAGGAGCATGATTGCTTTAAGTGACACTGAATTAAGTTCTGGTATGAGTGAGCAGTCTTTGGAAGGAAAAAAAACTGAATAAGCTTTTGTTGCTGGAGTGAAACACTTGCTCTCCAAGTCTCCTGTGCTGCAAACAACTGTTTTCAAAACATGATTAATTTTTTTTTTTTTCTCCTAGGAAGCCTAAATTACTCTGGCCTTGGCTGGCCATCAGTAAGATGTGTCTGGATTAGCCTGGGTAGTCACAAATTCCTCTATTTCTGCAAAACTTGTCGGTGTTAAACATTGCCACGATTGGCCGTAACAACTTACCTCCTGCTCCAACCAGGCTGGGCTGCAGCAGAATACAAGGGGTGTATTTACCTCATTGTAAATAAATGTTTTGTCACTTAGCAGTAATTGGATTGCTTTTGTATTTCAGTAATTATTCCCAACAGCAAATGAGTTCTCTACTTCGCAGACGTGTTTTCTGACTGACCTTCACGCAGCCTGACTGAAGGTGTCTTTCTTAATCTAATTCTGTACGATGAGGTTTTTGTTGTTTTTAAAAAAAGGGGGGGAACTACTGCCGGGGGTAAAATAATTTGTCTTTGCTCCAGTTGTCATCATGCGAAAGTATAAGCACTTCAGTTCCTGCTTGAGCTTTTAGCTGACCCTGGAGAGGCAGCACGAGGCAGTGCTTTATCAGAAAGCATCGTGACATTTCAGGCTGTGTAGAACCACCCATCCTTCAGTATCACAATCCAAATATCCTGCCAAGATTTCTCATACTTTGCGGAAATTTGTTCTGTATTTAACACGTCTGTAGACAAATAACTTCCTCAAGTATCTCGTAGCTGACCGAGGAATTCGTGCACTTGTCTGAGGATCAGACAGAGTCTGCCAGGGAAGTTCTGGATCACTGGATGGCAATTGTATGTGGAAGAGTAATATTCTGTGATGAAATCTTAATGGGTTTCCAGAGTAGCTAGTATTTTTTCAAGTGGAAGGCGCTGCTGAATGTTCTCCGTGAGGACTGTCCTGTGATAGCCTGTCTCTGGTAGGGGAGTCTCTGCATTATACAGACCCCACAGACCTATGGAGGGACACCTCCCTCCCTTGTGTGCTTGTCTGAACCTCTAAGCTTTCAGTTGATTGCCTGCCTGACAGATTATATTTATTTCAAATCTGTAGCATTGGACAGTGAACTTATTTCCACTGTCCAGAATTAGGCTATTCTGATGCCATTTTCTGTTAAGTCCTTATCCTGCTTTCCGAAAATGATGGTTTCTGCCTTGACAAAAACATACGTTTCAAGTGTGATTAACGTACTTCAGTGTCTAGAGAGCCATATTTTATCAGAACAAATCTGTTTTACTAGGTATTGTTACAGTGCTTACTTCCACAGTGCTCGCAGGTTTTTGTGAGGGGTTTTGTCACCGAGAGCAGGGCAGCGGCGTTGAGCTGTGCCCAGCCTTTAGCTGTGATTGCGGGTGTCCTGGGCGGGGGGGGAGTGTGCAGCCCTGGTAAAGCACGTTTGTTATGTGAACCTGCCTCTTCTTTTGGATTGAGACTCTTCCATAATTCATAGGCCAGGCCAGAATAAAGAGTGAGGAGCCTGGGCAGCCTGGTTGCACCAGTAAAGAAATCTTCCCTTGGAGATAGGGATGGTCTTTCAGTCTTGACTGGCTGGGAACTTAAATTTTGTTAATTTTTTTTGTTAAATTATATTTTTCTTCCTGTGTTGGCTTTTATGTGGTGTCTGTTAGGAATCAGTGTTTTTATCCTCTCCCTTTTAATCGCTTCCTCCCCTGTTGTGCTGTTGTAGCCCTGCAGCCGAAGCTGCCTTTGTTGGTGGAGTCCACCTCCTCGTTCTTCAGGCAGCCTTGGGGATCTGCTTTGTTCTGGGAAATTCTGTCCCTGCATTTCTTCCTTCAGGGATGGAAACCTGGTTGCTCAATGAATTGCTAAATTTTTTGTATATAATGCTGCTTAAATCACATCAACAGGGATTTAGATGGTGCGATGGCTAAAGGAAAAAGGGACGCATTAGTGTTCGTATCCCCGATCCCACCAACTTCCCAACATACCTGGGATGAGAATGTAGTTTCATGAACTTGTTGCTTTTAATGGATCAGCGGTGTTCTTCCTTTTCTGCTAACTTCTGCTTATTCTAAAAAAAAATATTTAAACAGATGAAGACGATGTAAACCTAGCTGTGCTAAAGCTTTGTGCTCTTGGCTGTCTCCTTTCTTCTCCCATCGGTATGGATGAGCTCTTTGCTATTGAGAATACGGCTTGGGGAGCTTCTGAGACCTGCTCTTAAAAATCAAAATATTCATACTTAGGGGGTTATTTTGACTCCTGTGTCTCTCTTTGTATCATAGAATGGTTCGGGTTGGAAGGGACCGTAAAGATCATCAAGTTCCAACCCCCCTGCCATGGACTTTTGCCTGTTTCTTAAGTGCAGTCTAGAATTGGATGGTTCATCTCTAGCTCTGGCTTATTTGAGTAATCTACTAAGAAAGTATGTTTCAAGGAATTAACTTACAAAAACAAACCTAGAGCAGTAGATTGACGTTTTACTAACTGGCTATTTATAAAAAGGAAAAAGAAGCTCTGTAAACCAAATTAATCCTTTCTACCCAAGAAACATAGAAGTTGACTGCTTTTACCCAAGACTGTTTGTGTGATTTGTGTGATAGATGTGGTCTGTGAAGGTCTCCCTTTAGTACTGTTCCATTCATAAATACAGAGATGAATTTCTGCTTGTAAAATAATGCTGTTTAGTTTGGGAACGTTGTGTGTTTTGCAGTGCATGTAACCTGGCTGGGATGAAAAAAACCTCAGCCTCTCTAGTTGGTCACAGTTTAGTTCTCACATTTGGTGGATGAAGCTCAGTTGCCTGGTAGTGAGCTTTGATGGACGGGCTGCAGGTCCAGAGGCCAAGGCCTGCAGCGTTATAATCTCATCTGGTGGGCTTTGAGCTCCCCTTCTTCGGCTTTCTTGCTGTACAATCAGTTTTATGTCTGAAAAGCTGCTGAAAAAAATAGTGCTTTAGCAGTACTATGTGATTTAGTGTGTGCTAAAAAAATAAAATCACTTTTGGGCTTGATGTAAAGCAGTATAACTGAAAATAAATTTTTTCAAAACAACTTTTTTTTTTTATTTTTAATATTTCCAGGGAGGGATGAAACAATGCAGCCAGCCAAACCATCATTCCTTGAATATTTTGAGCAGAAGGAGAAGGAGAATCAAATCAATAGCTTTGGGAAGAATGTGTCTGGCCAGACAAAAAATTCATCTGATTGGAAAGTGCCACAGGATGGAGACTACGAATTTGTAAGTCTATACTTTGAAATTCAATCAATGTGACAATCTTTAAGAGTTTTAGTTAGAGCTGCTATAAGATCATTTCTTGTTTTGACAGACTAATGGAAACTTGAGGAGATTCTAATTGCTAATGCATTTGGATGGGGCATTTTGAAAAACTCGTATTCTTTAGGTATTTCTCGGTATTCATAACCAGTCATTATCTGTATACTGTCCTTGTTTAAAAGCAAACAACAAAAAAGCCTGAGGATGTGAAGTACAAGCAATCTTGCTTTACTTCCCCGTTACGCATTTAAAGTAAGAAAAATAAAATTCCAGATGGCAGTTGGAAAACGCAGATCCTGAATGTACAGTGTTTTACAAAAAGCAGTGTTAGAACCACTGAATTTCCTTGGTTTTTCTCAAGCTTTGGCACTGGGTTTTGTTTTATTATATAAACATTGAACTTGCCTTCATTTCTCTTTCAAATCCTCAATTTCGATCTTCCTAACTGAGGTTCGCATGCTCAGAATTTTCAGGAACTTTTCAGAAGCCTGAAGAAAGCTCTATTACCCATAAATTGGATTTAGGGGTTTTTTGTGAGGATGGAAAATTTCTGGTTTGAGTTCAAAATGCGGGAAGGTGCATGCTCTGCTGAACTCTGCATTTTCTTTCAATGGTATTTCACTGCAAGCACTTTTTGCTCCGAGTGCGCTGTGCGCCCTTACGGTGTCTGTTCAGGTTGTCACGCCGCATTCAGGAGCTGTTGAGATTCACTCCACCTTCACAAAGCAGCATCTCTTTGCCAGTCACGACTTGAGGAGATGCTTTACTTTAAGGCTGGAATTATAGCTGGAGCCTTTCATTCTCTTTGTACAGATCGTATAGACTACTGCTGTTACACGTATTTTGTCTTTGCTGCTGCATCTCAGATTCTCTTATTTAGATTGAAAAGGATGGCTAGCGGAGAGGACCTGCTGCCTTCTCTCTTGTAGCCCTTTGCACTACATTATGTTTAGCCTGAAGGCTTAAAGCCACTGCATAAACATGTTTTGCAAAAATAACCTGCAAGCTGCCTGTGTATCACAGGGTCCGGGCCAAACACGATTCCAGTTGAGTCAGATACTCTGTTTATCTCATTCACATTACATGCTATAGCTTAATTTAATGATAAATGTTTATTTTTCAACGTGTGGTATTTCCTGGGAAAGATGGGCTGGTTTGAAGTATCTTAGAAGTCTTTTGTAGTCTGCAGATAATGGCCCAAGGGGAAATTTGCTGTAATTATTTTACTTTCCAATTTGGTTGATAACAAATTTAGCAATTACCCTTACTTCCAGTGAGTAGGATGTGTTCCACCCTGCGCACCGTGAGCTGTAGGTGCAGGCTGCACCCGGTAAGTGCGGATGACATAAGGAAAGGTCGGTGCCTTTCCAACAAACAGGACCTACAAATATTTTTAGAATGTGCAAAGCAACTGTTTGACACGCCGGCGACCTTGTTTACTGATTTCCATTAGTACTGAAGTATCACCCTGTGCATAGATTACCAGTACACTGGAAGCAATAAAAGCAAGCAATAAAAGCTAGCAATAAATCGGATTTTGGGTCACCTTCATGTAGTAATTTGTAGAAATTTTGCTTCCCGGCTGTATGTATTTCTCTAGTTCAACTGTGTATGAATGTACCAGCCTGTCTTGCATACAAATTTTGTAGCAGAGCTACTTTCTTTTCTGTAGGATAAGAAAAATGCTTGATAGCTACCTTAAGAAATACATGTGGGTATTCGGGTAATGCTTATCTGAGCATTGGTTGGAGTAACCTCAGGTTGTGTAACGTGTTCAGAGATTTAAAACTTGGTATTTTTCCTGTTTTGCTGAAAATAGATCGATTTGGCTAGCTGTGGGTAAAAGTCGTGTTTATTAATTGAAAGCATCAATGCAGTAAGCGTTGTGGAATAAGAAAATATACATTTGCCAGTGGGTGCATGAAGTGCATCTGTCCCAGACTTGCCTGCAGCTATGACTTAAATCTGCGTTGTCAAAGTAGGCAGGTTTGAGCAGATGTTGCCTGTAGAGTTTCCAGGATTCCAAGTAAAGATGAGATCAGCGAGAGGCTGGGTGAATCTGGTGATGCTGGTTCCACCTGGGCCTTAAGAAATGATTGAAATATTATTGCTTTGTGCTACTGCAGACTAGGTAAATACGCCTTGCCTTCTGTATTCCTCTCCCTCCTGTGTGGCTAGCACCTGGAGTCTTCTAAACAAAACAAAACACAAAAGAAAAGGGTAATATTAAATTACAAAAGATTTTTGCTCTTTTCCCCTGTGGCAAAACCATTTGACCTTTTCTGGACTAACATTGTTCCTCCGAAGCAGGCAAGTAAGACACTATTTATATCACAATGGCCATGTCATGTTAGATAAGGGCTAGATGGAGTCAGCCCCATCCACTGCAGAGCTGAAAACCCAGAAATCCTCTTCTAAAAGGTAATGAACACCAGTCCTCCCCAACGTGATGCTCTGGCTATTCCTGGGTGTGGTCTGAATTGGTGTAAACCCAGTGGATTTCCAGCAGTGGCTTTCCGAGGTAGAAGTTACCATTAACTGATTAGTCAGTGCCCAGTAATGATAATGTTAATCTCCACTCGTGTTTGAACAAGGATCTCTAAAGACTTAAGCCCTGCTTGATTACAAAAAAAAATGTTTTCAAGAACATTATGGTTTATTTAACATGACCAGGGGGAAAAAGTACTGATTAGAGGCAAAAAATTTTGAGTTCAGGAAGAATATAACAAACTTTTAACAGGAAAATGCTGCAGGGGTAGTCTGTTGATGGGCAGGCTGCTTTGTATGTAGGATTCCAAATTGCCATAATCAGATCTCAAAATTTTTGTAGTTGCCTTTGATTTTCCCAGTAAACATTAGTCGCATATTGTTACACAGACTTAATAATGTTAGAAGATTTGTTTCGACAATGTCATACATGTTTTCATTTTAATCTTTCAGTAGCACTGTAACATACGGCCAAACTAGTTGTGCGGTGTTTCCTGCCCTTAGACACAGCAAACTCTATGCTTATTCCTATTTTAAAAGCTTCTGAAACTGCTCTGAGCTGGTCAGTGTTGTAATAGCACCTGTGGCTAAAGCAAGATCCCTTTGGCTTTTTTTCTGGCCCTGCTTGAAAGGTCTTCCATCTTGCCAGCCCTATTGTAGCATCTATTTGTGGATCATCCAGTCATGAATATTGTCTATTACATCCCTAATTATTTTATTGAAAGTTTGGTTTGTTAGCACATTAGCAGGTTCCAGCCATTCATGGCTTATGGTAGCTATGACAATACTGAAATATTTTAATTTTTATTTCTGAGTGTGGTTCACTGATGAAAATGAGTGGCAGTGCAGCCCTATCTTTCCTGAATTTTGCCATTATGATGCACCTCCTGGTTTTTTTTAATACCTGTAATGTTGAGCTTAGGTTTTTGCCTTAACTCTAAGTCACGATATTTCATGTATCAGTGAAATTATGCTAATTAAGTATCCTAGGGGCCTGCTTTGGTTGTGGATTCAAATAGGACCTGAACTTTTAACAGACACTGGAGCAAGAGAAGAATACCAAGTCTTTCTGCGGGTTTTACGCCAGGACCTGAAGCTGTTCACTCCAGGGCTTTTTGGCTTCTGGCAGCTCTGTTTCTGCCGACCACTCCTGGCCTGTGTAAGGCAACCTGTCAAGAGCTTAATTGGTACAGACACTTTTATGTTGACTTTAGCTGCTCTTCCTTTCTGTGCTTCATTGGGAGAACACCAGGTGATAGCTGAGCATCTGAAGGAAAGGGTTGCTGTTCACCTGCAGGACCTCAGTGGGGATCTGCAGCCGTCAGTTGTTTTCTGCCCTGGCCATCTCCATCCTGCTGCTGCAGCTCTGGAAGGAAGCTGACCTTCAGAAACAAAGTCTGTGTCTCTTTCCTGACAAGTATCCCACTCCCTTTGGGAAGACCTTGATTTTCTTGCATCTGCAAAGTCCTGGTGAATCGGACCTTTCCTATTCCTACAACTGTCAACAGCCAGTATTATGGGCTGTCTTTCTCCCTGGCTTAGTGAAGCTGATCTGCCTTTGCAGGATCTTTCATTGAAGCAGAAAAACTTGGAAGCAGAACTTTTTTCCTTACAAAAATAAAATGAGTGTGTATCTTGGAGAGTGTCAAGGTTTGCAGAGGAAGGAGGAGCAGACACGACAGATCTCTCTGGTGACTCTGGAAGGTGGCTGTTGTCACGGCTTTTGTTGGCAGGTTCACCACACTTCAGTCTGCTGTCAGCAGACCTGTTCCAGGGCTGTTTCAGGTCCTGTGTCTCTGTGCTGGGAGTGCTGGTCTCTGCACTAGCTCACCTTTTTAGCTCCCTTGGAGAAGCATCTCATTGGCTGCTGATGGGAATTTTGTTGGACAGGAGAGTTGGTGTGACTTCACTTAGTTCCAAAGAGACTTTATCACTCTTCAGTGCAGTGTCATCTGTTTCTCTGCTGCTGGGGAAGACTGTCCTACAAGCAGCAGAACTGTTGCTTCTGAAATTTTTGCAGGGCAAAAGAAGGGAAGATGAGCAGGAGGTGATAATTGTGTCTAATTGGGAGGAAAAATGAAGGTGCTGATCAGCTGCCACTCGTCAGGACTGCAGCCCTCATGTACAGACATCAGTTCTTGTCTCCACCTCACCATCTGCTAGAGAGAGATGGGCAGAGAAGGGACTTTGCTCAGTTACAGGAAGGGCTGGGTTTGATCCCTAGCTACAAATCTCTTCCCAGAAACCACTCCTCTAGCCTGCTGCTTCCAGTGTGCTTGGGCCACAGCTTGCTGTTAGTACCC
Source organism: Pedionomus torquatus (assembly GCA_013398155.1). Lineage (NCBI taxonomy): Eukaryota > Metazoa > Chordata > Aves > Charadriiformes > Pedionomidae > Pedionomus > Pedionomus torquatus. Next base: position 47,955 of record VZRU01007262.1, on the reverse strand, counting down.
AACTTCTCTATGGATTGTGCTCCTTAAAATTCACTCATTTTCAAAGGAAGCATCTTTGTTTCAAGAGAAGTTGTAGACCCCTTACTGTGGTCTTTGATTTTGGTTTCTCTGCCTTATGCTGGGTCCTGCCATGGGCTCCTTGGAGCCAGAGGCTGTGGGAGGTGGATGTCTCACCAAGCCAGCCGGACAAAGGAGTGAGCAACAGAGACATATTTCACGCTTGCAAGTGCAATTCATTCAGGTAAGAGACAAAGCAATAGCAAGCTGTTGAAGCAAAACATCAAGAAAACACATTCTAATGAAGTCCAGTTTCTAAAAGTATGTTCATGTCTTTTGGAGTTCTTGAATTATCTGTGCTGCAAGAGTTTGTGTTGCAGCTGCAGCCTCCTTTAAATAACTTTGAATACTGTATGTCCATTTATAATTACTTGCTAGGAAACCGTGACAGGTTTTGTGTGTCTCTCTCTGTAAGCAGCATCTAGCCCAGAGCTTTTAACAGCTACTGCTTACGTCTTTCATTTTACAAGTATACCATAAATGAAAGCAAGCCTTCCTCTTAGCTGAGCAGAAGTACAGTTCCTTTTCTTGAGGTACTAAAGAAAAATATAATTTTCTGTTTACTGAGATGGTGTTTCATTATGCTGCTCTCACCTGGGATATATTGTTTTTTATTAACAATCTCATTTCTATGCTTTTACTTAGTAGTTTGAAACACTACATTAGGAACAAAGTAATGATAATAGATAAGTAAAATAACTTCTGGAAAAGGAAAGTGTGTTAGATTAATGGTTTCTTCAGCTTGTTCACTTGGACAAATGGCTGTTATTTTGCAGTGAAATAATTTGTGAATCCTTTGTGGAATTATCATGTGTGAATCCTTTTCCTTCTCATTAGACAAATTAGGTATTGGTGTGGTAGCAAAAGGTAAACGTTCTTACTGAAAAATTAATAGAAAGCTTAATTCTTCCAAAGCAAGTCAAATCACATTAGGATCCTATTGTATTTTTGAGCCTGGTGGTGGACGCCAGCCTGACACCACCTACGGATCACCATCTGCTTAGGCATGTGAGGTGTGGTGCAGGCGGTGGGGATGGATGGCTGCGGGATGCCCTCCAGCCCAGCGCGGTGCAGTGAGGGACGGATGCTGCAGCTCTCTCTGCTGCCCAGCCAGGTTGTGAATCTGCACAAGCTGCAGCTGGAATCTCACGGTGCACAGTGTCATGTCTCTCGCGTCGCTCTGTGGCTTCCCTTATGCCACCCTACTACAGCTACCCTTAAAAATGGAGATCTCTCGGCACAGCATAATTCTTTTCCTACTTGCATACTGGAACCATCTGTTTCTCTCATTGGAAGTGATTTATAGGGGGGAACTGTTAGAGGGCAAGTGATTTATTGCTTATCAATAACAGTAAACACATTCTGCTTTACAATGACCAGAGTCTCTAGTTTATTGTATTCTGTCTGTGAAGGTGTCATTTGTCTTGTGAACAGCTTGTTGTCTACTAGTACCTGGAACATTCAGTGTCTTTGGTTTCTCTTCAACATTCATTTGGATAGTGTTTATTAGCAATCTAATATTGATGCTCTATAGCTTTACTGCCTTTTGTCTGTCCTTCTGAAAGTTCGATCGATTCAAAACTTGGGAGTATTTTCTGTTCAGTTGCAGGCTTTGAAAATGATGACAAGCTAAATAATTGGTACTTGTTTTGCTGGAACCGAGCTTTGGGTCTTTTCTAGCAGTAGGAAGAAAGTGTGCTGAGCATACGTGCTTGGGGCAGAAGCTAGAAGAAAAGTACTTGTATTATATGGGTTAACTGCTGTTGTATGAGTTTTTATAGTTTATCACTTCATAGATTTTCCTGAGTCTACTGTGATCCCTTCTGCTTTATCTTCTTTTGACTTCTGTCTTTTAAGCAGCTTGGTAAAGGTGTCAGGTGCAGCCTCTACATTAATCTTTCTATTCCTCCTTTCCCCCATCCAGATTACTCAAGTGAATAATCAGAGCTGGTTACTAAGACTCCAGAAAGTCTATCCGCTTGGACAGGAGCAAAAATAGCTATATTAGAGTGCGCGCGTTTGCATGTCATTTAAATGGGATTATTTGAGAACCAAATAATCTTGAGATTTCTACTGAATTATTAGGAAACTTGCAGTACAGTCTTTCTTTTCTAAAAGAGCAAGTTACTCTGACCCTTGAGTGATGACTGTTCCAAAACTTAATTTGAATATGTATAGTTTAACATTTTTCCAAGATTAAACCAAACACTTTGTGTGAATCTTCATGGATTTCTCTGTCCAAAACTTTCTTCTCTTCATCTATCATGAACTCCCTTTTTTTCCCCATGGTGGCTGGAATAAAAATTACTTCTCAGGCACTGATTTCTTCCAATAGTCTTTCTTTGGTTGTAAAGTCAACTTACTTGCTGGGGCATTCATCAGTTTGAGAGAGAAAGCCAGATCTGGGATGGCTGATAGATCACCCTGTCTAGGTTTTGTGGAGCTGGGGCTAATTCCTAGTTGGGAAACAAGTGAGCTTGTTTGTGCTGTGCTGAATCTGAAAGAAAGCTTTAGTTCAATGGGAGAGCAATCAGGCCATAATTTTTTTGGGGGAAAAAACCTGACTATAATAAAAGAATATTTCTCTGACAACAGAAGACAGTCCATAGTAGACAGCTATCAATTTCCAAACCCCATGGTATCTCCTGCTAATTGAGGGAGATCTTAAAGTGTAGTACCTACCTGTAATTTCCACTGTGAAGTATGTTTTATAAAGAGATGGCTTTTGTGATGTTTTATTCATTGGTTTTAAATGTCACCTGCCTTGATTCATAACATTGAAGTGTCTTAAATGCATTTCTTTTTTTTTTTTCTTTTTTTTTTTTCCCTTTATCCATCTGCCAAGAATTTTTAAAGCTCTGCTAATTGTGTTTCTCCTAAGCATTACCTTTTCGGCATATCTGGGGTTTTCTTCCCAGCATACACTCTTACCGAGTAACATCTTTATTAAGGAAGAATGGTTCATTTTTTCATGTTGTAATCAAGCATACAGTCATTTTTAAAATAAGCCCAGGAACAGCTTGTTTATCTCTTCTATTGTTTAAGTGATCTTGAATCTTCTGTAACATTTGCATAAGGAAGATGCTCTGAACTTCACTGCAAACCTCATCAAATTCATGGCTGCTTCAAGCCACCAGTGTGATTTACAGCAAGCCTATGTGTAGGTTCTATAAACCATTCTAAATTCCTGTTATAATGAGAATCAAAAACAATAAAACCCACCAATGCAGAAGATGCCAAATTTGGTTTTAAGATTTGTTAGCGATATTAGAAATTGGAGAAAGGTGATTTGGTGGTTTGACTCTTCTATCTGTTGCAGAAGAGGATAGATTTCTGCTGTCTTACGTTTGGTAACAGGGTCATTGTTCACCGCCTGCTTTCATTTTGGTGCATCCTGACATTGATTGCGAAGCACTTACTGCCACAACTTGCTGTCAAAATTTCATTTTTTGCTATATTTTTGTATATAGCAGGCCTTCTGTGACATAAGGCTTTTAAATGAAACTTGTGGTGAGTGGGAAGTAAAATGAGTTGCTGTTTGTGTTGAATTGCTTAGGTCATAGCCCTTAATGGAGACTGAAATAATGCAACCTGAAATCAACTTTCTGTGAGAGTATTTAGACTTGTAAATTCAACACCCTGGACTATCTTTGAGGCCCATTTGCTGCTGCAGTGTTTAATCAGCTGAGACGTTGACTGAAAGTTTGTGGATGAGCTGAGTAACCAACAGAACTTCAGCCAGAGTCTTTGATCATGGGATTAGTTCCACTGCTGCTGCGTGTTTAAAGTCAGGCTGCAACGTCTATTTCTGCTTTGGGAGAAAGGGAAGAGGAACTAATAATTGAAGGTGTGACATTGGAAAAATCTCTGAACATGCCAAATTCTTTAGAAAACTTGTTTGAGCCTTGTTACGCCTTGAGATCTGCTTTCAAGGCTGGGTGTGTTCTTGGCACAGCCTCTACCTTAAAGAACACTGCTGCTCAAATGAGATTTATTTGAAATGCTTCTAAAATCTTCTTGCAACTCATCTGTCAATACAAATGTTTGCAAAGGGTAATGTAGCTTAAAAAGGCAAGTTTGTGCAGGTTTTTCTTATCTGCGGCCAAAAGGGTTCCTTTTGGAGACTCTTTGTGTAAGGAACCTAATGGAACTGATCTGTGTTGCTTCTTGGAGGATGGAGTCTCTGGACCATAAGGGAGAAGCCTGGGGGTAAAGTCTCCATCAAGCCTCTGTGATTACATCCAGTGGGCTTGTCCAGACAAATGCCTGAAATGAAGTGCTTTGGATGAGCAAAGTTACCTCAGCTCTGACTTCTGGACCTCGGTGCATTTGTCTTTGTGCACCCTCTTCTTGCTTTACTATAAAACCTTGATGCTGCTTATTGCCAATGTTAGTTGGTGGGTGTAATCATTGGGTGTTTCCCTGTGTACCTCACCAGAAGACTTCTCAGGGGGGAGATTCATCATGTGTGAAGCGTGTTTGAGGTCCTGCTCATCCAGAGACGCAGTTGGCTCTGGCTGCTTCCGATGGTCAGGGTATCTGGGAGGTTTGCCCTAGCTCTTATTTCAATAACCTCAACAACCAGATAGCTTCAGAACTCAAGCTTTGACCTTCAAAGGGAAAAAGAGTCGCTCAATACATAAGACTGATATAATCTGAAAGGAATATTATTCCAAAATTAAGTGCTTCTTGGTTTGTGTCTTGCCATTGTATGGGATCATTATTAATAGATGCCCAAGTAATAACGAATGCTTGGGAAAACCTTGCATGGTGAGGCATGCAGGTTCATGTGGTGTGGATTTTATGGAGGTGGTTCATTGGGGGCCTGTCCCAAAAATATATTTTTCTCTGAGATATTAAACATACGCCCCTGGTTTTAAAGATGACATCCTCTCCCACAGTTCTGCAGCTATTCATTTTTCAAAACATCCTGGAAATCTCTGTAGTTCAATCTTTCCTCAGAAAGCTTTTAATTTTTCTCTCCTGTCTTCCTTGCCTTCAAGTTGGGGGTGTTTGTTCCTTTCCCTCAGTGAAGTAGAGGAGGCAGAGCAGCGCTGGAAAGGGGTTTTGTGATGAACCTCACTTCTGGGTACACAAGGTGAGGAACCGTTGTGTCCCCTGGAAACACACCCTCGTCAGCAGCTCTCCTGGAGTTGGAAATAAATTGGGAGACCATGACTCAAATTAAGAAGGTGTGTTGAATAAAAGTTAGTGCTCTTAAGTGTTAAGATAGATAGGCCAAAGTTGTTTATAATGGCTCCTATAATGAAACAGTCTTAGGACTTTGAAACTGTGTGTCTTAAGCCTTCATCGTGCGTTGCAGATTTAGGTGTGTGAAGTTTTCAGATAAGTTAAGCTTCCTACTTGTATATTAACATCATTCTCACTCCACATTATTCGTAAAGATTGTATTTGCATACGGATCTAGTGATTGCTAATTGGTTAACACTTCAGTTACATTTGTGTTTCATGGTAATAGTGCGTTGAGCAATATTGTAAGAAAGAATTGCTCTTATTTCAGGTATTACTACTTGTTTTCTTCTGCTTTATTCAGGATAAGTGATCCTGAACGAATAAATCAATTGTTAACCCTTGAGTAGAGCCCTTAAGAGCTAGGGAGAGGGGAGGAGAGGGTATGTGGGATTGGAAGGAAGCTCTATTACAGATCAATGTACCCTTCCTAGCAGGACCTAAACCACTCAGATTTGTAGAAAATTCTGTTTGGTTTAAAGGAATCAGCATTTCCTGACAGATTGCTTTGCTTAAAAAAGAAAGAAAAAACCCCACCACCGTGTTGGTCAGCTGTGTACTTTACAGTTGATTTGTGCAACAAGCCAGATCTTCAAAGTCCAATGACATGATTTATTTTAGCATGTCCGGAGGTATTTTGGTACTCTTACTTAAGAAAATTAAAAGCATAATCACTTAGAGAAGGGGAAAAAAAACCCAACGTCTACTCTGTTTTTCCTTAATCAAATCTCAGCAAGCGTTTTTTATAAGCAAGTGATGCTGCCTTTTCTTTTTTTTTCCTTTCTCTTGTCCAGACAGGCTGACCTTTTATCTTGGTTTCTAATTCAGTTACTGAAAAAAACCCCAGTGAGATAACTCGCCTTTGTGGTTGCAGGATTAGTCAGCCACTTTAAGTCTCTAAAAGATTTTAAGGTTTGGACTTCTTGAAGTTCAGTGCCGCAGAATACCACTGACACAATTTGTCATTTCCTTTGTTTAGATTAAGTGTGTATGGAACTTGGGATGATTTTTGGAAGTGAACAAGGTAATTCATACTCATAATTGATACTAGGGCTAAAAAAGGAAATTCAATCTTGGAACTCAGAAGATTAAAATGCATTGGTCTTTTTAAAAAAGTCTCCTTTTATGACCACTCATATCATTGAGTGGAGCTTTGGATAGGTTTTCTTCCTTAATATAATTTTTGTGCAATGCAGAGGATAACAACGCTCAGAGGTTATACGGAGGTGCTGGCTCTAACACCAAAAGTTTGTTGAGCCTTTTAGGGATTAGAGTAAGGATTGATAAAGTCCAACCCTTGGCTAAGAGTATCCCAGAGATGGCAGCATTGATGCAGGCTGAGGTATTCCCACAGTGGTGCTGTCTTTTCTGCTCCCTGGGTGACTACTCTGTGCAATCGCTGTGTAGTTGGCTCTGAGTAGCCAGGGTGACCAGGGAGATCTGCATGTTTGCTAATATCCTCTGAAATCTATTTCAGTATTGGGAATTTTCTGACATCTTGCTGACAGCAAAGCTGCCCCTTGGCTCTTAAAGGCTTTTGAGAAATGGGGAAAAGCGTCCAGACTATGGGGAGGGTGAGAACGCAGTGGTACCTCTGAGCTGATGATGGAGCAGTTCTGTGTCTAAAGCATATGGATAGAGGTATTTAAAAAGACAGGTAGACCTAGTGCTTAGTGGCATGGCTTAGTGGTTGTTTTTGTCAGTGTTAGGTTCATATTGGACTTGATCTGAAAGGTCCCTTCCAACCTAGACAATTCTATGTATGGCTCCTCCATGGCAGTCACAAGAATCGGCTACTGCAAGTACACCTGAGGAAGGTCCTTGCTGAAGCACCAGGTTCAGCCAAGATGGGTGTAAATACACCCTCAGATGAAAGACAGTTGAGTAATAATACCATGGCAGTTCTTGCTATGGAAGAGACAAATCCTGAGCATGGTGTGGGACTTAACACACACACAACTACTTTTACTCAAAGACTCTTTAGATGCCTTGGAACCAGATCATCGAGTTTAAGCAAAGGATGAATCAGCTGAGGAATGGGGACTAACTGGAAAAATGTGTGACTAACTTCCAGAGAGCAGCTCTTGACTATTACCCCTCTCAGGTTAGCAACCCAGGATACACAGAAGCCTCCAGCCTGAAGGTGAGCTGGGCTGGGGGTCTGGGGGCCGCCTGGCCCCAGGGTACACCAGAGCCGTTGTTACGGCTGAGCTGAGTCCAGGCTCAGTCTGAATCCGTGGTGCAGGATTCTGCTGCTGCCATCCAAGCAATAGCCAGAAAGCCAGTATTGATGAAGCTTGCGTTTTTTTCCATGTCTGCCTCTGCAGTTCCATCAGTGAAGTGGTACTTGGTGCCACCAGCAGAGGGACAGCTTCCCAAGAAGTCCATCAGGCCATCGTGGTGTGGCAAGTTGAGGGAAGCCTTGCTAAACTAGTATGGTGTGCCAAGGTGAGGAGAGAGGTCCTGGCAGCAGTCCTTCCTGCAGACACAGGACAGAGGGAAGTTTCCAGTTCAGATCTGGTCTTCACAGTATGTCTGGCAGGGAGCAGAATGGTGCACGTTGCTTTCCAGTCGCTCTGTGGGAATAGTACGGACACAATGGCTGGGTATCATGCACCTTTATTTTAATCAAATAAGGAGAACTACGTAGAAATTAACTGTGATCCTCACGGGCATTGTAGCAGTAAGATGGCTTACTTTCAGTAGCCAGAAAACTCCATGTTTTAAAGTAATGTAGAGCTACCCAAACTTGTCATCTGAGAAGGCCTGGGTCTCCTCTGATATAACATTCTATGATTCTATGATAACTCCATTAAAATATTTTTTCCAGTTCGCCTGGAGATCAGATGCTGAGTGGGTGTTAGTGTCTGTCTGTCCTCCGCAAAAAGCCCTGCTGAGATTGTTCTCACTTAACTGTTTCAGCTGCCAGACTTGCGCTGACTTAAGTTGACTTGGCCTCTAGAGCACGTGCTGATCTGATTCAAACTTGGGAGCTATTTCTCTGTGGGAAGTCATCTGCTGTCCAGATGAGGTGGCCTGAAACAGCTGTCTCCAGATGTGCCCTGATGACAGATCCTGTTTGTTTTCCTGTGGGAAGCTCCAGCTGCAGTGCTGTTTTGACTTGGGCTGAATGCTGCAGCCCATGATGTGTTTTGCTAGAACATTACCTAAATAATTAAGATGCATTAAAAGCAGAAGCTTGTGCTGCTGAGACTTATTTTTCAAATCCTTTGAAAGATTAATATCTGTATTTTTAATCTTGCATGAAATCCCACAGTGAGTGCATTTCATCCACCGCTTTCATAACAGCGAGAAACTTCAGTGATGTGCTATGGCTAAAAGGGAGGGAAAATCAAGATAATTAATATTTGTGGAGGCGCTGGGGTTTGTTGTGATTTACTGTAGCCCCTCTGTAGTGTGGCTTCTTGACATTTGGGAAGTTGTAGGGACCTGACAATCACAGTGAAAAGTGGGTGGTAAATGCCTGTAGGTTCTTAGGTTCTTGTGTCCTTTGCATTGGACAACGTACAGTGAATAAATAGTTAATGCCTGCTCATGCATTACATCGAGGCCTCCTTATGCTAGAAACATAAATGAGAACAAGGCACTTAATTTTTAGATCAGTGATTGAAAGTGTGCCAAGTGGTACTGAGCCAGCATTTCAGGAAAAATGCTAAGGAAAAAAATGGCATGCTATTCCAACACCAATTTATATCACCGTTTTTGAGACCTAAAGTCTGGAGCACTGCTTAGCATGAGAAATCACCCTCTACATTTAATTTTGGCCAGAGAAATTGAATGCTTTTTTTGCTGGTTTAAAAAAAGTGCATAGTACTATTCAGTGATCTGTTCCCTCCCGGTATATTTGATACGAGCATTTAATTGATACCGTGTTTAACCAGTCTTTCAAGTTAGAGAAGGCTAATTCCAGAATAATCCCAGTTCTTACACTCGTCAGAGCTCACATTCATGAATCCCTGAGTTCTGACACCTCTCCCCGGCTCGTGCTCTGTAGCACCCATGCACTCTCGCACGCCGCAGCCTGAATTATGCTCCGAGGTGGTTGCTACAAATAGTTGCAGCAAGTGGCATCCAATGGGCGATCGCCTACCAAAAATAAAACCCTGCTTGAGGAGGTGAGAGAAGAGAAGTTCAGAAGTTGAGGTGTGGATATGCATCAAACGGGTCTGCAGGATCCTGGAGAGGAACCACGAGGGTACCCTTGGCTTTATCAGAACGGAAGATATGGCCTTGCTGATAGCCAAGGTCAAGCAAAGCCAAAGCTTAATTAGTCTCTTCTGTGAAGAGCCTCCCTTCCCAAAGGACATCTGAACACTTAATAGACTATTTGTAGGAATTATTTTCTATTTACCTCTAATATGCAGCCAATTCTGGTGGGGAATGTGATAAGCAGCAGCCTCCCGTGAGGGGCTCAGCTGTGCTTCCATGCAATTGTGGTCCTGGTGGGTTGTTTTCTTTTCTGTTTTGTTGTTCCAAAGTAGCCTGTTGCTACTGTATTACAGTGGTAATATTTTTCATTATCTCTAGCAGCAAATTTCTATTTTGCATTTAATGTTTAGCATAGCTTGGATAACTTGGTTTGGAGAAAAACCCTTTTCAAGCCCTGTTTATATTTTACCTGTCTAAATACACACAAGTAAATGAGTTGTGCTCCCTGTTGCTGTGGTTTGAGATATTTTGAGTTTCTTTTGGGGGCTTTGATTTCTGGGCATGCAGTCAAGAACTGTTAGATAGCAGAATAAAACTAGGCAGAAAAGGAAGATATAACAATAAAAGTTGAGCTAAATAGTCAATTAATTTGTTTTTTTTTTCTTTAGTTCCTATCTAGCTCATATCTTTTCCACTAAGAATTTATTTCCCTGTGTAGCGTGGGAAGCTGCAATTTTATTACTTCTGTATTTTAGTCTTCAAACTCCCACTGCCCCTTATGAAGTGATAATTGCTGAAGCCAGTTTTTCTAAAGGCTATTTAAAACTTCAAAGTTTGACATCAAGTTATGTTGAACAGTAAATGCCACCTGGAATATTTGGGCTAAAGGCAGAACAATTGCTGCAGCCGGGTGTTTCCTCTCTGAAAAGCCACGAGCTATTGGTGGTAAAGGTGGAGGGATATGCAGAAAATACTCTGTGTGAGCGTGGGAAAGACGAGTGTTCAAACTTGCAAAAATCAGAGGGTATGAGGGGTATTGGAAGGCAGAGGGTTATGACTATAGGGATAAGGAAGCAGAGAACAACTTCCTAAATTTATTTGTAGGATTTCTTGTAGACTTGAAAATATCCTCCTTCTGCAAAACAAATACTTTCACCATGGGAAAAATAATCCCATCTCACCGATATCATAGATATTCCGATTTTGTTCCAGAGGTCAGGATCCATCGGTATATTTAAAAGAAGATGGTAGAAGACCTGCAGCCTCTCCCTGGAGATGGAGCGTTCACGTTTGGCACAAGCCTCAGGACTTCTAAGACAGTATTTAAAAACAAAGCCCAGAGAGCATGAAATGTTACAAAGATGCAAAGAAAAGGCTTTGTGCTAAATCCAGGGATCAGATTCGGTGTCGGCAAGTAAAAAGTTGCAGGGGGAACGTGTTTTTTTCATTTGCCCCAGGATAATGTTTTGATTCCTGTGCAGCCGGTGAGTTAGTTCTCTGCCTGTTGGGGAGAAATGTGCGAAAGCTGGTGGGGAAACAGCTCGTTTCGATTTGATGCTCGTAGTTCATGCAGCAAGAGCTTTTTGCCGGCAGCGTTTTTGGTAGAAGAGCAAATAAGAAGGATAGCTGAAGAGACTTGGGGATTAATGAGCGACACGGTGTTCATGTTGGTAGTGCAGAGTCAGTGGTGACCTCGTGCTGCTGAAGGGCTGTTGAGCAACCAGAAGAGTATGTGAGGTCCCAAACTGGTCAAGCTACAGACCCTGCTGTAGGAAGAACCAGGCACAGGCACTCTTCAGCGTAAGGTACCAAGAGAACTGTGATAAATCCTTTACATTTGCTTCTAATTCAAAAAAGTTTTCACTGTGAGTTTTTTGGGTTTTTTCTTGGGGACAGGGAAGGGTCTGAGGTAACTCTCTAGTTCACAGTAGATCTCCTGGGAAGCATGAATCTGGCTTGGTCTGTTTAAAAATATTGTGGCAGGTTTTTAGACGGCCTCTTGCTCAGGACAGAACTGCCTAGGTATAAATTTCAGACCACGGTGCCCTTGAGTATGGAACCTGTGGCTGTGTCTACCGTGTCTGCAGAGAGCCTTTATTTATTCTCCTTTTGCTGCTTAGATTCATTTACATTGAGTTGAATATCATCTTGCAGTGACATTTTACCTGACTCTAACAAATGCAAGTGGTAGGGTTTTTTTTCCCCCTATTTTTAAAAAGCTGATTTGAAAGGACAGTAACTCAGAAGCAGTTTGCTGAGGTGCACATTGTTCAGTGGAATAGTTATTCTCGAGTCTGTCCAAAGTGCTGGCAAAGGGATGCCATGAACAGCTTTCAAATCTTCTCCTTCAGGAAGAGGCTGTGCATCAAATGATCGGTTCCTCATTTTTCCGTTGTCACTACATAGGCATGGAAAGGCCATAGGTTATGTCCTTCTGAAGGATGTAATTATCTAAGTCCTTCTGAATTACACAGTAGAAATCACCAGCGTATTCGAACAAGAAGTTGCTGCCAGTGGTGTCTGCAGCCCGAGGAGAGCGAGCAGCGTGTGTGGCCATGGGCTTTCACAGGAACATTTGTACCTCTGACATTCATCTTCAGTTGGGCCTTTTTACAGAGTTAAGATTATTTTCAAAGCCTGGAGTAAAAACACAACTGTTAATCAAATGGTTAAAAATTATCTTTCTGCACATAAAGTCTTGCTTGAACAATTCTGCTGCGCTGCCACCTCTCCCTGTTGGTGAATGTGCTTGACCAACCTTAGAACAAGTATTTTGTGTCAGTCTTTACATTTGAAATGAGATTGCTTCATTTAAAAGTTCATCTTAGCTATTTGATCACTGTAGACAAAAATAGATGGCTTTTACAAAGACACTTTTGACTTCTTCCAACAGAAGGATGGCTGAGGAGAAGTCAGGAGTGGAATGGGACTCAGCCTGTGGCTAAAACCCGCTCTAATTGCAGCTCTTCAGCACTGAGATTTACCCTGAGTAACCGTCTGTCATGAGATGCTCTGTCCTTGTCCGTCTTTTCTTATTTTGCTTCTGGCGTTTCTCTAAGAGAATAATGTCAGTATCCCAGGAGTCTACCACTGCAGAGACAGATATGCCAGAGTGTAAAAACTTCATTTCTGGGAGAAGGTCTGTCTGTGGCATTGGCTCACGGTGAAATGCCACTCAGCAAAGTGAAGTGGAGGCCATCACGGTTTAAATAGTTATCTTTTTTTTTTCTTTTCTTTTTCTTTTTTTTTTTTTCTTTTTTTCCCCCTTTTAAAGATGTGAGTGCCAGTGAAAGACAAGCTGGGTAATAGCCTGGCCCAGGTTGCAGGGCAGGTGGTGTCGTGGGGCCAAAGCACAGTGGGAGCAGAGGGCTTGATGTCCTGCGACTGTGTAGGCACTTGTTAGTAATTGGGTGCCTGTCGGTCCCTTGTCAGTTCATCTGTGGTGAACAGTCACACTCGGCACCTTTTACTAGTGTTGCCCTCTGGCTTCTCTGCCAAAGCGTGGCATTCACAGCCACGCTGACGTTATTCCAGCTGAAAACTCTGTAATTAGTTTGTCCTCATCAACGCACGGCATTGCAGACAGGGTGTGTTTCTCCACTCTTACGTTTTTGCACGGGATGCTCTTGCCTCTCTTCCTTCTCCCACCGTCCCGGTTCTGTTTAACCCGTGACCAGTCTCCTTAAGCAGCTGCTTTGTTCTGCCCCAGGCGTCTGCAGGTAACCCACGTCCCCATTTGTTCGTATTAATATCTCTCTGTAGGCTCTTGCCCACTCCAGACTCGGCTGTACTTCCATACTGTTAGCCATCTGTCCCGACAAACAAGCAGTCACTTGCGGGAGCTGTCACAGCCGTTGCGTCCCTTGGCAAGCAGTGGCTTACAGTTCGCGGAAAGGCTTTGTGTCTCGGTACCCATGGATGCTAGATCCTGCTCGAGAACATTAATAGGACAATTTTTTTTTATATCTTACTGCTTCATTCTAAGGGTCTAGAGAGACCGTGGCTGTAAATCTGCTCTGCCCTCTGGTCCGCCAGCTCTGGCAATTTGTTTCTGGCTGTAAGCAGCAGTTACAGCACTTCAGGAGGATGCTGGAGGAGACTCGGGGGCATCCATGGAAGATTGCAGCCCTAGGGCAATTTCTGACATCTCATAGTTGGCTGAAGCTGTGAGCGAGGTATTTGAGATCTGTTCCAAAACTCTCTTTCAGCAGTCTAGCACTGGGTGCTCCGGGGGAGCCGACAGCCCTTTGCTCTGATACAGCTGCTTAGCAGATGTGCTCGGTGCTTGAATTAAAGTTTTCTTTTGTACGTTTTTATTTGACTGTTCAATTCCCTGGACTGTGAGGAAGGGGAATGTTGAATAATTACCTGCTCCATAATAAATTAGTGTGAAAAGGCAACCGGTGCCATGCTTCAACTTAAACTGCTGTCTGGTAAAGTTGCATTAATGTGTATAAATAATGTATGTCTTTGTGGAGGAAGTGCTTTGTCTTTCTAATGAACAGTTGCCTGATTGGAGAGGCTGAAAGACTGCATACCCTTGCAGGAAAGGGTTTTTTTTCGCGTGTGCCTAGATTTTTAAAGTGGATTCGTGATCCTGTAAGTGCAACTAGGAAATACCTTCAGCGGAATATGCTGAAGAATTTCAAAAGACCTTGTGAGAAGTCGGCTAGCGGATGACTTTGTGGTTTGGGGACTGGTATCTCTTTCAGCACAGGAAGAAGAATCAGGATTTCCATATTTTGTAGTATTTACATACGTTTTAAGGACTGATGCAAACCATACAACTGCCATCAAACAGCCAGTAATCCAGTTGTTGCTTTATCATAGTCAGCGAGCGTTTCACTGTGTGTTTTGGTTCAGAAAGGGCTTGAAGAGTAACCGCAATAGTTGACTAATTAACAACTAAACCACGACAGCAGCATCACTTGCATTTAACTGCGGTAAAGATAAGTCACTTACTCACAACATTTGTTGAAAGTCTAAAAATGGACACTTCTTTGTTCACAAGACAACCCCAAATTGTTTTGCATGTTCTTAGTATCCACAGTAGGTGGTCCCTGAAAGCAGGTGGTGCAGAAGGTCATTCCCATACTCTGCAGTGCCTGTAAAATAGTGTCTCTGTGTGTTTCTGGGGGTCACTTGGTCTTGGGTGGGAAAAGGACAGACACTTAGGTAGATATTCAAAACACTTCCACTGTCTGTATTTTTAAATACTATCTCAAAATCCTGTCTGTTCCAGAGGTTATAATATTATAATAATAAATGAAAGGTGTAGCTATGGTCAGTCTAGACTGTCCCAGACCACACTTGGCACCTCTTACCACAGGATAAAACTTTGCTGTGCCCGTGCTCAGCAAATTGGCATGCACAAGGCGGCCAATTAACCAAAGGGCAGGCAGATAGGGAATTTGGTGAAGGGGAGCTTGTCCAGACTCGCCTGACATCTTCACGTGTACAGTAAAATACAAATTGTACTTGCATATTATATCAGCGTGAGGCTGACCCAAAGTGACCTGGAGTGTGTGTTCTGGGATTTCTAGCTTAGAGGAGTCTGAATTCCTCACCATGGCTGAGGTTCAGCCTGACTGCACATAAATGCCTTTTTTTCAAATGCAACTTTTGTCAAATGATTATTATGGTGTTTTTTTTCTGTTCCCTTCTGTCTCCTATTGTCACTTGGCAGAAGGAGGTTTAGTTGCAGGGAAAGGGGAGGGGGAGAGAACTCTGCTTCTGTTCCATCTCAGTGCAGAATTTCTGTTCTGAGCCTGCAAAATGAAGCGTTAGGAAAACAACTCAATGGGGGAAACATTTCACTGGTTGTTTTATACATTTTATACACTCGTGCTGTCACTAAACAGAGCATGTAATGTATCTGTAAAATGAGCAAAAGCAACCCAGTATCTTGAGGCTCAGTCTCACTGAGAGCAGCATTCTGGAGCAGAACTCTGCCACCTTCTCCTCTTCTGCTGGAAGACGTGTTGTGACCATCAGATGGGCAGCAGAATCCCTGTAGGTGTGTGGACGGTGGCTGTACTGACACAGATATCTCTTCTTTTTTTATCTCCCTGCTAGCTGAAGACATGGAGCGTCGACGAACTCCAGAGGAGGCTCTCGGCGCTGGACCCCATGATGGAGCAGGAGATTGAAGAAATCCGCCAGAAGTACCAGTCAAAGCGGCAGCCCATCCTCGATGCCATCGAAGCCAAGAAGCGGCGGCAGCAGAACTTCTGAGCCACTGGTAGAATATTCTTCCATCCTCAAACAATCAGCACCTCGCTTTTATGACTACTAAACATATTGATTTCTATTGAAATACGCTAGCAAGATAGAGGGCAATACTTCTGCTCATTTATTTTTCCATAGCACCTTTGTGAACTCAGGAATGCCACTAAGTGCAAAATCCTGATGGTATGTTTTAACGTTAGACGTATATTTAAGACATTATTGCGAAGGAGTTTTGTTACTGGTTTTAGGGAGATTGTTTTTAAATCAGGAAGAACAGATAGAAATAGGCTAATGAAAGTTGGCTCGCTCTCTTTTCAACTGAACTTTCAGGAGTTCATTTTGTTTTAAGTTAATATGGATTGTGGTATTTAACGGCTGCATCTTTTGTGGTTTTTACTTTTGTTTTTCTTTTGTCAGTGCACAGACACAATTTCAAGCTGTTACCTATATCCTTCTACTGTTAAGGTACTGATAAGTTTTAGGTCACTGAAGAGAGCAGGTGAGAACATGTGCAAACTGTTCCAGCCTTTTGAAAGAAACTTAAATCTCATTTTTTTTAAAAAAGCCTGTAATAAGCCCCATGCCTTACACTGTGTGCTTTAAGCAAGTGTGGTTTCTTCAAGACCTCAGTTTTGTCCTCTTTTTGTGTACTTTACGAATTAATATGAGTAGATAAAGCATGTTGTGCCTCCATCAGAAATTCCATTCTGAAATTTAAAATCCACACTGACTTAAAACCAAAAGCCAATCGATGAGCCGTTACCCCTTCGTCCTTCTGTCTGTCTGTCTGTCTGGAAATGTCCTTCAGGGAGACCCTTCTGACAGTGGAGTTCAGGAACAGGAAGCAGTATTGGAATGGGTGGAAGTTGTGTGAACCTCTCTCAGGAATTAGGTACTTCTGCTCTGTCTGAGAGGACTTAAATATTTCCACAGCTTGTGAAATATTTTATGGGCTTCATTTCAGATTTACATGTTAAGATGCTTGAATGAAAACCTAATTTCACAATCTGTCACATTTCTGCAAGGTTTAGCACATCCAAAAAGTTGAACTGAAAGTAAAGACTTTGTTGAATTAGCAAAGATGTGCATTTATGGTGGTGGAGCTGGTCTGGATGAGAAGACAATTACTAATGTTCTGCGAGAAGAGATTGAGTCTCTTCCCGTTCCTCTGGATGCTCTCGTGTTCTTTCTTTACATTTCCCTGCCGTTCCTGCTCATTATAGCTCAATCAATGGAAATGCCCCAGTGGGTACAATCGCTGTGAGGATGGTGCAATGAACTCACGCTGGTAGAGTGGAGGGTGAAACAGGAGCAGTGAAGAGGTGAGCCTGGTTTGCAGGGCAGAGACCAAGTGGTGCCTCTGCCCTGCAGGCTGTGACAGCAGAATTATGTAGTTGTAGATTTATCTGGCATATGATGAAATACTTGGACAGAGCAAGTATTTCTACCAATTTATTTTGTTCTGATAGAGGGAACCGTTTCCTTCTGTAACAGGCCTTGGTACCTCAGCTAGATAATTAACTAAATAGCAATGTCTCCTGAATCAAACACTGCTGGAGAGGTGAAGCATTCATTTCACTCCTCTGTAGGCACTTGTGTTTTTTTTCCCCTCAGAGTGGACTCTTGGCCACTGCCAACAGGTAAACTCCATTGCTGTGAAAGGAACCAAGCCATTTTTACCCTCTCCGCAGATCTGGTTGCATCGGTTTGTGTTGGTTGGATGTGCAGTGCCAACTCAGCTGCTCAGAGATCAGTAAACTGCCTCCCTGAAGGGAAAGGGGAGGCAGTGAGCAGCATATCGGGGATACCCAAGTAAGGTACCTCCTGGGATAACCAGCCGTTTGATAGCCTCAAGTACTGGGAAAGCTTTGAATTAGGAAAACCAAGTAATTAAAAGCTTTGTTGCTGTTAATGGACTAAAATCCCTTAGTCTGGACTCTCTTATGAGGTCTGGTGAAGTGCTGTGTGAACATCAGGGCTCACACAGTGCTCCTCTGAAATCCATGCAATACCTTTTGCCCTAAGCACATGTTTATTGTGGACCAATATTCGTGAGCGACCTTTGCATCGAAAAGACTCCCACAGCTTAGGAGGGAGTTCTCTGGTCAGGGAATGATCTTGGATTAGTCACTCGGGTGGCTCTGGCCCAGCAGAGGTGTGGAGACAGGACACGGTAACTGGGGCACTGCTTGCAGGTGGTGTGGATCAAGCAGATTCTGTTGGGAGTAGTTTTACCTCTGCACTGTGTAGGTAACTTTCTAGTGATCGGAGGGCATTAGAAAACCCAAGTTTTAGGTGAAACACCACAGGGTGGTATCTATTTACAGAATATGCAACCTGTGACTGCTGTAACTGAATGTAAGCGCTCTTGAAATACTCTGCTTTGCTGATGTGATTGTCTTAAATACAGCAAATGAACCAAAAGAAGTACAACTGGTCCAATGGCTTAACTGTCTTTGAACCTTTCTTAAATGCTTGCAGTGGCTGACACTTGATAATGTTTCTTGCGCTTGGAGCTCTAATGCAGAGGAATTATTTTCTCCTTCACTGATTTTCAATCTGTTAGAGAAAACAATTCCCTTTTCGGTCCCTTTGTAGAGTGTCTGGGAGCGCAGTACCTGCTCACTTTGAGAGTCCTCCAAGCTAAGAACAAGGCTCATACCATAAGGGAAAGCTGTTCCAGTGAAGTTTTTAAGCAGAAAGCTTACTTAATTGTCAAACTGCATTTATGTGCTCCTTGGGTCCACCAGCATTGGCTGAAAGCGTTCTGGACACAGACCATTATCTTTGCTTCTAAAACCCAGAGATATTGATGATGTCAGTCACGTGAAACTTAAAAATGTGAAGTTTGTAGCTTTAACTTTTTTTGTAACAAAGAAATTAGCAACACTGGCATAAAGTGCTGACTTGAAATGCTATTTTGTAAGATCTGGCTGTTTGTATATAAGTGTTGGGTCATTAGTTTGTATATGTATGAAATAGTAACTTTTATTGCATTCCTCTGAGTTTGATACAGGAGACTTTGTTTGATCTTTCTCCAATATCTTGCCTTATTTGTTCAAAGGGGCAAATAAACTGTCCTGACCTGAAAGCATCGGTGTCTTGGCTCATATTTATATATTAAAATACTCTGGTTTATCAGGACAAGTTTAAACCTGTCAGATATGCCTTTNTTTGTTTTGGTTTTTTTTTTTTGAATAGGCAATTCTTGAACCTTAAGACGTTACTAATTCTGCACCTCCAGGAGAGATTTGCTTCAGGTCACGGGCAGGTTCATGTGCTGCCGGCTCCGTGGTGGCTCCAAAGGATGAGCAGTGGGATGTTCAGGCTGTTTGCCCATGTGGAGGAGCGCTGGGAGCCCTTCCTGGCGCTGTGGTACCCCCAGGAGCTTCTCTCTGGCAGATGGGGAGGGTACACTCTGCTGTAGCTATTTGCTGTCTGCTCTCACTTCACACTGCAGCCACTCTCTGGAGTCCATGAGTCAGGTTTGGGACCAGGTGCGTATCAATTTCTCTCCTTTCCTACCCAAGAGGTGAGGGTAGAGGCTTGCTCTCCTCATTCTGGCTGACTTGCTGCACTTTCAGCTCTCTAGCTTGGAAAAAGCTGAAGCTGACAGTGAGTGGGTGCTGCCTTCCAACAGTGAACTGTTGGCTTCTACGTGGTTTCCCTGAGCAGTTACTAAATCTGTCCCGAAGGGATGACTAACTGAAGCAGAGACAGAATTCATTCAGGAGTCAGCTCTGGTTAGCAATCCCGGAAGAAATCAAACAGATTTGAGCTTTTAAATGTTAGAAAGGAGCGTGGAAATCAAAGGGAGGGAGACCACGGGCATTTCTAGTAACTGGAAAAGCCTGGAGCCCTCTCGTATTCTCGGCAACGTTACCGGGATATCAGGGAGCCCCAGTGCCAAGGGAGGGTTGTTCTCCCAGTGCCCTGGCAGCACAGCCACCACTCCAGGGGAGGCTTCATGCTGGGAGCAGGGCTTCCTGCTGCTTAATTAATTACATATAACTCATCAGAACCACTACCTGACAGGCAGCTGTGAGCTGGGGGTGATGTTTAACCAGATTTTTGCCCACCATGGGGAAAAGTCAACTTCCCACAAAGCTGCAGAACCAGCAGTTTTTCTCCTCCCATAGTGGTTATCAGGACTGAGGTACAGATGTTGCTGTGCCAGCGTCTCTTATGCCCAGATACTCTTTCCTGCACCCTCTCTTTGTCCCATTTCTTCCTGTCCACGGGCCAAAAGAGTCTGAGCGTGTGCTTAGATAAATGCTTTGGGTGTTGGCTGACAGCCCTGACTTGAGAGCTGACAATATTTCATTGCATTAATCTCTCTGGCAAAATTTTAAAGAGTCAAACCAGGAAACACCCATCAGCTCTTTCCAGACCGAAAGTGACTTAATTGCCCTTTAATTTAAGAGTCCAGGAAGACAGCCAACTAGTTTTAAAACTTTAAAACAATTCAATTCCATCTCCGAAGCACAGTCTGTTCCGCTCCCCCCTGGGATATTGCTGTGAAAATCAATACAACGGAGGGAGCCCAGAGTCCCTGAATCCCATCCAGGGCAGCAGAGCAGCCCCTCGCAGACCTGTCTGCAGAACCAAGGGATGGATGAGTCTTTCCTCAGCCCCCAACAGCTCATGAGCTTTGGACCATCTGTAGCCATTAGGGCTACAAAGATGATTGGGGCCTAGAACATCTCTCTTATGAGGAAAGGCTGAGGGACTTGGGTCTTTGTAGTCTGGAGAAGACCAAGGTGGGATCTGATCAACACCTATAAATACTTAAGGGTGGGTGTCACAAAGATGGAGCTAGGTTTTTTCAGTAGTGCCCAGTGAGAAGATAAGAAAAAATGGGCACAAACTTGAACATAAGAAGTTCCATCTAAACATGAGGAGGAACATCTTTCCTATGAGGGTGGCAGAGAGCTGAAGAGGCTGCCCAGAGAGGTGGCAGAGTCTCTCTCTCTCTGGAGACATTCAAACCCCGCCTGGACACGTTCCTGTGGGACCAGGGGGGTTGGATGAGATGATCTCCAGAGGTCCCTTCCAACCCCATGTCATTCTGTGATCACTCGTTGACTGTAGAAGGGAGGACATTTGAACCAAAAGGTGTGGGGTGTTTTCCCCCTTCTGCTACTCAGATTTGAGGTCTGGCTGTGGACAGGCATCGCTGTTACGGTGCTTCTCTGCACACCTGAAGTTATGAGACCTTTCAGGTCTCGCAGGCAGATTTGGTTAACTCAATTCCACCCCTTTAAAGCTATTCCTTTGGCTATCTTAAATGACCCGAATGAAAGCCTTGAGTTTACGTGTTTCTTGCAACTGAGTTGACAGTAATGGTTCAGATAAAGGCTAAAGTGAACCCATGGGTAAATACAGACCTTGGGGATTTCTTACTACCAGGAGAAAGTTTTTTAATTTTTGTTAAAAAATAATTGATTTAGAGCACTGTGTCTCTTTACTGGTCTCCATATGTGGTTTGGCAAATGCAGGAATTACAGGTAATGCTGATCGAACACGTACATACTCAAGCAGCCAACTCTGATGTTCGCTCCCTGAGCTGAGATCAGCGGGGGCTGTAGGAGCCTACGAGCAGGAGGGATCCCAGAACCGCTGCTGGCAAGGAGCCTTTCCTTCCTACAGGCTGAGTCCCATAAAATCTCCTGATTTTCTAATAACCAGCTGAGGGCACAGACCATGCTCATGGTCATCATGGCTCTGGAAGTTGGCAAAGAAGTTTTAAAGAGAAGCAATGACGTTTGCATGGTCTCTTTGGAGCAGGGTTGTTTTAATTCTTGGCTGCGTGAAGTAGCTTATTAAGGTCACTCCTTAATCACCATTCCCCAGAGGCAAAAGAGTCACTCTCTCATCAATCATTTTGTGAGTGGGGAGAGCAGGTTTTTGTAGAAATAACCTGATAAGGTGCTTAATTGATTTACCCACCGTACCAAATGAAAACGCAGTCGCTTCGCTCTCAGGAAAACTGATTAGGGATTAGCCAAAGAGCACCGGTTTCCTACTTGCCTTAGAAATAGTAAGTCAGAGCTGTCCTGGCGCGGCCCCTCGCTGCGCACAAGTGTCTCGAAGAGGCGAGCGTGGGCTGTGACCACCCACTCCTGGTACCCGCCACCCTCCCGCACCCCGCTCTGCAGAGCTGCGGCTGGGCTGGAGCTGCCTGCTCGCCGGTGGGAGGATTTTCCCGGTGCAGTTACTCAGAGCCGTGCAAACCCTCATGTCTGCGCAGAGAGCAGCTGGCTAAAAAAAGAAAACGTCTTTTCCTGGCTTTCCCCGAACCCCCGGAGCTCTCACACACCAGCCCCGCTCCGAGGGCAGCCACCGGTCACAGTGCGGCAGGGGGAATCGTGGGGTGGAGGTGGGAGGGTCCTGCCTTGCTTTTAACCCCCAAATCAGAGGAGCTTTGGCCTGGGAGAGATTAGCAGCATGCAGATTTTTTTTTTTTAATGGAAAAACTCTCAAAGGAATAAAGATTAAACTCTATTTTTAATCTTCCCCTCCTATCGCATCAGGCAGAGGAATGCACTTGACGCAGGGAGAGTAGCAGTAAGTCTTCCCCTGCAGCCTGGAGACACCCCCCTCATCCCAGAGTAGCAGAGAGGCCACTTGCAGCGTGGGGAACAAGCTCAGCCTTTTATGTTGCCCTCAGGATAAAGGCCAAGCAGCATCAGAGCAGAAGCTACACCCCCTGAAATGTGGGAGAGTCAGCTACCAAAGAGAAGCCTGTCCCTCCTTGTCCCAGTGGGATGTGGCTGGGGGGATACTGCCTGCCTGGAGAGCAAATGGGAGCTGGGTTTGGCTGGGGATGCTGCTCCTTGTGTGCTCAGCTCCTGCTTGGGGGCTTGAAACCCTCTGCAGGTGCTGCGTTCTGCTATTCTTTGGGCTCTTCCAAACCTCCCTGGGCTTTTCTAAGCGCTGGCCAGGGGCCACCTGTGGTAATGTAGCTTAATTAGTGATAGCTCTTATCTGCTGGTGGCCACGGTCCTTGCCACGGGCAGTTTGCTGACTGGAAGCCGGTCTGAGCTTTGCCTTTGCAGCAAGGAAAGCAGCAGAGGCTGGATGTTGTTAGAGCCACTGAAGCCAAGGGGAGGTTCTCTGTACCAGGAGAGGGGATGTAGTCAGAGCTGCGGTGTCTGAGCAGCTGCTGACTGACCAAGGTGGCCTGCATTTGTCCTGTCCATAAAGCCCTCCTGACTTTACTACTTGGAGCTAAAGAAAGCAGCCGAGATGAAGAGGGGATGAACATCGATGTGATGGACCGGCTCCTCTTGGGTCTCCGGAGCTGCAGTGTGGGGTGTCCCCTCCTCATCCCCAGCGCTGCCCCCCTGCCCTTGGAACAGCCATGGGCACACGGCTGGGAAGCTGGCAGGGAACACGCACACACGTCCTCCAGCCTTCTTTGTCAGGAAATGTAGTGACAAGACAAAGGGTAAGGCTTTTAATTTGGAAGAGGGGAGATTTAGATTGGATATTAGGAAGAAATTCTTTCCTGTGAGGGTGGTGAGGCACTGGAACAGGCTGCCCAGAGAAGCTGTGGCTGCCCCATCCCTGGAGGGGTTCAAGGCCAGGCTGGATGGGGCTTGGAGCAACCTGGTGTGGTGGGAGGTGTCCCTGCCCATGGCAGGGGGGCTGGAACACGATGATCTTTGAGGTCCCTTCCAACTCTAACCATTCCATGATTCTATGAAAAGTGTTGTTTAACCGAGTTAAGCGATTAACACTTGCACCCTAAACTGTATTTTCTTTTAAAATGGAGCCTTTTCTACCTTTAGTCCAAATCATGGCCCACAAGCTTGGGGTTAAAATTGGTTTCTTAAACCAAGCATGGCCATTGGGGGAAATAATGGCCAGCTGGTGCTTGGCTGCTCCTCAGCTCCCAGCGCTGGCTTATTTCACACGGATGGCTCAGCTCTCGTGTCCCTTGGTGCTGCTGGTCACAGTGTGTGCCTTTCTGCAAATTCCTCCTTCTCCCTGCCAGCTTCCCAGATTTCATGAGTGTGGAACAAATGGGATGGAGGAATCTGTGCTTTGGGAATTGTCCTGCGTTTTTGATCTTATTTGTAATCCGCTCCTGAAAGCGGCTCTGTGTTTCCCTCCCTCCAGTGCCTGTGCGGCTCGTCCCAGAGCCCACCAGCTCCCACCCATTCCTTTGCACCCCAGGGGATGCCTGTCCCTTTGGGCCTCATGGGAGATGAGTTATCCAAAACACCATGGTGACACCAATGGTCTGGGCATGAGGAATAGCTGTAACCCCCCGCCATGGGGGCAGGGATGAGGTTGGAACTGTCTGAGATGGTGCTGGAGGTGGCTCTGGGGACCCTGCGGTGGCTCCAGGAGCAGCCTGGCACTGCCCCAGCCCCGGCTGGGCTGATGTGCTGTATGAGCACAGGCACCCTGAGCTGCCCCCAAACAGAAAACCAGCCTCCGAAGCGGGTCACTGAGGTCTTTAATAAAATATACAGTATGCATCCCATGCATAGATAGAAAATTAATTTACATGCTCTCTTAGTTATTTGCATAATACTTTTTAATTAATACACGTAATTTAGTCTTCACATTTTGATATACTTTGCTACTGGGATATTTATGGAGAGAAGGGGAAGCTCCTTCCTTTATTCAAGTAACAGTGCAGCAGGAGCCGGCAGAGCAGAGGATGGAGCTCCCCGGTCCCTGCTCGCCGTCGGGAGGAGTGCGGAGCAGACCACAGACCGTCGATACTGGAAGACTCGATGATGCCAGGAGCTTGAGCACCCTCCCATCCCCATCATTCCCTGGGGACCCCTCCACAAGTTGGGTTTGCAAAGGCTGGACCCGGCACTGGCGTTGGTTTGTCTTTTCTTCCCCATGATCAGCAAGTCACTACAAGCAGAGCCAGAGCCGGTAACTGTGGTCGGGCTGAAAGCCAGCAGGGACAACCAAGAGCCAGACAACCAGCACAACCAGACAATCAGCACAACAGCTCTTCAGGTGCCTGGGGCCATCCTGCTGCCATCAACCTATTTTTGAGCCGACGAGACTGCAGAGCGCACATTTCTCCTGCTCGGGACGGGCACGGCTGGGTGTATCCCTCTGTGCACAAAGATGCTACACGGTTCCCAAACAGCGATCTGGGGGGGTCAAGGGAAAACTCCACGTGGAATTAATGCTGTGCTGGGAGCAGCCTGGAAGATGCCCAACCAGTCGGGAACGCGGGTGGGAGTGTCAGACCCCCCCTGCCCGGCTGCCAGGCGCTTGGAGGCTGCGGTGATGAGGAGCAGCACAAGGTCCCCTCTTCCCCAGCTCTCCTTTGGACACGGGAGGGTGCTCCCCCCCTGTGGAGGGAAGGTGAGTGCGTTGGCACCCAGGGAGCTCGGCTCCCTGTGGGGACATTGGTGATGCCCAGAGCAGTGTGACCTCCCCTCCTGCCCCTGCCTGGACCCAAGGTGGGGAGGGACGAGGCAGTAGAGTGAAGCTGGGCTGGGGTTTGTGGCAAGGGGGACCGGGGCACGTATCCAACCCAGTTGGCTTTGGTCATCTCCTCCACCCCATCAAGGGCTGCTGCAGCTCCAGGGCTCCCTGGCAGCTCTTCCTGCAGTGGAAATCATGGACACAGAGCAGTGGAAGAGGCTCCATGCTGAGGAGGATGGGCATTCTGCTCCCTGACAGCCTTTTGCAGGGACTCTGTCTCCTCTCTGCCCTGGGGGCTGGGTGCCAGCAGCCACACAGACCAGCATCTCCTCCAAAACAAATGCCCCCATGGCTTGGGAGCCCCATGGAGAGAGGAGCTTGTCAAGGAGTGGCCCCTCAGTTCCCCCAGCCTGATACCCCTCTGGCTGCTCCTGCCGTGGAGGACAGGGTCTCTTCAGCCCCGTCACTCCCTGCAGGTGTCCCCCAGTGTTCCTGGCTGTGCCGTGAGCCAGGCACAGCCCCAGCCCCACATCCCTGGGGGTCCCAGTGGCAGCAACACAGAAGAGCAGTTAAACCCCACCTGCAATAGAAGGGAGGTGAGGTCCAGTCAATCCTCCTGCAGGGGCTGGGGACAGTGGGACTCACTCTGAGCTGGACACCACATGTCCTCCCATACAGATTCATTTCCAACCCCCTTTCCCAGTGGCCAGTGGGACAGCTGAGCCTTTCGAGGCTCTTTCCAGCTGGGGGTAGGACAAAGTAGGGGTTGGAGTTGGTGCTGACCTGGCAGAGGAGCTGCAATGGCAGCCAGCCTGGTTGGGGGCTGCATCATCCTCAGGCTATTTAACCTCACCCTGGGCAACACCAAAGCTCAGAGCAGAGGCAAATCCCACTTCAAACAGCTGGGGCAGTGCCTGATTGGGGGTCACCTGTATTTCTTTTTTCCTTACTCCCTTTCTGGCAGGGGTATGTCCAGAGCCACAGCCTCCATCTGCTGCCACGGGGGAGCAGGGCCATCACTGAGTGAAGGCTGAAACACGTCTAGGAGGACCCAGCTGCTGCATCCCAGGGGCTGGAAGCAGCCAGCACCCGCTGGGCATCTCCCCAAACCCCTCTGTCCTTGGCAGGGCAGGGGCGACGCCAAGCGTGGTGTCAGATGGGGAGAGTCTGGCTCCTCCGCCGTGTCCCAGTGCCACAGCTGTGCCATGCTCATGGTGAGCAAGTGGGTCCCTTGCGTGCCCCGGTGCCAGGGCACAGTGGGGTCAGGGTGTGGGGTGGGTGCCGGAGGTCAGACCGCAGCGGTCGGGGCTGCCTCTGCTTAGGGAGGTCTCGCTCAGAGCCTCCGAGTCTCGGTCATGGCTGGAGATGCTTTCCACATCCTCTGGGTCTTTCTTCCCGCTGTTCCTCACGGCTGCCTCCAGTGCCTTCTGCTTGCGGTAGAAGTGGGAGAACTTGTTGAAGATGATGGTGATGGGCAGCGCCACAACAAGGATGCCCCCCAGGATGCATCCCGAGGCGGCCAGCTTGCCTGCCACTGTGACGGGCACCACGTCGCCGTAGCCCACGGTGGTCATACTGACTGTACCCCACCACCAGCACGCCGGGATGGTGTCAAAGCCAACATCTTCCTCCTTCTCAGCCGTGTAGGCCACGCCAGAAAAGACAGAGACCCCCACAGCCAGGTAGAGCAGCAGGATGCCCACCTCCCTGTAGCTGTGCTGGAAGGCAAAGCAGAGCAGTGGTCAGTGGGTGCCAGCGCACCCGTTGCAGCCAGGACACTGGGATCCCACAGGGCAAATACAGCCCCGCACGCAGACTCCCTGCGCGCCTCCGATGGGGGTCTCCATCCGTCTCTGCCCTGGGACATCCTGCTGTGGGGCTGGGCTGAGACATGTTGGGGGGGTGTGGGTGACCCACATCTGCAGTGAGTGGGGCAGTCAGGAAATCAGCCCCGGCACCCACAGCAGCCCCTCCAGCAGCCCGGGAGGGAAAGGGGACCTCTCCTTCCCAGCCAGTGTTCCCCAGCACGGGCTACCCCCCAGCCTCCAGCACTTGCTCCAACCCCATCTCGGCTAACAATATTTAGACACATTTTCCCATTTTCCTTTCATCTTGGCAGGTCCCCAGGAACCACCTAATAGGCAGCCTCTAAGTGAGGTGATTTGTATTTTCCCGAGTCGCTGGTGATGCGCTCGCAGGGAGGACATGTGCCTCCGCTGCAGGCTCAGCTCCAGCCCTTCAGCTCCGGGCTCCCTGGCTGCTGGGGACCCCGCAACCAGCGCCCCAGGGACCTGAGCCCTCCTGTACCCCAACACCTTCTACAGTCTCAGCATCCATTTAACCCTTTGTTGCGGGGAATTTCCTGCTGAAACTATGGTTTCTGAGACGATTACATTTCACTGCAGGTTTTCCATGAGAGGCTCAAGGTAAACCTGACCAGAATCCAAGCAGCCCTGGTTGTCAGGTCAGTCCAGGGATCAATCCAACATCAGCATGGGCTGGTCTCAGCCCCCTGCTCCCACGAGGTGCTGCACCCCCGGACTTGCCAATCCCCAGCCTGATGGATATGGGAGTCCTGGTGGGAACGGGGCCATGGGACACTCAACCTCCCAGGTGGGTGTGCAGGACCTGGGGGAACAGGCTGATGGCAGAGGTGAGCAATGCTCCACAAAGAAGCCATCCTTCCTCTGGTTTCACACTGAAACATCTGTGTTGCAATCTGTCATTGGGTATTCCTAATTTTTGAGCAAAGTATAAACCCATGCCAAAAGCCAGGGAGGAAAAAGGCAGTGGGCAGATAGAGGACCAGGCAGCAATGATGATGGGAAGAGGAGTGCTGGAGGACAAGCTGGGACCGGGCAAAAGGCCATGGGCCAGCGCCGGGACAAATCCAGCACCCACCTCCTGCCCCTCCCCTGGTGAGGTGTGAGCCGAGAGCCCTGCATGCAGCAAGGATGGGGACCCCTGCTCTTAGAGCCTTGCAGACCAGGAGGGGACCACAAAACCCTTGTTTAGTGGCAGGGCCAGGCCAACCACCCATCGGTGCCAAAGCCATCACCATCTTCACAGCATGGCTAGTCCCCTTGCTTTTTGATTGCCACAATCTGCCGACAAGATCTGCCGGCTTGCTCTTCATCTTTCGGGGAAAAGAAAGCTGAGCTCTGATCATGGGGTGCTGGTTTCCAGTCTCCTAAGAGCTAGAGCATCCTTTATGGGAGACCATACAATGACTAAACAAAACAACATTTGAGCAAAGCAAACAGCAGAAGTCGTGGGAAAAGAGCTTCCACGGTCAAGATGAGACATAAAGGAGGTGGATTCACAGCAGGGAGAGAGAAGACTTTGCTTAGACTGCTGACAAAAGCTGCTCAGCTAATGCCAGTAATACCGAGGGGAAATAATATCCGCCATCGCCTGTGACTGCAAATGCCCTATAGCAGCTCTGAGGGAGCTCCTTGAGAAGGACAAACAGCTCAGAGCCACCGAGTTTCAAGGATGTATCACTTGGCCACGAGAGGCTTCTTCCTGGCTGGAGCTTAACAGCACATCAGTGGGTCCCAGTCAGGGAGCAGCAGAACCGAATAACCTTATACATTTCTAAAGAGTATCAGTTACGACCCTGGGGTGTGTTGGAGGGTGAGGGGAAAGTCAGGCAGCTCCATAGCTCCAGCTGCTTTAATTTACAGGCAAGGTGAGGGTTTGTGGCAGAGGGCAGTTCCAGGAATTTCCCAGCTGGTCCTCAGGCACTGGCTGTCACCTATTTGCAGCCATTTATCCCCAAAACTTATGGCTGGTCCATTGATCCAGGGTCAGGCAGCTGCAGGTGGGATGTGGGTGGGATGCAGCTTTAGCTGGGGTTCAAGTGGAG
>VZRU01007262.1:8082-18904 GCA_013398155.1 Pedionomus torquatus | reverse complement strand
GTTTTACCTGTGGTTTGGGTGGGATGCAGTTTTAGCTATGGTTTGGATGGGACGCAGGCTTAGCTGGGGTTCAGGTGGGATGTAGCTTTAGCCATGGTTTGGGGGGATGCAGATGTAGCTGGGGTTTGGGTGGGATGGACCTTTAGAGATATTTGGGGGGGGTGTAGGTGTAGCTGGGGCTTTGGTGGGGATGCAGCATTAGCCATAGTTTGGGGGAGATGCAGTTTTAGCCATGGCTTGGGGGGTTGCAGGCATAGCTGGAGGTTGAGTGGGATGCAGTTTTAGCCATATTTGGGGGGGATGCAGGCGTAGCTGAGGTTCAGGCGGGACACAGCTTTAGCCATATTTGGGGAGGATGTAGGTGCAGCTGGGGCATCGGTGGGGATGAAGTTTTAGCCTTGGTTTGGGGGGATGCAGGTGTAGCTGAGGTTCTGGTGGGACACAGGCTTAGCACGCCCTGGGAAGAGGTCTGGGTGCCCTTGCAACAGCCACGGGTGGGCTCTTTCCCCAGGGGAATGTACACCTCTCCTCCGGGGCAGCAGAAGACAAATGAAATGGGAAGGCCTGGTTTGAGGCTGACTGGAGATATCAGTGTGGGGACCAAGCACGGAGGTGACCCATGGAGATGGCTGCAGCAGCAGCGTGATGCATCTGCCGTCTAGGGACGTGCAGCTCCGGCTCTTCCCACCTATTTGTGTATCTAGGCCCCTAAGGGGACAGACAGCACCTGCTGGAGATCCCTGCAGATGCCTAAATTACTCAGCGCCCAACACTTATTGACTGCCAGCGGGAGACAGGAGCAAACCCACACCCGGGAAGCTGCAGTAACAGTGGCGGATGCTGTGCACGGCGGGGAGGAAGAGCAGGGACGTGTGGGAGGCCTCTCCTCAAATTAACTAGACCCTGGATCAGGCCCCAAGACATCTGAAGGCAGTTCAGGGTTTATGATGCACAAGTGGCAGAAATCCCTCTGCTAGCACTTTGGTGGCAGGGGAACAATTTCTCGCCTTGCCAGAGCCATCGCTCCCGCTTCCTGGCCATTAACAGCCTTTACTCCTCTGCTGCTGCTTTATGCTCTTGCAATAGGAAGTAAATTACGATTAACAAGACGTTGTAATTTATGTGCCCAGTAAATCACAACGCCAAGCTGCTGCGTCAGATGGGTGTCTTTGCTCATCCCCATTTACAGCTGGCTCCGGAGTCCCCGGGAAGCGGCTCTTTCCAGCACGTCACTGGGTGAATCAGCGGCTCGGCAGAGGCCGGAGCCGGGATGCTGCCGGCTCCCCGGATTTCGTCTGCTGCTTAATAACATGCAGATGAGCCCATCAGTCCCTGCTCTGCTGCAACGTGTTGTTCACGCTTAAATGGACCACAGGAAGGGTCCAGGGAGCCGCCCTTCCCATGTGTACAATTTTATTTAAATTCCGCAAGGTCTGTCACTTGCTAATTGTTCTCTCAAGGTGAGTGTTCAGAAGTAAGTATGATGCTGACTGGACTTCAGTCATCTTCATTTCAAACAGTCCTCCCTGGACCCTGATTTCAGCAGGGTTTGAGGATGCTAGGTTTTTTTTTTCTTCCTCCTCGTTTTTTTCTGACTCTCTGTGAGATTTGCAGGATTAATGCTGGGCTGGTCTTGCAGAAGTTGGCAGAAGACCTTTCCTGCTGCCCATCCTCATCCCCAGCCACAACTGAGGGTTATCCTTTCTCTGCAGCTCATCCACAAGAATGGGTCCAACCCTGGCAGAGTCCTGCCAACACCGGGACATCCCATGCTGGCCCTGCCACTGCTGCGGAGGTGAGAAACAGGGTGTCCCCAGCTGCAGCTGTCCCCACTTCATCCCTACTATGTCCCCTCAGAGGCAGCAGCACCACACCAGAAGCTGCAGCTCCAGCCCCTGCCAGGCACTGGGTGGGAGGAGAGCCTCCCTTTGATTGAATTTCAAGCTCTGTTCCAAAGATTACTTTCCTTGGCCATTTGTTTGGCACAACACCTTTTTGAAGGGAGAAAAAGTACGGGGATATTTGTGTGAGCAATGCTGAAAAAACAGTATTCTGGTTTGAATGTGGGGACCAGAGGCAGAGGAGGTGTTTGCCCTGGTGACCATTGCCCCGTGCCCAGCACAAGCCCCATGTGTGGTGGGGACTTGGGAGAGGGTGTTGCTCTGTGCCCTGGCAGGCTCAGGGACTGGCTTTCAGATTCTTCTTGATGTGGTCGCCAGGAATCAGGAGACAATTAAAGGCTGAGTTTAATTGACCTCTGCATCAGGCTGGTTTTTCTGTGTAAGCGTGGGAGGTGAGGGGACAGTTTCACCCTCCCCAGGTGGCCCCCAGCAGGACAGAGCACGGGGACAGAGAAGGGAGGGATGGATGGTGGGGGAGAGCAGAGCCCTGTGTGGGGCAGCGAGGCTGGTTCATCCTACACAGCTGAGCTGCAGTGATGGAGGTCTGGGCAGCAGCATCAGGCTGGTGAGGATTCCATGATGGCTTCACAATTTAACTCTTGTCACAGCTGCTCTTGCTCTAAGGCTGGGGGTGCTGCGGGGAGGGTCTGGAGCAACACGGCCTTGAGGCACACCATAGAGGATGAGAACCTCCTCTTACCAAACCTGCAGGAGTGCCACTTCTTGGCATGCCTAGACCCTGGTCCTGCACTATATCAGAATCTCCTCATCCAGCTCTTTCTCCTGAGGACCACATGGTCCTTGGCCCAGTTTCCCCCAGCCCTGTACACTGTGCTTTCCCCAAGCTTCCCAACACATTAGGGGGCAGCAGCTGGTAGCCCAGCCTCTGCTAAAAGCATGGACCTTGCCCTGGGCTGGTCCCAGGCCCTGAAGCCAACCCTTTGCTTTTCTGTTGCCTCTCTGTGCTACCCATGGCTGATTATGTGCCAGTCCCATCTTCATCATACCCTGAAGTATCCAAATGTCACCTCTATGTCTCCCTAGATGGGCAGACACTAAGGGCTGGACGCTGGCCTCTGGCCACCTCTGGAACCTTAGGAGGTTCTCCCTTCTCCCAGAATGGGGTCAGGAGCAGCTCTAAGCCACGCACACTGGTGCTGGCACACCCAGGGCTGCTGGCCCAGCTAGGCACTGACTTGCTTCTGGTGGGATGTCCCCATCCACCCACGCATGGCTGTGTCCGTTCCACCACTATGCAGCGGGGCTGGCACACCATGGAGGAGACGGGATGGCTGAGTCCCTGGAAGCACCAGCTCTGCATGAAGCAAAGTCCGCGTCCATGGCATGACCTGTTGTTTGCTCCGAGGGTGTGAACTGAGAGGATTCATGCAGTGTTCCCCGTGCTTGGTTGCTTTAGCGGGCATGCAAACCGACAGCTCAGCCCACCACCCCAAGCACGCTCACGGGACGCACCCCAAGCCGGTAGCTCACTGAGACTGGGAATGTCCACATTCCCTAACTGCATAAGAGGTCTCCTTCTCACCCGGAGACCTCTGATGACAGAGGAGATAGATAAGGGGATAGAGAGCCAGTTTACCTTCAAGGTGGCTCCCAGTGACCGCAGTCCGGTGGAGTGCCGAGCCAGCTTCAGCACCCGGAATATCCTCATGAGCCGAAACACCTGCACCACCTTGCCCAGGTTGCCCAGCTCCGAGTCACTGCCCATGGTCAGGTCCACCAAGAGGGTGAAATAGAAGGGCAACACCGAGACAATGTCAATTATGTTCAGCGGGTGCTTGAAGAACTTTCTGGGGTTGGGGGAAAGCAGGAGACGGGAAGTCACTTCGAAGGTGAACCAGGAGATGCAGAAATACTCCAGCTTGTGCAAGACGGGTTCATCGAGCACGTTGCCATTCTCATCCACATCCTGGTACTCGGGCATGCTGTGGATGCACATGGTGGCTATGGAAACCAGCACCACGCTGATGGACACGAAGCTGAAGAGCTTGCTGGGGATGGAATAGCCGGGGTTCTCCATGGTGAGCCAGAGGCGTTTGCGCACATTGCCACAGCGCAGCGTGCTGTAGCGCAGCAGGTCGTGGTTGATGTCAGAGATCTCATCAGGGGACGTGTCCACGCTGCTGACCTCGCTCTCCTCATCCCAGTTGTGGTGCCGACTCTCCAGCTTGCGCTCGTGGTAGCGGTAGCTGCAGCAGGAGTCCAGGAAGAACTCGTTGATGCCCCAGTACTCGATCTCCTGGCAGAAGGAGAAGACGCACAGCTCCTCCATGACGTGCAGCTTCCCTGTCTGGTAGAAGTGGAGCACGTAGAGAAAGAAGCCGGGGTTTCGGTCAAAGTAGAACTCCCTGGCACTCACATCGTAGTCATCGCAGAGCTGCAGGATGGACTCCTCCGAGTCGCAGGAGAGCAGGCGTCCCAGGCGGGTGTCAGGGAACTTGGAGAGGGCGCTGGAGCTGAGCCGCCTTCTCAGACCCCCCACATTGATGTTGATAACGTCCTCCTCAAAACCAGGACCCCAGTAATTTAAGGTCTTGTTGACCATGATCAGCAGAGCAGGAGCTGGTTCCACCTGCGGGCAAGACACAGAGGGGCTGGAGAGGANGAGAGGACACGAGGCTGTAGGGGACGCAGGGCTGCCCCTGGTCTGGGTGCTCCCTGGGTGGGGAGAAGGCCAGAAGCACCCCAGGGAAGGGAGGGGGGATGTCTGCATTTTGAAAAGTGAGGACCAGGGAGGGGGGAGTGAAACAGCTTCGGGCAGTTGTTCTTTGGTGGCATGGAGTGGGGGCAGGAAACAAGTCAATGATTTTTCCAGGTCAAACTTATTCTTCCTTTTTGTTTTTACCTCTTAAAGTTTCTCCCTTTGCTAGTGGCCTAAGGCAGGCAGTTTACTGCACCTCCAGTGCCTCATCCACGGGGATTTCCTTGTTCAAACAGGTAATTAGTCACTGAATAAAGCCTTTATCCCTCCAAAGAGGCTCCTCCATGGCAAAAAAAAAAAAAAAAAATCTCCCCAAACCCCACCGNTCCATGGCAAAAAAAAAAAAAAAAAATCTCCTCAAATCACCACTGCAGTGATTCTGCCAAAGAGCTTTGGAGCCCGGCTACCCATGTTGCTAATTAGACCTGGTCAAAAAGCCCTTAGATAGTGCAATCTTCCCAGCAGCAAAAGCAGTTTTGCCAAAATCAAAGTGTTTTCACAGAAGGTGTCAGTTTTAGGGAGAATTCCAGTGGAAAAAAAGTGTCAAAACAATTAATCTGCCTGCTCTGTTTCCTCTTGTGTGTTCTGTCACATAAAATATTATTTTTATAATGTTGAAATAACAAAAACATGATTCAGAATCATTGATGACTCTGAATTAAAAATCTGTATGTTGGTAAGAAAATAAAAACCAAAATTTTTATTTCTATTGTGTTTCAGGATTTTAAAAGTTTCAGAGAGCTGGGCTTTTCCAAGCAGCAGGAATTCCATTTTCTAATGAGCAGCAGTTAGAGCAGCTAACAAAGAGGAGCATCCCCAGGCCTTCAAACACATTTACCCATCTTGACCAGAAGCTTAGAATAAAAAGGCAAATAAAAGGGTTGCGATTTTCCTCTGTTGCCTTGAAATCAGGCTTCTCCACCTCCCTCATTCGCCAAGATGCCTGGGGAGGTGCGGAGCAGCCCGTACCCACACAGTCCCCTCGCTCCTGGTGCTGAGTGTCCTCAGGAGAGACACCGCATTTGCTCTCTTGGTTGAGGAATTACACTTTCCCCCTCACACTGGCCGCTTTGGAAAACTCCTGCTGCTAGGTGTGACTTGCTCCTGAGCTCTGCTCAGCTCTTCAGGGCGGCTGCTGGTGCCAACACGACTTCTGCAGCCCCTGATGCTTGTGCTGCTGCGGTCACTGAGGTGTTTGTGACCTCCAGACTGGCCCGTGTCCCATCCCTAAACCTCCCCTCCACGGTTTTAATCAGCAGCTCGTTAGAGAAATCCTTCACCTTCCCTGTCTGTGTCACCCAGTGAAGTTTTTCAAACTTTTAGGTGACACGGGGACAGAGGCTGCAGTCGGGCAGCGGGAGACAAAGGAGAAGGCTGCAGCAGAGCCCATGGGGATGCCAAGATGCCACCAGACCCCGCACAACACAGTCCGGTTGGATAGAAGCCACCAAGGGCAGGTCAGTGACTCAGGGAAGGGGTCACTCATCCTCTGCAAAGGAGGATTCCTAGTTCCCCTGCAGACCCCATTGTGCCCCAGACCTGCCTTGCTCACTGGGCATCTCATGTGGGGAACACCAAAGCAGGGTAAGGCCTCTGGGTGTTTTCCAGTGTCAGAAATGCAGCATAAAAGGTTTGTCAGACAGGGAGAGACATGAGGGACATTTTCATATCTAAATCTGGAGGTCAGAGCAAAGCTGGAAAGGAGCAGGTACCGGAATAATGGTTAGAAATAAACCCCAGAGGTATGTTTTAAAGCTGAGCAAGGCTGTGGGCGCAGAAAATGCCAGATTTGTGCCAGGCAAAGGCATCTGCTAACTCCACTGCATCTCCCAGCCAGGGCTCCTTAAAAACACAGGCTTTGCACCACAAAGCCAGTGCTTCCCATTACACCACTTCTGGAGGAGACAACCAGCTTGTAACAAGCCTCAGAGCTTAATGGGCTAATTGCGGTCCTTTTTAAAGGGGAGGAAATAAAAGCAAGGATCAACTTTTTGAATGCTTAAGACAAAAGCAAGGGAGAAAAAGAGGTGTAAATGCTCGTTTTTTCCAGGGATAAATTGGAATTTCTGTGACAAATTAGCTTTTCCAGGGAAGACATCACACAGCCCATCTGTGGGGTGGGGATGACTAATCCAGGTTCCTTCCAGAAGGATGCTCATGCATTCAGGCTACAAACACACACACACAGAAGGCCGTGGGGCTGGGTCTGTGGGATCCAGCTTGCCCCACATCCGACCTCAACCCCTCTCTGCACCCTCCCCATACAGCAGCCGCCTTGGGAGACCAGGAAAAATGTCCCCAAAATCAAAGGCAAGGTGGTTTGGGGGCTGGGCTGGGGTACCTGAGAGGCTACAGAGGTTGCACTAGGACAGCAGGACAAGCCTGAAGCGTGGTCCAGCTCAGCAGGACCATTCCCAGTACACAGCTGGGGGTGAGATGGCAAAACCCCAAGAGCCAGGGAGGAGACAGCTCCCACCTCTCTCCCAGCTCAAGAGAAAAGAGTGGGTGTCAGGACGCTGGAAGCCTTTGTACCCCAGGGAAACCCCTCCGTGCCTCCCTCCATCCCTCCCATGCAGGAAGCAGAGCGAGGAGAAGGGTCGCAAACTGTCTGAGATGCTCCTTTCTGATGTTCGCTTGTGAATAGAGTAGATTATTTCTTCCCACACACGGCTTTCATGGAGGAATCTAAAGCAGCAATTAATAGTTTTATAACTCTTTTCCCTGCTCATTTCATGACTAGCTAAGCTCAGCTTTAGAACAAAACTGAGGTTTGAACTAAGACCTGGCGTGATCTCCCCTGTTGGATCATAAAAGCACACAGCCATCTCCCATTTGCAGGGGTATCTGCTGGGAAACAGAAGCTTACATCAGGAAGGTCGCATATTTTTTATTTCAAAACACAATAGACAGAGAATACCAATGTGTCTGTCTGGAATAATGTGAATTTGAAAAATTTTCTTTTAGTTAAAGCAAAATTTTCATAAACGACTGGTAAAATAGAACAGATAAAGCCAGTTTCTTTCTGATAAATTTTGAAAGATATTGTAAGCTATTTTAAGGAGACAACCATCCAAATTACACAAGCCCAGTGTGAGCTGGGTGTTGGGCATTCAAATGAATATGTATCTTGGGGGGAAAATAATCCCTGATACATGCATTTATGACAGTAAAAAATATAAAAACAGATCAAGTATATCTGAAAGAAATGCTAGAAGAGTTTCCCTTGACAACGTATCTTTTTTATCTTAAAGCCTTTCAAATGGAAGTTATGTATATTTATTCTAACTGGGAGAGGGGACCCAAGGGAGTGGGAAGGAAGATGCTAATAGACATTCTAGAGAGGATGCAGCAAGTGCAGGGAGTATCACACATGGGGGCTTTTCCAACCAGGTACAATGGATTTAGATTAAGAGTCCAAATAAAAAGCCCTGTACTTACAGCTCAGCGAGGCTTCCCAGCGGGGAGTCGTGTGGCTTGTCTCAAAGGAGCCATTAGAAATGTGTAGAGAAGGAGGAAACCCTTCATCCTCTGCCTGTAACCCAGTACTAAATGCCCTGTCACCCCAGCCTTGCAACCCTGCACATCCCAGGTGTGCAGGGCTGGTGGCTGCCAACTGCTGGGGGAAGTCCTGTGCGGGATGCCCAGGGGGCTGGGGTAGGGCTGGGGGTGCCCCTCTGGGTACCTGGGGGGGCAGTGGGGCTGTCTGACCTCTCAGCCCCTGCAGGATGCTGTCCCTATCAGCCATGCGCTGGGGAAGGAGTAGGGAGGGAGACGCCTGCTTTCTGGTCGACCGAAAGCGCCCGTACAGAGCCCCGTCCCCATCGCTGAGGGTCTCTGTACCCATCCGTCTGAAGATGCTCAGGATCAAGCCCTTCCTTTGGCAGTAGGGGAGTTTGCCAGGCAGGCAGGAGGGAGGATGGAAGGGGGATTCCCACCGCTGGCTGCTCCTCGCAGGCTGAGCATAATCTGCTGCTGTACACTGAGAGGCCACCGAAACGCCCAGGGCTGGGGATGCAGATGACGGGGGGAGTCCCTGCTTGCTTCTGGGTGCGGGAGGGGGTGATTACCAACAGCTGGGGTCTCTACTGCGAGCAGGCAGCCTGGCGCCTGCTGCAGATGATGCCCTGCTCTGTGCCAGCCTCGGCTCCCAGGTCCCAGGTGGTGGATGCCACTCTCCGGAGGGCACTCCCGTGCCCTGCCCAGCTCCCTGGGAAGGGGGAGATTCGTGGGGGCAAGGCTTCGGGGAGAGGGTGTCTCCTACACCCACCTGCGGAGAGACGGGAAGGTTTATCCCTGTGCCCCGGGTCCCAGCAGCATCCCGGGATGCGGTCGCTGGCACGGCGGNGGGGTGGGAGCGGGGAGGCGAGGCTGGTCCCCCCGTCGCCGGTCCTGCGGTGGGTCTGGTCCCTCCCGATGCTCGGGGGCGGTCACGGGGGCGGCCCCCGAGCTCTGTGCAGGAGAGAAGGCTGGGGATGCCCGGGGATGCCCGGGGGGAAGCCCACCCCATCCCTCGGGGAAGCCCGCTGGGATGGCAACACGGGGGACCCGATTTTGACACAACCGGCTGGTGGGTTGGCACAACTCTGGTGTGAGGCAGGTGGTTTCTGGCAGTAAGACGGGAAACCTGGGCCAGGTGTGGGTACACCCGCTCTGATCGCCTTACCTTACCTGCTGGAAGTGCCTGCAGGAGGGCTGGCACTGCCCTCGTCCAGTCCTGGCCTACCCCAGCTCTTTGCAAAGCCACTTGAGTGGTGAATGCTGTCCTTGAGGGGCTGAGCCCCAGGAGTTTATGGGGTGCAGCGTTCTGTCCCGTGCTGTGGGTGTTCAGACCGAGCGGGGCCCCAGCAGCAGTGCTTCCCTCTGCCAGGCAGACGATATCCCTCTGCCCTCGCCGTCACCCTCCGTGTGATCCAGCTCCATCTTCCTCCTTGGGACTGGGGGTGCGTTGGGCGCCAGGGCAGCTCCCTGGGGGAGACCCCCCTGGCTGTCTGAGCTCCCCGGTGTCTCTTTAGATGCTTGTTGGGAGGNACCCCCGCATGCCGCTGCTCCGGTTGCCCTATCACCCCAGGATGCCGGTGCCCCGGTTGCCTGCAGTGCCCGGGGATGCCGGTACCCGGGGACACCTGCGCCTCGCTCCCTGCTCTTCCTTGGGTTGCCCATCTCACGGTTCTCACCGCGCCCCGGGCTGCCGGTGCCCTGGATCCCCACCCCGTCCCTCCATNGATCGCCTTACCTTACCTGCTGGAAGTGCCTGCAGGAGGGCTGGCACTGCCCTCGTCCAGTCCTGGCCTACCCCAGCTCTTTGCAAAGCCACTTGAGTGGTGAATGCTGTCCTTGAGGGGCTGAGCCCCAGGAGTTTATGGGGTGCAGCGTTCTGTCCCGTGCTGTGGGTGTTCAGACCGAGCGGGGCCCCAGCAGCAGTGCTTCCCTCTGCCAGGCAGACAATATCCCTCTGCCCTCGCCGTCACCCTCCGTGTGATCCAGCTCCATCTTCCTCCTTGGGACTGGGGGTGCGTTGGGCGCCAGGGCAGCTCCCTGGGGGAGACCCCCCTGGCTGTCTGAGCTCCCCGGTGTCTCTTTAGATGCTTGTTGGGAGGTGGGTAGAAGGCAGAGGGTCCCAGGCGTGACACACACTGCATCTCAGGTCAGAGAGCCGCAGCTGCCACCCAGGGCCATCCCTGCATGGCTCAGGGACTGCTGCAAGCACACCAAGTCCCCCAGAAGTCAGCGGCCAGAGCAGAGAGATGGCAAAGAGAGTATGGGAGACCTTCCTGGGGTGACAGCCGGGGCTGCATGTCCGTGCAGCGATGGCTCATTGCTCTGGCAGCCAGCACAGAGCTGCTGTGTCAGACGGGCGACTCGGACGGGGCGAGACTTCACACCACCTTCCGCATGGGATCCATTGGCTTGCCAATTCCAGCCCGAGGGGCTGGAGCCTGCAGGCGCTCACCCTCCTCCAGGTTTGCATGTGGAGAGCTCTTCTTGGTGGTGAGCATCCTTCCCCCTGCCCGCACGCCCGCCTCCTGCGGCCGCGTGTGCTGCCAGCCCCGTCCCTGCGCCAGGCAGCGCTTGTGCTGCGGGGCCATCAGCGTGTTTCCATGTGTGTGATGTGTCAGACTGTGTGTGCCGTGTGCTTGTTTACATGGGAAGGAGGCAGCGGAGGGAGGGGGAAGGGACGACTTTGAGGGAGGCCTCAGAAAAG
>VZRU01007261.1:0-19738 GCA_013398155.1 Pedionomus torquatus | reverse complement strand
CTTTACTGTGAGGGTGGTGAAGCACTGGAACTGGCTGCCCAGGGAGGGGCAGGGGGGTTGGAACACGATGATCTTCAAGGTCCTTTCCAACTCTAACCATTCTATGATTCTATGATTCTATAAGAGAAGACACTTGCTCTCCAGAACAGCAACCAATGCCTGCCATCACTCGAAAAAGCCAAGGATATTATACAGCAAATTAAGGTGACTGCTGCATGGTGCAACTCTTCCCTTACAAGACCCACACAAAACCTTGCCTTATAGTGAGCAACCCATTTCCATAGGACTTATCTCACAACAGAGCAGCAATAGGAGGTGCCACAAGACTCAATGTTCACCAAGGGTATAGCACCCTACTGGCCAGTTCATTCCTCTTCCAGGACCAGCAGACTCCCCCAACAACCTTCCCTTCTATACCTTTGAGAGGACCACTTCTCCCCAGCCAGGCAGGAGATCAGACAGCCATTAGCCCTTCCGCCACTTCATCACTAGAGCAAGCCAACACCTCCCTAGCACACAGGAGAAAAGGAGGGAGATGTGATTTAAGGAGCTGAAACCATGGCAGTGCTGAGCACTGTGGATACCAGAAGTCTCACAGATATGTTCTGTTATGGTGCCCAGTGTTGGTATGGCAT
This sequence comes from Pedionomus torquatus, assembly GCA_013398155.1. Classification (NCBI taxonomy): domain Eukaryota; kingdom Metazoa; phylum Chordata; class Aves; order Charadriiformes; family Pedionomidae; genus Pedionomus; species Pedionomus torquatus. The sequence goes on along the minus strand of VZRU01007261.1, from coordinate 19,103 downwards.
GTATCAGCACATTCCAGCTGCGCAGCAGCCACACTCAGAAACCAAACCTCTGTGAGCTATGAACTGCTGCCCTCATCTCAAGATGATTCACTCAGATGCTAAAACTTTAAATGCCACTATTGTTAACTTACAGATCAGCAAAACACGCAAGAGACTGGGGGGGGATGGATTCAAACAGCCTGCACAATTAACGCAAGTCACAGCTCATTTCGGCACCACCAGTGAATAGGTCATACACCCACCACTTTTTTCTTGCCTTCATGAAGCTAAACCCCAAGACAGGCCATCCACAAAAAATCTAGGCTTCAAAGGGAAGCCAAACCAAATGAGCCATGCAGAGCTCATGGGTGTGTTCCAAGCCCACAGAGGGAGAACTCAAAGGGTCCGAAAATATTTGCACAAGAATGTTTATCATAAGAGAAACATATGATTTTCCAGCTGTAGCCATCTTCACGGAGGCTTAAGGAACTCCTGCTCACAAAGCCTGCACTACTAAAGGCTGAATTCCTGCTCCCCTCTAAGTCAGGTCTTTGTTACAGCCTTGTCTTTGCTGAGCAAACGTCTAACTGGAGCTTTATCAGTGTAGTTACCAAAATGTACGACCAACTCCAGTCTTCCTGGACCCAGCTTTGCATCTTACACCAGAAATGAAGGTACAGACTCAATAGCCACAATGCTGGATGGAAATGGAGTTTGCCAAGTTAACAGTGTGCCAAGCATGCATGGTTTTGCTGAGGAGCAGGCAACAAAGCACTTGTTGCTTTCTGCTGTGTGTGGGTGAGAACACAGACCAAAATCTCTGTCAAATACAATGGAAATAGAGATTTTGGTGCTAACAAGCAAGGAAGTTTGGTGCAGGCCAGAGAGCAAAAATTCATACCAGTCAGTGGATACAGGGCAGAGCAAAGTGCACGGTTTGGACAATATGGACAGAAGAAAATAATTTACACTAATTAAAGGATGTGCCATGGAGAAGGCAGTGCACAGACAAGAAAAGCCCTTTATTCTTTCTCAATTCCAAGACTGCTGTGACCACAATACAATTTTAACACCATAGCCATATTACCATATTACTTACTTTTTCTTACCTCTTTCCTAAGAACTTGGAAAGCTTAGAAACAGCACAGCAGTGCCTTTCTTACATTTAGAAAGAGTCTTGCCATGACTGTAGTGAGATTGTCGATTAATAAATTGGGTATGGTACCACTAGGCCCATCAAGGATGTAAGAAAATGGGGCAGAAGACAAACAAATGCACTTACATTCAAATCTTTGGCAACACTCTAACTTTACATCTAGGTTATCAAGGCCTCCAACTGAAAACACAGGAGCTTTAGAATATCTTTACCATCTCTCCATTAGGTAAATGCCTCAGCATTGTTGTTGGAAATGCTGTGCTAATCAAGGCATTGTATTTAAAGATCATATTTTTACAAGTCCAGAGGCAAAGCAGTCCAAGATCATTCCTGATGCTTGGTTATATTTTGATTTTGTTGTGTGCTACTCCAACTCTAGCTTCACAGCTGGAAGAGCTAGGGTCATTCTTTTACCTTGCAATGATGTATGATGTTCCTAGAGAACTATACAAGGTGGGACTGAGTCTGCAGATCCACAGAGACCTTAATTATTCTAAGCCAGGGTTTTGCTATGCCAGGCCTCCTGCTTGTGCATTCCCTCTTTCTTCTTCACCAGTGCTGGGGATTGTCCAGTTATATGGTCAGCTGGCTTGCCACCAGCAGCAAAAGCTCTGCTACCTGAAGCAGCCCACTTTGCAATTACATGAGTGTCGTGGTTTCAGTAAAACTGTAAAACAGAAAATTGTTTCGTTTTACCTCAAACCAGGACATTGAGCAACAGTTTGGGCATTAAGTTAGAAATTAACTGGCCAATACTTCAGTAATGGTTCTGGAAGGAGGTATGAGTGACAAAATGAACAGGTGTCCCAAGGTAAAGCTACATATCTACTGAAGAAAGCATACAGCCTCCTTTCCCTGGCCATTGTAGAAAAATCTGAAGAGATTACTTCTTTGCCCTTTCAACCCCTCCCAAAAAACACCGCTCCACATTTTTCTTCAGGACCACATTCCTGGTGATTCCTTACACTTCATTCCTCTCTCTCTTTCACTCAAAAAGCACACACATCCATCCTGCTGGGATGGAGACCCCTAGATTCTGCCTACATACTTCAAAACTAGTCTCCTCTGCACTGGGCAGCATCACCTGTCAGACTAATTTAGCCTAAATTAACTACTACTTGCCGTTCTCTTCAGAGAGCAGTGCTGCCCACCACTTCCAAGCAGATTTCACCAGTCCACATTGTTGAAGTATTAGAGATAATGGGCAGACATATTCCTTTTTGAAGGATTTAAACCAGACCCTCTTATACATTTTGCTGATGCTGTTGATGCTCAATATGACTTTGTTTGGTTGGGTTTTCTGCATATTTATCTCCAAAAAGATATTTCCCAATTAAAGATAAATCTTGTTTATTAAGTAAATAAATCAAAACATCCACTCAGAAATAGATTTCCTCAAATCTTTTCACTCTGACTAGAACATGATGCTCAATTTTTGCTCAATGCCCTTGGCTTTTTGATACTCTGGGAAGAAGGAAAATGGACCAAAAACATTTCAAACTTGTTGCTTGCACAAAGTCATGTAAGCATTGTTGATATCTATTGCAGATGTGTGAGTTATGTTTGGATACAGGCTCCAGTCCCTCACAGCTTTCAGCGATACACAGATTAACAAAGGCAGAGTCAAAATAGCTCTTTTCAGCTTCCCACAGCACCAATGTCATTCACCCTGGCACAGATGATCAGCATTTCCCTGATTCCCAAGCATCAAAGAGCCTGTTACAGAGCCGAACAATCCTTGTGACAAGACAGCTTGGGGAGAGAGGATTTCCGAAAATCCCACATGAATTTTGGAGGCTGCTCAGTCTCTGTGTGTACCTGTCATCAATTCCTTTTTTCTCCCTACGACAGCATAAACTATCAACATACCAGAAAGTTGCTGTCTGCAAAGGGCTGGCTTGTTTTCTGCTATGCCAAGCATCAACATGAAAGAGCAGACCAATGTCCCTTCTAAAGAAGTTACCACCACCCTCCAGCAACTCTAAAGTAAATGTACATAATAAGGAGCTGCTATGTATTGGTAGGGGGTGGGGAAAGGCAGGAGGACATTGATTCTATGTTGTTAAGTCCTACAAAGCCATTGGGTTAGGTTTATCGGCAATGGATTAATTTGGGGTTAGGAACATCAGGACAGGAAGATTTAAAAGGGTCCCTCATTTCTAGTGTCCTTCCTCTTTTTATGGTGCCCTTTTTTATTTTTTTCCACAAGTAAATTAAAATTGTTGCTGCAGTATTGCTGACCTCTTTCACACAGGGCATCCAATCTCCAGAGTCCCTTAAAGCCCTGTCCTTTCCCAGTGCTGTATCCTATTAGTGCACTGACCCTTTGTGCATCCAGCAGAGCTGCTAACCAAAAAATGCCTTTGGAATCTGAAAGCTGCAGCACAAAGGCAGCCCTTGGGTTTGAATAGGGCAGAGCAGAGGGTTTATTCCTCCTTGGAGTGAGCTCTTCTCTGTGGCACTGGGGTTTCAGCAGAGCAGGCAAGGAGAGAGTTTAGGTCCTTCATCAGATTTAATTCTCCTACTAAAAAGGAAACAAATTGGAGTCTGTATCAAGGGTTTCCCATAATGGAGCTCTTACCAGCTGACTTTGGTGGCATAAGCAGCCTCAGATATAGGCAATTTCCCAAGCATACTTCACCATGGAGGAAATACTCTGGGACAAAAAAAAACCTGGGTTGCAATCTATGTCAGAAAAAAACAGCAGCCTGGTTGTGTACATAGAAGGGCATCCCATTCTGAATGTAATAAAAAACAAAGCATCTTTCAGGTATTAGAGCTACAAAAGCTTCATTGAAACATTCCTTAAACTTAAAAGACAGGAGCAGAGTGCCTATTAGTTGTATCAAGTCAACTTTTAAATAAGATAGTGTGAGCTGGTTAAGAAAGAAGCTTCTTCCTTCACATCTCCAAAAGTTTTGAAAAGTAGTGGGAGATATCTACACGCAGAAAGCGAATAGATGTCCTAGATTATATGGGGCAGCCTCAAAATACAGTGACTGTTCTGATGAACACAGCTCGTCTTCAGGAAGAAAAATCCAAGATTGAACGGATTCTTCTTTTCCTTCACCCACCCCCACACCAGTGAATTCTTTATAGAAGACATTTTCTCTCTCAGTAAGAAATTTGGGGGAAAAAGGTGAAAGACAGCTGAACTTCTGAAGATTTCTATCCTATCACAAACAAGAGATCACAAGAACACAGCTGTGTTTAGCATTTCAGGTGAGAGGTTTTGTATCTACAGTTTCAGCTGCAATTATGCTTCTGCTTCTATCCTCAGCAACTACACTTTGTTCACTGGTCATTTAAGACTTCTATTTTTCTTATCCTTCAATTCAGGTGCTTAAGATAGGAAATAAAGACCTAAAGACTGGATTCCTACAGCTATTGTAACACTTGCCATGATCTGTTTTTCACATTGTCATTACCACCTTCCTTCAACGGGTAAGTTCAGAAGCCCTGCCAAATCTTCAGACAAGTTAACAGGAGGTTTACAACAATACATTTGTCACTATACTACTGGAGTCAAAACAGAATTCTGTTTTTCTTCTTTTCTCCACCTCAACACTTACAACACTTATTATTTATGTATTTAAGAAATCTACCTGGTTGACTGACTGTGCCCTCCTGCAGAGAACAAAGATTTCAGTGTCTGGTCCCTTCCCTTGATGCAGCCCAGAGGAATCCTGGCTCATCCAAACCCCTGACTCACTTGGCTGCAAGGGAAACATGGGACAAATCCCATGGAGCTAATACTGAAAACACAGCACTCAGAAGAGTGCTTCATATACAGAGACTTGGAATTGTCTATAAAAGATTTTTTAAATACTGTAATACTGATTCTTTCATATTTATCAATTTTGCCAACCATACCTCACCTTCAAAATAAAAATTAAACAGGAATGCTTTGTGGATATTTGAAGCTATTATTTGCTTCTATAGCTACAGGAAGAAAAAAATAATAATAAATAAATAAATAAATAAATAAATAAATAAATAAAAACTTTAAGTGAAGCCAGGAAAGATACTGATAAAATATGAATATTGAGGGTAATACAGTGAAAATAATTTATTCTTTCCCCTTCTTCTAAATATTTCTATTATCACCACAGAGGGTAAACTTGGGAACAGACAGAGGGGGAGCTAGATATGTCACTACAAACAAAAGCATAATATCTGCACAGATAAACACATTAAAATCTTTCCATACTGATTATGTGTTTCTCCTAGCAGCAGACCTCCTGCCTTTAAAATAAAGGCCTGTCTTTTTCACAACTTTGTACTTGCATAAACCTTCTCTTAGGAAGAAGGGTTCTGCTTTCTTAACTATTCTGGGGTGCTTGAGTCATTAATGAGAGGGAGTTTGGACAGTAAGAAGAAGCAACAGATTTTCAATCTCCATTTCTTTTAAATTTTTACTGCCTATGTTAATCAGCTGAGCCCATGAAGTATGTAACATTCATTAAAATAGTCTGCAAACATCCTTGGAAGCGAGAAAATAAATCCAAAGTGTTGATTTCAAGCTTCAGCTAGAGCAGGCATCCAACATCACCTGCACAAAATGAAAGATGAAAGCCAAGGCATTCAGCAACATCCACACACCAGTGTCTTTACCACAGGGCTCTCACTCCAGAACCACAGAATGTCACACACCTCACTGAACTGGGTTCACAGCACTGGTTCAATGAAATCAGTAGCTGACTTTCCTTACAGACCACCAACAGTGGTCCACCCCTGCCCGTCCAGCTTCCCCTACTGCAATCACAGCTTCAGCAAACACCACAAACTCACAGCCACAGAGGGACCTAAAAAGCTGTGAACAAATCCAACTTGGAGAATAAAGTTAAGAACTACAGATAAGAAAAAACAAGACATTTCACCCAGGAGTGATATGAATGCAATAGGGGAAACATGATCCAAATATTCAAAAAGGAAAAAAAGGAAGAGCCAGGGAGTCAGTCTCACCTTCGTGCCTGGCAAAATCATGAAGCAGGTCCTCCTAGAATCTCTGCTAAGGCATGTGGAAAACAAGGAGATGATTAAGGACAGCCAATATGGCCTCACCAAGGGCAAGTCATGCCTGACAAATTTGGTGGCCTTTTACAATATTGCCACAGCCTTAGTAGACAAAGGCAGGGCAACAGACATCTACCTGGACTTACACAAAGTGTTTGACACTGTCCCACATCACACCCTGGTCTCAAAATTGAAAGGTCATGCATTTGATGGATGGACCACTTGGTGGATATGGAACTGTCTGGATGATTGCACTCAAATGGTTGTGGTCAACAGCTCAATGTCCGAGTGGCATCCAGTGACAAGTGGTGTTCCTCAGGGGTCAGTACTGAGACCAATGCTGTTTAACATCTCTGTTGGAGACATGGACAGTGGGACAGAATGCATCCCCAGCAAGCTTGCTGATTATACCAATCTGAGTGGTGCAGCTGACATGCTGGAAGGAAGGGATGCCATCCAGAGCGATCTGGACAGGCTTGAGAATGCAAACCTTATGAAGCTCAACTGAGCCAAGTGCAGGGTCCTGGAACATGGCAATCACAGGCACAAATACAGGTTGGGTGGAGAATGGTTGGAGAGCAGCCCTCAGGAGGACTTGGGAGTGCTCGTGGATAACAAGCTCAACATTACTCTCATAATAAATCCAAAACACAGCAGTGACTAAGAAAATTATCCACCAAAACCAGAACTGTAGCTTGTTTGCTCAACATGAGCCAGCAGTGTGCATTAGCAGCCCAGAAAGTCAACCATATGCTGGGCTGCATCAAAAGAAGTGCAACCAGCAGGTCACAGGAGGTGATTCTCCCCCTCTACTCTGCGCTTGTGAGACCCAGCCTGGAGCACTGTGTTCAGCCCTGGAGTCCTCAACATAGAAATGACATAGAACTGTTGGAAAGGGTCCAGCGGAAGGCCACAAAGATGATCAGAGGGATGGAGGCCTCTCCTATGAGGACAGCCTGAGGGAGCTGGGACTGTTGAGAAGAGAAGACTGGAGAAGAGGAGGCTCAGGGAGACCTTATAGCAGCATTCCCATGTTTGAGGGGAGCCTACCGGAAAGCTGGACAGGGACTCTTTGTCAGGAAGTGTAGCAATAGGAGGAAGGGTAATGGTTTTAAATTGAAAGAGGGGAGATTTAGAGTAGATATTAGAAAGAAATTCTTTACTGTGAGGGTGGATAGACACTGGAACAAGCCGCCTAAAGAAGTTGTGAATGCCCCACCCCTGGAAGTGTTCAAGGCCAGGCTGGATGGGGCTTTGAGCAACCTGATCTAGTGGGAGGTATCCCTGTCCATAGCAGGGGGGTTGGAACTCAATGATCCCTTCCAACTCTAACCATTCTGTGATAATATAACTCTTAGTAATTTTTACCTCCCATCTGCTTTCTTACCTAGCCACTTAATTCATTGATGACCCTGAGCAAAGTAGAGAGCAAATCTACCTCAAATTAAACAGCTCCTGCACTCTCTGTCTACCAATTCTCCTGCTGCAGTTCACCCTGTTTGCAGTTGGGTATTTCTTCCACTGCTAGAAAACAGGTGTATAAATTTTTGTTATCTCAGGTAAATCAAACATTAGTGTTATCCTGATCTAAACATACAAAGCAGAAAGGCAAACCAAGGCCTTCAACATCCACAGGACACTGACTTTAGCAGAGGGCTCCTACCTCATTGCATTTGTTACACCAGAACCACAGGACTCATTTTGCATCCTTTTCAGTGCAGTCTGTTTATTAAGGTCAGCTGCAGACAGGCAGCACTGACCTCACTGTAAAACTAGAGAGCTCTGTTTTCCCTGTGTCACAGGACAGGTTATTGGCACCAGTTACCCTGGAATTAAAAAAAAAAAAAATAAACCCTGTGTGTCTTGGTTAAGAGCAAAAAGCCTGCCTCAAAGCAGCTTCTCCTTTCTAAGCTATGACAGAACAGAGGAAGAAGAAAGGCACAGGCAGAAACCCTAGTAAGGCTGACAGAAATGCACCTCAGTGATCAATGCAACTGAAAAGGATGAGGCAGTTTTCATCACTTTATTGCAGAGCTGGATGCAGCAATCAGGAGTATGCCATCCAGTCTGTCACCCTGCAAGAGGTCTCCTTTTTGACCCTCTTCTTGGTAATTATCCCCTCAAACAGCTCACATTAAGTGAGACTTATCAGGAGCTCCAGCTGTACTCAGTCACTATCTTGGTGTAAACATCTTATGACTCCTTACAAGGACAAGCAGGTAGAAGCCAAAAATAGCTTCCTCATCTTATTTACACAACAATCATGAACACTGTAATAAACAAATAAGCTCTGATGAAGCTGCTTTATAAAATTACTTCAGATTTAAATATTTTATCTTCCACCAAGGATAAGCAGAAGTGCTAGCACTATCTTTAAAACAACAACCGACAAGGAAATCGTAACTGCTCAATCACTTATTTCAAATGTGTGTGTGAATATTGAAGATAATCAGAAGCATGGAAAAAGAATTATTTTCCAGCTTTTTTTCCCCTTCAGTTCTTACTAAAAAATCACAAACAAATATGCTTAACCCATGCCTTAGTTGGCACAACCTGTAAATTCCCATTGACCTTAATGAAACTTAGGCAAGCACTTAATTAACCTTTTGATTTAAGTGTTCCCCCAAATCAGAGTGTGTACAAAAGGCAAAATTAAAGTTCAGAGAGAGAAAACTGTAACATAAGTACAATCCCAAGTGAAGAGGGTTCACTTTTGGGGGATGTTCTCTCTTCTTTGCTTTGTGCAGACCAAGGAGTTAAAGGTCTACAAGTCTTTATGCTCCTGTTGTATGGTGGGAAGCTTCAATTCAGTTTTTTGTTTTGCGTAATTTTTATTGAGTTCCCATTTCAAACTGTTCTTACGGATACCTTGGATCCAGATGACTGAGTGTACATGGCAAAGGTGACTGGCCTTACTTTATCAGCTAAGTCTCTCATGATGTTGATCTGTTTAGTACCAGGAGTGTGATGAGCAAGCTGATGTAAAGTACAGGGTAAGCCCTGCTGGAGAAACCACACACTGCATAGATACAGTGGCAATATCACACCAGCTTGGAAAGTATCAACACCTGGTTGTTTTCCAAAATGGGAGCAATGATTAAAGCCATACAACCTCTGAAAGTAGCAGAGGAACTTGTAGGAAGATCCTCATTTTAATCTTTGGTGGCATTGGTAAGTCCGGTATCTCCTGATTTTGAAAAAACCCATTTTGTTTCCCATGCATGATGTACTCTAAAATGGAAATGGACAGTCTCCACAAACTCCTGACTGTTTATGCAGCTTTGAGCTTTATTTGAGGGAGTAGCCATGGAGGATTCCTTTTGGCTAAGCTTGCAAGGCTATCTGCTCTAAGGATCAGGTCCTGCCAGAGCAATCAGGACCCCAAATCTCAAACTCATTCATTTCCACTTATATGAAGTACTTCCTAAAATCTGAAAGACTCAGAAACTGAGCATTGCATTTGCACATTTCTGTGCCAGCACAACATAACATATGCTTAATACGTCTAGAAACATTATGGTGCTGCTTCCATTTCCTGCCAACCACAACAACTCTTTCTTTTCCTTCCTGATTTTAGGTTTTGTGAATAGTTTCAGTGCAGGAAGAGGAGGAATAGAAGAGTACTTCTGTACCTGGGAAAAGGAAGTGTTTAGAGGAAAGAGGCAAAGCATGTGTTCTCAGGATCAGTTGGCAGAGGAGGCAGAAAATAACACAGAGCGTGACACAAACTGAGAAAAGATTTTGTACTTGCTTTTCATTTGTTCCCACAACAGATGCATGCTGGCTTGATTCAAATACTCCATGAAGTAGCAGCCATTGCATATGCTTCCAGCTCCTTGTCAGCCTAGCTGAAGGCAACTGCGCTGCTAGCCAAACACAAGTTGAAAAATTAGCACAGTGACTACAGTGGCTACACATCACAGTCCCACACAGTCCACATAGCATAAGGGTCCTCTCCCACTGCCTTCAAGGCTAAAATTGCTTTCACTTATCTCAGCTACAAGCAGCAATAGGTTCAAGGTACATATCAGCATTGATAAACTTGGTATTCAATTTTAGGAAGACTACAAATGGAGGATCAACCCTTCATACAGGTTCAGATTTGGGAGACAGTCAAATATCTGAAAGATTTGATCCTTATCTAAATGATTTAAACCATCTGAGCACACACAAATCTGCACAAATTGACTGAACTCACCAGAGAAAGCCCTTTCCCATGAAATTTTGAGTATTTCCAATCCTGGCTTGGCAAGAAGTAGCATGAGAGCAGATTCCTTCATGGTATTTTGGTATTTCTGATTCCAAACACAGCCAAAAAAACAGGGTGAGAAGATAGATTTCAATACATTGTCTGACTGTATTACACACATAAATTATCTTAGCTCTTCTTTTTTTTTTTTTTTTGTGACAAACTCTCTAATATTTTTGAGCACACACCCAGTAAACTTGACCTATGTGATGGCTCAACTTTACTATGTGCTTTAAAGCCCTGCTTCTAGACATTGAATTTTTGCTTGTTTCAAAACCAAATGCATCCCATGGCAAAATTGTCTCTTCTCTCCTTCCAAAAAGTTAGCCCAGTCCAGGAGCAGACCACTGCTTAATAGAAAGGTAAGACTGCTGACGTTTCTACAAAAAGAAGTCTTCTGCTTGTTACACTGCTGGCAAAGTTGCTCTAGCAAGGGCTGGTAGGAACCCACATGCTCTCAAAAAGTCAAAGAGGGACTGGCAGAGCCAGTTTAAGCAAAGTAATAAAGGGCATAGTCTCGGTCTCACCAACCAGGGAAGCCCAAACAGTGTGATATTGCCCCCAAAAATCTAACAAAGGTGCAACCAAAAGCAGAGATTAATGCATTCCTCTTGATTTGCTGCAAGGCAAAAGCCACATTTTGGAAAAGAAGTGTGTATTTATATCCAGCAGCTATAATAACAACAACAAAAGTATTTTACCTAGAGTCTGACTCCTGAAGAAGCCCACGGTGGGAAAAATGGGATAATTGTAAAATAATAGCTCACGGTGTTCTCAGACTTCTTTTTTTTTTTTTTTCCCACTTAGCTAAAAGCAAATTATTCAATCAGAATTTGGCTATCCCCAAAACTCCCTCCTTCATCTCTGTATCCCACTTAGGGAGTAACAAATATAGGGCACTCAGCTCATAACTTTCACTTTTTTTAAGTAAGAACATTCTTATAAAAATTAAATAAGCCTCTAGTTCAATAGCCATCAACTGAGCACAATAGCTATGCTGGGAAAAAGAGATCTTGAAAAAATTCCCTCCATGACTATAGGGCTGATTCTCTCATATTAAATGATTGTGGCATGATTCCAGATGCAGAAAAGCCAATTCCTTCAGCATGGTTCGTTCTTGATTTCAGCTAATCCACCCAGACTACACACTAGTCTGTAATAAACCAATCAGCAAGGGGGCTCCCAGGGTGCAACATCCCACTTAAAACTTGGATCCATACCCAGTCACACAAACTAGTCTCATCCTACATGAAGGCACACGTTTGCGCACCCACTGCTAATTTCCACAAAGCTTTTACTATGGACGTTCTGGGAAAGCTGTTCTTTTTTCAGCTGGTCTTAATAATCAGTTGGCTTCCTTCTACCCTTGTTGATCACAGTCGGTATTTCTACAGTGTGATCTATAAGACTGCTTTAACCAGGCATGAGTCTAGATGTACTCTACTGTTTTCCACAGCCTCTTTGACAAAAGGTCATTTTTCACAGAATAAAACAGGGTGATCCAACCTGAAAATAATTCAGGACCCAACCATCTCACTAAACCCAAACAAGACTAGTTAAAAATAGAAAGAAAAAGGAATTATATCTTGCATTTATTTTGCTTTAAACACATCCAGCAGACAGCTGCTAAATTGAGGCTAAAAAGGCTCAGTTTGGGCTTATACAGAAAAAAAACTTTGTGCAATTACAAAGCCCAGTCCTTTATAGCAGTCATTTTCTGTGGCTTTCTCTTCAGGCACACTGTCAGTAGGGCAGTTTCTCCTTTCTGGAGCATTAGTTTGACTCATTGAAATAGCTACAATTCTACTATGCAGTTTCCATGGATCAGATATTCCTCCCCTCCTTTCAAACCATTCTGTGATGTTACTATGTACAACCACTGTGTTGTGCTCCATCTCAAAGGCAGCTGACGTCTTTGAGGATTAAGAAAAGATGCAAGGTAAACGTTAGATGTTATTATTACTTTAATTAGGTGTCCATGTACTAACAGATCCTCACTGAAAGTGTGGATTTAAAACTGGGTTCCACCAGCTTCCTGCTCCGAGCTGCCCATTGCCTGCCATAGACATCAGGAAATTAACTGCAGCCTGAGGAAACGGGATACAAAGGATTCTTTGACCACATGGCAAACATTAAGGCATAGAAGAAAGGGATCCTTTCAGAACCAGCATCCTGGTTTTGTGGATCTCAAGTGCTTCATCTCTCAAGCTACCACCTCATTCTTCAGAAGCCCCAACATCTGAAACATGTCTGGAATGAGGAATGGATGGAGTCAAGTCATTCTTCCACCAACAGCTTCATATACTGCCAGCACAGCACACCAAAGCTGTCAATGTTTTGCCTTTCCTTCTTCACTCCCTTCATGACAGCCCACCAAAATGAGAAGTATTTCTGGAAAGCCAATGTAAAAGATGACACCAACGGAGCAAAAACTCCAATGGGAGCACTGACCAGCAGTCCCAGAAGTACTACCTGAAGAAGCTGGCACAAATTTCACTTGAACTAGCAAAATTTATCTATAACATGCAAACATTTTCAATTCATAAATCAGTAATGATTCAGAAGTGATTAATCCAGCATTACATAATCTTCCAAGAACAGCATCACAATGCAGCTGCTTGCTACATCAGTGAATATGGTATGGATACTATCCACAAGTCAAGGAAAAATATTTTCTGCCAGGACCCACCAATTGTTAACATGCTGAGAGAGTAAAGGTAAGCTAAAATTAAGACTTATTTACCCTTCATCTCTTATAAGTTACACTTCTATCTGCTTAAAGCTCCAAGTGAAAGGAGCCTAGCACACTCTTTCAAACAGTTAATATGAGTTTCCATCCACAAATCCATTCTTTCCAATCTGGCACAATGGGAAGATTCTCTGTAGATGTGCAATACGAGTTGCTGCAAATCAAGACTCAGGTGCTTGGCAGGCATCTGCATCCAAAGTTGATAATACCTGGCTGTACTGTCCTGCCTGTAGCTAGAATGATGATTCTATATCTATGAGTTCAAGGGAAGCAAACAGGCAGACACCTGGATAACAAGCATGCAGCAGATTTACAGAAGCTACTGGGTCTTGAAACCTTGCAGGAAGCACTGAAGCGCTTGAGTCTCATAGTGTGGTGAGGAAGCAATCAGCTAACTTGGCTTGCCCTATCTTCTTTCCCTCACTCATGGATAATCTGGTTTTCCTATCAACAACTACAATAGTCTTTGTTGAATTAAATGTACCATGTTTTCAGGATTTTGCTTTAAACAATCACATGATTTTTGTGTCTTTTTGACACAACTATGCAACCTCCCTTGGCAATTTTTCTATCAGAGGTTCCAATACTTCTGGAGACAATATGAAAATATGCATATATTTATGATTACATACAAAGTTGGCACCATTCAATTGCAAATCTGTAGCCAAAGAAGAATAGAAACTCTCTAAATCAAAGCTGATTAAAAAAAAAATAATGCCTTTCGATCACATGAGTTCTGGTGCATCTCAGGTTGCCTTTCTTCCACCTTGTCCCTCCTGCTTTACATCCATTCACCATGGACTGACAGACATCAGCCACTGCTCAACCCTTGCACCCCTGTCCATATGTTTAGGTTGCCATGAATGTGATGTAAGAGACTAGCTGGAAGAGACATGTTCCAAGGAAAGTGGAGCCAGAACATTCCCCTTTCTCTGCAGCCAAGTACACCGTGCTGCCAGCACATCTGCTCCCCACCAAGCCAGAGAGCCTCAAGGTTATTTTGGAACCTTCATCTACACTAAATAGCAGAACAGAACACCAGCAGTATGAAACACAGAAAGGACCACATAGCCAAAATCTGCAATTTGGGGACCAGGCAGCACAAGGACAACTAACCCCCCCTCAAAAACAGAAGGCAGACAAAGGCACAAAGACCCTGTGAGGTACTAGCTTTTAGTGCACTGAAGTGGAGCATGCAGACACAAGAGACACCCATAAGGACTATTTGGGAGTGATGGTCCAATTTTGACTGAGACTTTATCAAGGCAAAGCTTCCAGTGAGAAAGCAGGGCATGCAGTAACTTCAGGCCACAGACCAGCCATGGAGGCTGCAGACTTTTGTCCCTCTCTCTGGCAGAGAGGTAGATAAGGCCTGCCACCCAGAGCTCAGCCAATCCACCATGTGAGGGTTGAGAAGGGAAGAAGAGTGGGTAATGCTGGGGATCAGCCCAGAGGCATTGTTTGAGGGTGCACAAGGCAAGCTCAGTGGAGAGCAGCCTGCGACCAGGAGCAGGGCGTCATCTGGCCTTGGCATCAGCATGCCTGTACCCTTCTCAGGGCCAGAAGGCATGCTTTAAAACACCCATGCTCACCTTTTTGAAACATCAACATTTGAAACATCAACATTGATGTTTCTAGCATTTATTTGATGGGGCAAGGAGGGAAGACTGTGGTCAGGTGCAGTTTTCAGTAAGGACCCTGTCCTTGGCAGGAACTTGGCCTTGAACTGTACAGGGAGCCATTTACACTCCACTGCAGGAGCCTCTTGTGCATCCTTTTGCAACACTCCTAACTCACCCACTTGAGCATAGAGGTATTTAGGGGCAGCAGATACCCCCATGTGCTTAAACACCACAAACTAGTCCCCAGCCTCACTGTACTCAGAAAGGCACGGTTTCGGCCATGCCTGCCCACAGGGGCAGCACCTGGTAAAGAGCAGAGGACCACAAAGATTAGAGGGACAGACTGAGAGAGTTTGGGCTGTTGAGCCTGAAGAAGAGAAGGCTCCCGGGAGACCTTATAGCAGCCTTCCAGTACCTACAGGGGGGCTACAGGAAAAAGAGGGAGGGACTCTTTTTCAGGGAATATGGCAATAGGACAAGAGGTAATAGTTTTAAACTGAAAGAAGGTAGATTTAGACTAGATATTAGGAGGACATTCTTTAGTGTGAGAGTCATGAGACACTGGAACAGGTTGCCCAGGGAAATTGTGGGTGCCCCATCCCTGGAGGTGTTCAAGGCCAGGCTGGATGGAGCTTTGGGCAATTTCATTTAGTGGGAGGTCCCCACCCACCACAAGCCAGTTGGAATAGATGATCTTTAAGGTCCCTTCCAACTCTAACTATTCTATGATTCTATGCAATTTGGAGGTGGGGAAGGAAATGCAGGGAGACGTGTCAGAAAGCCATTGCTGACAAGCAACGTTTAACCTCCTGAGCAGAAAAATGAGAATTCTGGTAGTGAAAGCTGCAGGAAGCTTCCCCGCTCCTCCCAGAGACATGCCACAGCAATGCCTGATGTTTGCTCTTGCCTCTTCGGCATCTAGAGAAACACCCACAGGCTCTGGAGCATGCCTGCTCAACTGCAATGGCGACATGGTCTCCTCCTGCAAGAACACACCCCTCAAACAAACAAACCTTGCCTCACTTACGGCCTTACATCCATCCCAGCAACAATGCTATGAGAATTATTTGCTCAATTGTGAAATCAGTAAAGACTGCACTTGGGGAAAGAAAATAATGAAAATCCTGAAACACAAGTACCTTAAACTCTAGGAAAGTTCAAGTCTTGAACCCTTCTGCAGACCTTCACCGGCACATCAAGATACAACACCAAGAAAAGTTGGTGTTGTAAAAAAATACTTTTTTACAAGAAAAGTATTTAGAGAAGAAAATACCTAAGGAATAAAAATGTTCATTTAGGATCCATCAGCAACAGCATCTTACATCCCTCAAATTTCCCTGATGGTTACATCCCTCGGCCAAGATCCTCTCTGCTGTGGGTGGCTGGAGCATACAGCAGGGGCAGCTCCTCGCCAGGACCCAGCCCTTGGATGAGACTCAGGGCATGCAGGGCCCCAGCCACATCTATCCCCACAGCCCTGCTCCATCAAGGAAAGCTCTAATTTTCAGGCGGGTGATATTATGACAGCACATTGAAACTGTATGCAGAAAGCGTTTTGCACGTTTACTCATGTAGATACTGAAAACCCAGGAGGTTTCCTACTCATAAAAACATTTCAACAACAAAATTGCTGTAGCCCCCCAATGAAACCAACAAAAATAGCACTTCCCACAAACCCAGGTTGGAAACTGGGTAAAACTTTGGATTACAGAAGTACATTATGCTATTGGAGCCATTCTGTACATCAAGATCTGATCAGACCACAAGAGCTATATGTTGCTGGATAGTCTGTGATTTACACATTACTGTCCATGGGCACATAAAAATAAATGCTACGACTTCACTCAAATAAGCTTTGGCTTCTAGATACTTAAAAATTAGATGCCAACTTAAATAAAACATTAACCTAGCATGAATTTATATCCAGTCTATTGTCTGAATGGCTTCTCTGTTCATCACCTGCACAGAAATATGCCTTTTGTTTGCTTTGAGGCATATTCCAAAAACATACAGGTCACAGTTCTACCATTGCATCCTGGACCATAGCAGTATATAAATTAAAATAGTTTCCATTTGTTTTCACTGGAGAAAGTATCCTTTCTTTTTTTCCAGTCCTCATGCTCGCATATCCAATGACTTATAAAAGTTTTACAGCTGCTGATTGACTAAGAATTATGTGCAGCAACTAGTTTCCTAAAATATCCTGTATTTTTGACATTTCTCATTTCCACTAAGTTGTCTGTCATACAGACTTACTTTTGGGGCAAGGAACATATTTTAATATCCATACAGAACCAAGACAAACAGAAGCTCAAGGCAGGTGGATTCACTAGGCTCTACCACGATATCAACATAACAGCATGACCCTCTACCACGTTTCTCTTGCAAAAAATGTCACACTAACAAGTATCAGAGTCTTCATCCAGGATGATGACAGATTTTCACTTTTTTTTTTTGAAAATTTGGCTATTTTACCTAAGAAGTAACTGAAAGAGAAACTCAAGGAATGGTATTAAGTAATTCTTACAGAACAAGCAGCCTATAAGAGAAAAACAGTTAAAACCTGGAAGGTCTTCTAATAAGTACTGGGAGTACAGCAAAAACACTTGACACAACAGGAAAACAGGCAGTCTAAACTACTAAGACATCTCCTGCATCCAGCTCTGATGAACTGTCACAGGGGAGGTCAGGTCATCCTGTAGCCGATAGTGTGCCAATAATTTCTATTAAATTCTGCTGTAAAAAACTCAACACCCAGGAGGAAAAAAAAAAAAAAAAAAAGGAAAAAAAAGGTTTCCTTCAACTATTGTTTCCTCTCCAAAGATCACTTCTCCAGCTAAAAGTATGGGGAAGAGAAAAGAGAAAGAGACCAAGTGAATAATGCTCCATGAGTAATAGCCGTGGTCTGACCAGTCTGAAACAGCTTCAAGTACTCATGACCTTTTGAAGAGCCACAAGTTAGACACTAACAAAAATGCATAACGCAAACTCTCACACCCCCTTCTTTTTATCAAACAGCCTTAGGATGAATAAGCTGACAAAAACAACATGGAAGTAATCGGCTGAGTAATTCCTCTAATATTCCACCGTGGGTTGACTCTGAGAGTTTGAGGCACACAGTTACGAAGGCGCTGCTCTGACTATATTTCAGATGACAAATTCTCATTAATCACTCACAAATACTATGTGTTGTTCCACAGCTTACACAACTGTTCTCCTGGAGTAGCAGTCATGAACAAATCACTGAGCCCTCCTGTGTATCTCATTACACAATTTCTCCTAGAGGACATGAAAACACGCACCCAACTGCTCCATGCATCCCACTCCATTTTCATCCTATAGAACTTCACTCAGCACACACATTTCCTATACCATTTAAAGGTCTTCAGTATAAATTCTGCTTTCAGTGGGTGGCACACCAGCTAGCTGCTGCGGGGGCTGTGTCATTTATCTTTTCTGTCAATCAACACAAATTCACCCTAGACTGCTGCATCATTAGATCAAGTTTGGCAAAAGCAGACAATAGCAATAATAATATTCAATAATAATATAGTATTTTAGTACTTTTCATCAGCAGATCTTAAAGAAGGTCACTAACACTACTTATTCAGAGGGGTGCAACTTTCTGTGGCTTTTCCCTTCGCACCTTCACTTGCAAGGAAAGTGCTTTCATATTGTTAGACCATGGAGGCACATTCCACTATAGCAATGCACTCCAGTCCTGTGTAAATGGAGATAAAAATTATATTCATGGGAACCACTTTAAGTCATCAATAGACAAAAATCCATCATACAATTATTGTTGAAAGGTAGGGAATAATTCACAGAATACAGTTTACTTGAGTCTTCTTCAACTGACAGAAATGAAAGCAGTCTAGATCATCTAGTCCAACCAATGGGAAAAAAACAACAACAACAACAAAAACAAACAAACAAACAAACAACAACAACAAAAAAAAAAAAAAAAAAAAAAAACAAAAAAAAAAAAAAAACAAAAAAAAAAAAGATATTGCAACCTGAGAAATNACACTAAGCCATATCCCTGAGCACCAAGTCAACTTCTCTCTTGAATACCTCCAGGGATGGTGCCCCAACCACCTCCCTGGGCAGCCCATTCCAATACCTGATAACCCTTTCAGTAAAGAAATATTTCCTAATATCTAACCTGAACTTCCCCTGGCGCAACTTGAAGCCATTGCCCCTTGTCCTGTCATCAGTCATAGCCATCATTCCCACATTTAGCCTAGCCTTTAAGGTTTCATATGTTTTTATTCCACAATCATTGTGTCCTGGTTTTTGGGAGGGGCACAGGTATCCCACCCCAGGTGAGCC
>VZRU01007260.1:180-25912 GCA_013398155.1 Pedionomus torquatus | reverse complement strand
ACTGGAAGGGGCCTCTAAGGTCTCCCCTTGGACCTTGGTGAGAACCTGTCCCAGGGTCTCACCACCCATCACATTTTGCTCCAAACTGAAATCGCAGTAGATTAGATTGGACCCACTTGATCTCTAACCTGGTAAGAAAAGCTCCACAAACACCCCCCTGGAGACGGCTGCAGAAACTTTGCTGTTCAGCACCGTTAATTTCTCATCGGAATACACTGGGAGGAAATAATTGCTTCTGGGCTAGAACATAATCCCTTGGATGTGCTGTCAGTAGCTAGGCAAATATTTTGATGTTTTTTAACACTAATAGACTTTTATTCAGCTGGATTCTGGTTTTGCTTTCATACTGACGTGCTTGCAGCGGGATTGCTCGACACAGGGACTGAAAGGAGCGGTTGTTCCAGCCTGTGTACTCCTGACCCTTTTTCCTGCAGGAACATCACGTTTAAACTGACAAACTTGTCTCTCCTTTCTCACCTAGCAACCTTTTCATATCCTCTCAAGTTATTATCACAGTTGTTTGCTTTCCCATAAATTCTGTCTGCCCTTAAATTGAGAACTTCGCTGGGGTATGGGTTGGCTTTCCTGAGCGCTTGAAAGGATCCCGGCTGTTAGGAAGTGGTTGTCTTGATTCCTGGCCAAGGCCTGGAGCTGGGGTGGCCCAGCCTCAGCCAGGGGTGCTGGGGGGAGCCAGGTGACCCCTACACATCGGGAGGGAATTGTCCCCTGCTCCAGTCCCAGCACGCTAACTTAGAGTTCATGGTGGTTCTTCCTGATAAATGTATACCCGGATCAAAGCCATCCGCTGGTGTGGATGAAGGAGGGAATGTGCCCTCACCGACAGAAGGAGACAAGAGGAGATACCAGGAACACGAGAAATGAAAAGACTTGGATTTGTGACCTGACTGTGGTTTCCTCTCCGCACACCCAACAAGACCAAATACAGAACTCATGGAGGAAGAAGTCTGACTGCAAAGATTCTCAGTTCTCTCTTTGTGTTTTTGAAAATGTGACTTGCCTGAAGGGAAGGGGAAACAAAATTGATTACCAGTGTAATAACACAGAGGCTGGGTTACTTACCACTGACCTATTTTAAAGCCATTACATTTTCTTAAACACAACGTGATCTGAAGATTGCAATAGAAACTAACGGCAGCGTCCTTAGGTCTCTGCATGCCTTTGAGTGTAACAGCACCAGCTTCTGGGACAACTTCGTTTCTCCAGCAGAACTGTTATTTGAAGTTGCCGAGCACCAGTGTCTATGAGTAAATAAACAACGTTTTGAGGTTGTAAATAAATTAGACTTTATCTCACGGCACAAGGAGAGCGACAATTGATCGCTCTTGGCTGTCATGAAGTAATTTTTCCTGAAAGGTTTAATAGGTGTGAAGTTTCCACCCCTTGAATTTTGTTACAATCAGTTGAACGCCGATCGAGCTCGGCTTGAAAGGATTTAAATTGCATTCTTATGGGAGGAAAATCGGGTGAGGTTTGATTTCATACGCCAAGTTGAAGCACCTAGAGGACTTCTAGTGTCTTAGCTCATTCCTGTAGGCTTCTGTGGCACCGGTGGAAAGAAATCGTTGCTTCAAATAGAGCATCTAACCTATTTTGGGATGAGTCTGTGAAGCAGGAATAGATCCTGCTCCAAGCATGTTTGTTACGACTGCCCCTTTAACGTGCTCTTGCAAGAGCTGTGCTTACTGCTGAAAGACAGCTTTAAGCTTAAAATGTATTATATACTCCAGGTTATATACTCTCTCCTTGCTCAACTATATCGGAGGGGGAAACCCCAGGACGTGCCCGTGCACACACTCACCCCAGCGCTCTGTGTGCCGTGTTCTTTTCCAGTAACCGGCCCCCGCGTTTCTTAGCGAGACCTGTTCACCAACAAAAGGCCAAACCAAGAGAACACCTCAATTTTGGTCAAGTGTGTTATCGTACCGATTCAGAATGAAGAAGCCTTGAAATCTTAACGTCATGTGAATGTTTTTCAGATTCCTTCCTAAAACCAACCTGCACCCACTTGTCTGAATTTGATACCGCTGTTGCTCTGAGTAGAGCTTGAGATTGTTGTGGCAAAAGGGACTGCAGCAACAGGGACTGCAGCAACAGCTTTTTTCTGCGTCTTTCTCGTGCACCGTCATTCTATAGCGCTATGAGCTGCTTGTCTCAGTTTCCCTTAGGGTAATGGTGTCTTTTTTTACCCCCCCTATTTTTTTCATAGATACAAGGGAGCGAGAAAGTGACTGTAAAAACAGAATCACAGCTTCCAGACAGGGGTGCGACATGAAAGGCAAAGTCTGGGCTGCAGTGAAAAGCAGTCAGACTTGAAGGTAAATGAGTCCTTTTAAGCTGCTTTGGCCTAACCAAAATTATATTTGCCCGTGCCAGGATAAGATTTTATCCACTATGTTGGTTAAAATACATTTACATATTGCCGTAAACACGTTGTTCTGGGAGCTGAACAAGAATGGAAAACAGGATTAAGAATAGAAATTGTCTGGCTTTAAAAGCTTCACGTGTATCCCATTTTAGTCACCTCTTCTGTATTTTGTTTAATATGAGACTGGGAATATGAAATTAATGCAGTATTTACACAAAATACTCAACATGGGCTAGTGTTTGTCATGCTGGTTTTATTTAAGGATCCTCTCAAATGTAATAACCAACTATGTTTGGTTGGAGGTTCCTGTGCTTTTTTATCCACATCCAAATCTGTCGGTAACAGTGGGACATGTCTGTGCAAATGATGGTTCCTTTCTTTCGTGTCTTGACACACGTGGAGGTGTGGACTGGACAAGCAAAGTGCTCAAATTTATCAACTCAAACTGTGTATTCAGTGTCCAGAAAGGTGAGAGAAAATCCTCTGTCACCATTCATTGTAATCAAGTACTTTCTCAGGGCAAAGACCTGCGCCCGGTGACAAAGTGTGGGGAAGAACAGCCGCCTTCTGGCTTTCGTGTAGTACATACTTCTGGTATAATTGTATTCTTGTTTGATATGTTAATGAGACTTACTCTGCATATTGGTAAGAGGAATCTCTGTGCTGTGTTCAGCTGGGACTTACTGGGCCTGGTCGGTGATTCTTCCCCAGAGCTGTGGGTTTTTTGAACCCTGAAGGTTCTAAGCCCCAAGGAAGCAGAACATGTTGTGGTTCGTACGAGGTTCAGACGGGGCCGAACCAGATCTGAGCTGTGCTCAAGGCAAGGTGAGAGTCCTCTCTAGGAAAGAAAAGGGACTCTGCTGCAGCTGGGGAAGGGCAGGCAGGACCTGGCGCCAAGGACACCCCGACACGCACAGAGAAAGGTTTCTGTGAAGTTATTTTTTTTTACTGTTTTCACAGAATCACAGAATGATATGGGGTTGGAAGGGACCTCTGGAGATCATCTAGTCCAACTCCCTTGCCAAAGCAGATCCTCCTAGAATAGGGTGCACAGAAACTTGGCCAGGTGGGTTTTGAACACCTCCAGGGACAGACTCTACCACTTCTCTGGGCAGCCTATTCCAGGGCTCTGCCACCCTCAAAGTGAAGAAGTTCCTCCTCATGTTTAGATGGAACTTTTTACGTACAAGTTTGTGCCCATTTCCTCTTCTCCTGTTCACTGGGCACCACTGAAAAAAAGACTGGCCCCTTCCTCTTGACGCCCACCCTTTAAGTATTTATAGAAGTTGAACAGACTCAGGTTCCTTCAGGCAGATCCTCAGGGGATTTTGATCACTTGCTGCTCCAGGGTCAGACATTTATTTCACCCATTCCTTGCTTCCCCTGATCCTGGCAAAACAAAAATGCAACAGGAACTGGCCATTTCTGCTTGTTTAATTCGATTAATGATGCCAGTGAAGATTAAGTATTTTGGAATCACATTTGTTGTCAGGAAGCTGCTTATTGTTCACAAGATACAGTCTTGTGCTAAGCTGAAGCTCTGAGAACGGCTTTGCTGGTTTTTGTGTGGGATTTGGCACCGCCGGGTGCTGCTGCGGGGTGTCGGGAGGTGGAGGTGGCTCAGGGACAGCACCAGGAGCCAGCAGAGCCAGGGATGTGGCTCCCCAGTTGTTTTGGACATGAAAATTATTTGTGCAACGTTGGGTTTCAAAGCAGAAACTGGAAGCTTAATATGCAGAGGTGGAGTAACTGTGTCCAGAATTTCTGGAATGGAGATTTCCATCCATTCTAAAAAAGTAACTGACTTCTTGTCAGCTCAAGCTCGTTTAGCCGAGCGCTCCGGCATTAACGCTGAGAGAGGGCCCGTCTTGGAAGAACGTGCCAGTCTGGCTCCTTTCTGAGGGCTGCTTTCTTCGTGTGCCTGCCAACCTTCCTGATCTGGAGGATCTGGAATTCTTTGCAGCTATTTCATTTATAAAAATGGGTAATCTGTGTGCGCTTTTTTTTTTTTTTTTTTTATTAAAACTTACAGTTGTAAATTTCTATGGCTTTTCCCTAATTTATATAAATGAACTGTTTTGCTATGCATTTCTTTTATGCTGGAGTAAGTGGGATTCTGTGACCTCCTTTGAAACATTCGGTACCAATTAATGGAGACACAGCTCTGGGCTGCCAGGAGCCCTCCCAAACCCACAGCTTTAAAATGAGATGTTGACTGATGCAAAATCAAACTGTTTAGAGTTTCCCCCCATAAATTGTTTTTGGATCTCAGTTTCACCTTCTTTTACCTGTTATGGTTGGAGAAAACCCGTAACAATTTATTGTTGTGCAGACAATTATTCTGTCACCCGATNGTGCAAGGGCTTCGGGAAGAAGGGGAGGACTCAGGGGTCCGGCACCGGGGCAAGGAGTTGTCTGGACCCGCCGCCATCAAGGGAGAGTCCTCTACACAGCAAACTTCTCTAATTTCTATTGAATGTGCCGTTCACGGTATGAAATAATCCTGTTGGCAGCTTGGGTCAAATGCCCAGGCCTCGCTCCTCCTCGTCCCTGCACCTGGCAAGGCTTGAAAACACCCAGACCTTGAATCTCCCAGAGCCTGGCTGGCCATGAAGTCAACATTTTCATTAATTCAGACACTAAAATCCTCCAAAAGTGCAATTTTCCCAGCGTTAGAAGGAAAGTTACTCCTGGGCCTCTCCACCCAGGACAGTACCATGAGCTCCCGATGCCATAAATACCTGTTTTAACGATGTTTGTTAAACCAGTGTGTGTTCTTCAAGGGTATCTGAGTACACAAAACTCTGGAGAAATGTGTGTTGTAAAAATACTCTTGTTCTTGGATCGGAGGAAAGTAACTGGAACTTTTTAATAAATAGATTATTCTTAATATATGGCTAGTTAGAGTCCTGTGTGTGTGCAGATGTAAATACAGTGGAGACAGGAGGTGTGACCAGGTCTGCAGCGAGCTGCAGTTTGAGTCGCACATTGCACTGCATGAATCGCATCGTTCATGCTCTCAAGTGCAGTCCGGTCACTTGGATTTAATAACCATCATCTGTGTACTCTGTGGTGTGTTCCAGGTTTATGATTCAGATCTCACCTCTTTACTCCCCCCCCAGTTCTTGTATTGGGGACGTTGAGCAGACCTTGGCAGCCAGTATCTCGCTGCTACGCTCCTGCCAGCGCTCTCGATTTTCCCTCTGGGCTTCCACTTCAGGCTGGGAGCCTTGATGGCATCGCTGACACGGGCCGGTCCCGTAATCCCACATCAGCAAAGCTCAGACAGCAAGGAATGCTTATGTGCTCTGACAGAACACATTAAAGGGCCAGTCAGAGGTGTATTTGAGGATTATGTGTTTAATTTACCCGTTTTGATAGAGAATGAGCCGTTATTCATAGAGAATGAGCCAACGGATGCTTGGATGTAAAAAGCCCAGTTTAATTAAAAGAAAGAAAAAGCAGGGTAGGGCGTTTTAGTCCATGGGTTTTGAATCAAAATTATTCATCCCTTCAAAATTTTGGGGATAATGATGTGTTAAATGTATCTCCTGTGCTTTTATATTTTGTTTGCAAGCTGACTTTATGCAGTGCCTTAAAGTGGGGTATGGAAGTGCCTGAAATCCGGAGCTGGCAGCTGGAAACCCCAGAGGAGACCCAGCAGGTCTGGCCGCCTGCCTGGTACTCTCGCAAGACTGAACTGAGGAAAAGCAGCTCGTGTGGCTGACGGGAGTCCACGGAGACTGAGCAGCGCACGGAGAGCCCGGCGGTGTGGAATTCTTACCGTGGATACCTGGATAGATCTATTTCTTCTCAAACTGCTTTAGCAATCCCCGTACACAGAGCGTGATCTCGGTCAGGGTTCTGTTCTAATCTCTCTGGATGTTTGCGTCAGTAAATACGCAACGTGAAGTTTGCTTAAAACACAACTTGACTTTTCAAACCAGTTCTGAATTAGTAGGTTGTGGTTTAACTTCAACACTTACTTAGTCCAACAGAAGCATGGTAGATGGAATTTTAAGCAAGTTCATAAACTCTACAGTTTTAAACTCATTTTCTGTTCAGACAAGAAACACTGTTCCTTTTAGAACGGTGTCAGTCTTGGAGCCAGGTTTAGAGTCCAAAAATACATGTGGTGTAGTGATTTTTCCATATAAATTCTAGGGTTTGTCCCCCAAACAGGAGTTTAATCCAATATTGTTTGAGAGCTCACATCAACCCACACTGCATTTGTCTTCACCATCTGCAAGACAGGCTAGTTCAACGCTGAAGACTACCTGAAAAACACGTGGTTTCTAAGTGAAGAAAAGCCTGCAGTTCTATCAACCCAAAGGAAGTTTGGCCACAGCCTTGTGAGTCACCTCTCTGGAGAAGAGACCTTTGGGCAAGTAACCGACGAGCAGCCTCCCGGTGTCCATGAGGAGGTCATCAGGAGGACGGAGTGAGGTGGGAGGGTAGGAGACGACATAAGCTGAAACTAGAGAGGTCCAGATGGGTAAAGAGCTTCTCTACCACGAGGACAGTTAAGCTGTGGAACAGGCTACCCAGAGAGGTTACGCAGCCTCCAGACATTGTACCTGCTCCTTTTCTGAGCAGGAGGTTGATCTAGTTGACCATCTGAAATTGCTCCAACCTGCAATTTCTTTTGATCCTATGCAAATGATTTCAATTTGTTGGAAAACTGAAACCACCTACATGATGAAAGGAACAAGAGTTTTGTATCAGTAGTATTCATCTACTTAGGAGACTGTTTAGAGGCTGTTCTTCTCCTTTAAATCCTAACAAAGGTGGTTTGTAGCATTTTGTGTTATTTTTTTTTTGTCCAAGGAAAGCAGTGCAGTTAGAACTTTGGCAACTCTTCTGCTGGAATAGCTGATGGGGAGAAGAGGGGAGAAGTGGAAGCAGAATCCAAGCCAGAGTTAATTTCTTTCCTTTTTCTAGTGGAAATGTGTGTCCTAAAGATATCTCGTAACTTGGGAATTCCTTGAGTCAATGGTAACATGATCCATAAAGCCCGTTTTACTGCAGCATGTGTGTCACTTGGATTCCCAAATTTAAGAAGTGCAGTTGGTTTTCTGAGGCTCGGTTTGGAGGATAGTTTGAAAGCTCTTCCTTGTCAAGTGTCTATGCCCTGGGAGCGATGGCTCTGTCTTTCCTGATGACAGCTTTTCAGCCACAGGAATTTCTCAATAATGAATTTTGTTCTCTGGCATCTTTAAAGCAAAATTCTTGCAGTTACGCTTACATGTGAATTCCGACTTTGATCTTCAGTTCTTCATAATGACAGGGTTCATTACGTGTTCAGCTCAAAGAATTATTTTTCAAGTCATCTTTTTTTTTCCCCTCTTTTAACAAGCAGTGCTTTGGGAGGTGCAAAATAATACCTGTGCTTTTTCTTTATTCCTTTTACTACCCTTGCTGACAAACAGTGCTGTATCTTCTGGGCACAGTGATGGCAGCTATGGAACAATTCTGATTTTCCTAATTGTTCTGATAGATTGATATGTTTAATTGAAAGTGGTAGTTTAATTCTTTAGAATCATTTATTTGAAACTTGACTTAAAGCCCAGGGCTGTTTTGGGGAGGTTTGGAACTGTTCTCAGTGGGCTCTTAAGCCCATAGAGCTCAGAATAACGGTGGCTGGATGTTCCTCCAATTCTTTTCATGCCAAGTATTTTTGAACTGGTTTATTACTAATGAAGTATCAAGTCATAAGAGGTCATTGTTCTCTTTTGGAAAATATTGTAAAATGTGAAATACTGCATCTGTTTTTCATATTTTATGGTAGGTTTGAAGCTACTCTCCCTACCAGATTCTGGCCATATTTCAAATATTTTCATATTTTCAAATCTAGTGTTTCAGATACTAGTAAGGGTGAGTTCCATGTGGCTGTGTCCCATTTCTTTCTTGCTTTCTTTCTTGATTTGTAACGTGACTCTGCTCTTTTCCTCATGCACCAGGATGATTTGACCCCCCCTAATGTTAACCTTCGTGATGAAGAATTACTGTACTACAAAGATATCGAAAATCGCTGAAAATACAGGACAATCAACTTCTATGCCAAACTTCTTCCACTTTTTTGGTTGGTTGTCTTAGCCTGCCTGACCTTCCCTTCACTGTGCTTCCCGTGGATACGCAGAGCACCCCATCGTAGCTGTTGCTTGCGATGTGTATCTCAAAGAATCATAGAATGGTTAGAGTTGGAAGGGACCTCAAAGATCATCCAGTGCCAACCCCCCAGCCCTGGGCAGGGACACCTCCCACCACACCAGGTTGCTCCAAGCCCCATCCAGCCTGGCCTTGAACCCCTCCAGGGATGGGGCAGCCACAGCTTCTCGGGGCAACCTGGGCCAGGGTCTCACCACCCTCACACCAAAGAAGTTCTTCCTAATATCCAATCTAAATCTCCCCTCTTCCAGTTTAAAACCCTTCCCCCTTGTCCTGTCCCTCCCCTCCCTGACCAAGAGTCCCTCTCCAGCTCTCCTGGAGCTCCCTTCAGATCCTGGAAGGCTGCTCCAAGGTCTCCCCGGAGCCTTCTCTTCTCCAGGCTGAACAGCCCCAGCTCCCTCAGCCTGTCCTCACAGCAGAGGGGCTCCAGCCCTCTGAGCATCTTGGTGGCCCTCCGCTGGACCCGTTCCACCAGGTCCATGTCCTTTCTGTGTTGAGGACTCCAGAGCTGGACACAGGACTCCAGGTGGGGTCTCAGGAGCGCAGAGCAGAGGGGCAGAATCCCCTCCCTGTCCCTGCTGGTCACGCTGCTTTTGCTGCAGCCCAGGCTGGGGTTGGCTTTCTGGGCTGCCAGCGCACACTGCCGGCTCCTGGGGAGCTTCTCCTCCAGGAGCACTGCCCAGTCCTTCTCCTCAGGGCTGCTCTCCAGCCACTCTCTGCCCAACCTGTGTTTGTGCCTGGGATTGCCCCGTCCCAGGTGCAGGACCCTTGGCTTGGCCCTTGGCTTGGTTGAACTTCATGCCATTTGCACCAGCCCAGCTCTCCAGCCTGTCCAGGTCCCTCTGGATGCCATCCCTTCCCTCCAGCGTGTCGACTGCACCACCCAGCTTGGTGTCATCAGCAAGCTTGCTGAGGGTGCATTCTATCCCTGATGAAATAAAGAACGATGCTGGAAAGTTTATTTCATTGCAAGGAGCGTAGGCGTGGGATTGTGAATGAGATGCTGCCCTTGAGAGCTGATGTCCTTTGAAAATAATGAAGCTGACATTTTTTGGGAGATGGGTAGGATGGTTGTTAATAAGCCTGATGTGTGCAAAGGAACTTTCCCTGCAATCTGGCTCTGACTTAGAGGAAGTGATGAACAGTGGGAGGGAGAAGATGGTATCGTAAAAGAATACATTTTCCTCGTACTTAGAAGAAGAGGTCAATTTCTAAATCAAATTCATTGCGGCTAATTTATGGTTATCTTTACTTTGATATTAAATGAACTAAAAGTTCAGGGAAATTCTTTTTCTGAAACTTAAATCCAAAGTAGAAAAGAGCTGTTTTAAAATACTGTTACTGTTTTATAAGAATGACTATAAACGGGGAACTTTTTGATGTTACATTTCTTTATGTTGAGTTCTGTTGCAAAGAATTTGGGGAGAGAGGCAGGGAGATCATCAAGCTTACGTTTGTTGTCTTCTGCCAAGAGGGTGTTCCTTTCTCAGCACAGGGAACTGAGTGATCTTCATTCACTCTTCAGTCATGATCTGATGTTATTGGCTTTAAGTAAGTATAAAAATGCCTTTGGCTAATAGTTGGTGCCAGTCAATAACCATCCTGTCTGACTCCAGCTCCAGAGCTGTCAGTAATGTTGGGGATCCCCTCTTTTAACCTGAGTTTCCTAACGAGAAGCAAGAGCTGCGGTGTTGTGCTGAACACTGGGCTCTGGATGCAGGAGAACATGGGCCTGTGAGGCACTGGAGATGTCGGGGGATCCCCACTCACTCCGGATTTCACTTGATTCTTTCACATCCATGGAAAAAAGGGTTAAGGAAATAAACTGTCTCACTTACAAGGCTGCTGGGGCTGATATATTAATCCCCTCCCAATTTATTTCAAATTTATTAATAAAATGTGCTGAAATAAAGGAAGAACTTTTTTTTTTTTTCTTTTTGCCAGTAATGCTAATAATAGCATTCCCCTTTTCTGCAGGTCTACTATTTATAAAGCGTAACATGTTTATATCTCACAGCTCTCGTGGGAGGATGTTAGCTGCACCTTCCAGTAACCATTTGAGCTGAGGGGTTGGTGTGTCTGCCCCAGCCCTCTCTGCTGGAGTGGGAGAAAGGAAAGGATGAAGTGCATAGTTCCTGCTTCTTCCTGACCCGCAGGAGGGACCCGCTCTCCTCCTTCTTGTAAAACAAATTTCTACAGCCTTAGATTGTAAAGAGGCTTTTTAATTGTTAACAAGTAAATGTTGAGACAGAGGAGAACGAAATATGATCTCCAGGTTCTTATTTCCTTTCCTCTTAATGGGAATGGAAAGGGATCTTTCACTAGTTTGGGTTAAAAGTTGCTTATTAGCTGATGGCAAATAGTTTTTTCCACTTGCCAAGCAGTCGTCTGTCTTGAATGTTTAGTTTTCACTTAGCCATCTCAGCAGAAACACTGCAAGTTAAGGCAGGATTTAAAAACCCCCATGTATTTAACAAGTTGTTTGCATGCGCTGTTTGCAGAGGGTGGGAGTTTCATATGCAGAGCACTGGCTTGTTCCCTGACTGACGCTGGCAGCAAGTGGAGGAAGAGAAACCCATTCAGTTACTGCTTCTGTATATGAGAAGCCTGACCAATTAATGTTTTGGAGCTTATATAGGTTTGGGAGTTTCAGGTGTTAATTCTGCTTTGGGATTAGTACTGGAGGTTTGCCATAAAGCTCTGTCAAACATTTTACTCCCAAGCCATTTCTTTTGGTTCTAAGGCCAACGGTCTGGACCGGAGCCTGCTAGAAGGGCTCCGAGACCTTCAGATTTTAACCCGCTGCCCTAAGGATTTTGTAACCACGAAAAGCTTCTGTGTAATTGTTAAAGAGCACTTTTGGGAGTTTTTATTTTTAGGTTTTATATTTCTTGTTTTCTTGTTTCTAGTTTTTATATTTCTTGTAAATTTAATTCCTTGAAACATTTAAAGGAAAGCAGGTGACCTGAAGAACAGATGCTGGTATTGGCACGTGTCTGTGACCGTCACACCGCTCCGCATGGAGCTGAGCTTTCCAATAGGAATAGCTTCTATTCAAAACTGGAGGAATTGTCACAGTTGAAATGATGGAATTATCTGTGAGACTTTGTAATTGTGGTTTATGGCTTGATTCATGAGGTGAAGTATAGAGTCTAGATTTAAAATCTTAGCGTCTCTCAATCTGAATGGGCAATCTGCGCTTTTCAAACAGATGGCTTTTATTGCGGTAATTAAGTGTGATAGAAAAGACTGGAATTTGGAAAGTGATGATTATTCTGAAATGGCAAGCAGAAGGCAAATAGGACCGTCCCATAACCTGACCTTTGGGCTCACATATCAAAAGATACAGTCCAGTTTTATTGCAGAGAGTTTATCTCTTTGGGGCACGATGTTGAAAACGTGGGGCTTGGTTTGTAAAGCTTGGCTGAATTCTGACTCCAAAGCACGCTGTGAACAATAAATGGATGAATTGGAAGTTATGTCACTTGTCAAATAGACTCTAAACGGTTACAAATATGTTTTGAAGAGCAATGTTAGACCTTAATTTTAACGTGTATGTGAACAGTTAGATAGCAAGGAAGCTTAAAGTGGGAAGTGATTGGACCCTGAATTCTCATTGTGCCTCTGAGAAAATGGTTTTAAGCACTCTGGAACCTACAACTGTATTTTCAAGGTCTTTGAACCTGAAGGATTTCAGTGGACTTTGTTAAATATGGGCCCAGAATCCCACTGAATGGATAGATTTATTTCTAAACACTTAATTATTGGCATAGAAACAAACGGTGAGAAAGACGTTGATGCGTTGTCTGAGATTATTGCTAAATGGTTAACTTGGACAAACTGATGGAGTGAATGTTTGCTGGAGAAGATGTTCAGCAGGGCGTTGGATGTAGTAGTATTCTTAATTTTTAATTGTTTTAATTAAATGTGAAAGTTCCTAATCTACATCAATTATGAACAAGGAACAGCATGCCTTAAAGAAAGGAGACCTCAAGAGGAATAAGTAAAAGCAATGGAACCAGTTGTTGTATGTTTATGAGCTGAAATGTAACAGCACCAGGTTCAGAGATGAAGAGTCTCGTGTTCTGTACGTTCTCAGGTATAAAAAGGGTTGTGTTTAGGAGTGTTTCCAAGACAAATGTGCCCCTGAATAAAATCTCTCAATGCTGAACTGGTGAAGTGCAGCTCTACAGAATCTAAAGTTCTTGAGGGTTCTTTTCCCCTGTTTTTCTTTCTTTCCTCTCCTATAACATACCTAATTTGAGAGAGATCTAAGGCAAATGCAGAACAAGCTCCAGACCATTCAAATATCAGGCTGACATCCAATTCCTGTGAAAAAAAAATTTGAGGGGTGAATCTGGATTTTCCTCTGTCATATTATCAAGATACGACCCGTGGTCTGTACTCCATTGCTTCAGACTGTGTTCAGGTGGGTCAGTGTGGTTTTTTCACCGCTGAAAGCCAAACGGCCAGCTGTTAGTCACACTGGACATCACTGAATCCCAACTGTTAAACCAAAGAGAAAAGATTTTTGGTGTAAATAACGTTGCCTTTGCTGGAACACAAACTGAGCTACTTAAACAACTGAAAGATTCTGCCATAAAGAGACCCATCACAAACGTCAGAAACTTTGATCCACTACTATGAGCTTCAAGAGCAGTAGAGATTCACAAAAAACTTTAACCAGTGACACAAAGGCAGTGTGGCCAGTGGAGCAGCCGTGATAGCGGGTGATGGCCACAAAGCACCCACGGGGGCAGGACGGCTTCCCGTCTGCCGCAGGTGCTGCCAAACAGCTGAATGCTTTTTCGGGAATCTTACCGCCTTCCAAGCTTCATAACAGATAGAAAATGGAAAGAAGTATTAATTTTGTGTTTGAGAAGAACAAAATCTCTTGCACACCAATTCCATTTAAGCCATCCAAACCCTTCTGCGAGGACACTCGCTTGCTTCAGGCTCTTTAATTCCAGTTTGTGGCCTTATGTAAATAATTTGATTAAAAAAATACCCCATCCATGTGCTAGTATTAAGCACTGGGAGGTTGTTCTGGTTCGCTTCAAAGTTGACTTTTTTTTATCTGGCAGCCTTTTTCTTCCCTTCCATAGAGGTACGTTTTAGTCGTATATTCAAACAAAGCTATTCTGTCTTGCTGAATGAGTGAATAACGTTCTGGAAGGACATTTGAGTTCTACAGCAGCACAACCCACATCTGTTGGTCTCCTTGCGGTTTCATGCTGTTTATGATGATTCATGGCAAAAAGCTTTTTGTTTTGATTCTTAATCAGTGGCAAATGCTAATTGCAGAGACTTTCAGGTTATATTATCAACTAGTTCTATCTGTGTAACAGCTGAAGTTTCTGAATCCACCTGTTCCTCAAAAAACTTTTGAGAAACCTGTAAGATGCTTTCAGAACCAGCAGCTGGTAATAGTATATTTTTTTAGACTTGTCTCATGGATGTCATATAAAAAAGGGAGTGTATAGGAGAGCGGGAGAGGGACTCTTGGTCAGGAAGAGTAGTGATAGGACAAGGGGTAGTGGTTTTAAACTAGAAGAGGGGAGATTTAGATTGGATTCTAGGAAAAATTCTTTGCTGTGAGGGTGGTGAGGAACTGGAAGAGGATGCCCAGAGCAGCTGTGGCTGCCCCATCCCTGGAGGGGTTCAAGGCCAGGCTGGATGGGGCTTGGAGCAACCTGGTGCAGTGGGAGGTGTCCCTGCCCAGGGCAGGGGGGTTGGAACTTGGAGGTCCCTTCCAACTCTAACCATTCTGTGATTCTGCATTGTGTGTGGCTAAACATGAGCTGTTTGCAGCAGTTTATGGTCTGTGGTGTGAAGGTTTGTTCAGCTGTGTATCCTCTAGCTACGCCATGCTCCTTTTCCATGCTTGCTGTGGCTGTTAGCAGAATGATGGGTGTCCGTTCCCTGTGTGGGATGTGTCAGTGGTTGCTAAACATGGTCTGTGCTTCTTCATTAACTGGAGATAAACTAGTGGAGGATTCACCCTGCGGGCAATACCCACGGTAGCGCAGTGCTGGAATGAGTTACGCAGTGTTCTGCGGGGCTTGTTCTGAGTGGTTTATGGGTTTGAGAATTTCTGAAATGATGAAACGTGTTCTTTTACCACACAGACTATTTCAATGCCCTAATCTCTTCAGTCTCCCAGAACTTTGTCTACCGGTTTGATGATTTTTGTTTTTTTTTTTTAAACTGGTAGTTTGTAGATTTAACTATTTCCTAATACTGTTGGAGAACAGGAACACTTTGGCTCATAAATGAAAGTAAGACTCTCAAAACTGGTGGTAATAAGTTGGAGGGGGTTTTGTGCGTCTTTCCAAATGTACAGATAAGAGCTTGAGTTACAGGCAAATGTTTCAATTCACACTCCTGTGGTGAGGTGGAAGCTCAAAATGCCCATTGCTGCAGTCCCTGGCCTTTCTGTTCAGTGCTTCTCTGGGAACTGGGAAGTTGGCGTGGCACTGGACCAGCCTCCAACCAGATTTCAGCTGGAATCATCAGAAGAATTCAGCTGCTTCTCTTTGCTGCCAGACCAGGAGATGTTTTTCCTCATATACTTCTACTTGGCAGTGGGATGGATTCATCGGTTTGTAAAAGGGGGAGCAGCAAACCTGTGTGTTGATGTGACTCAAGTGCCCTAC
Source organism: Pedionomus torquatus (assembly GCA_013398155.1). NCBI lineage: Eukaryota > Metazoa > Chordata > Aves > Charadriiformes > Pedionomidae > Pedionomus > Pedionomus torquatus. The sequence goes on along the minus strand of VZRU01007260.1, from coordinate 10,702 downwards.
AGGCAACAGAAACAAAGTGGTGATGATCTTCATGCTTACCTGGTCTCCAGACCCCAGCAAGATTGCTCCTTAAGCTTGCTCTCCGTCATCTCTCTGGTCATTGCTAGCTCCTTCCGTACCAGGATCTCGGGAACAGGCAACTCCTCTTGGCTTCTCAATCTTGAGAAGTGCCCTGGCTCCTGGAACCACAGTCCCTGTTCCAGAAGGGCGATGCCACAGCAACTCCCACTCCTCTGGGGGTTTTGGCTTTCAAACTGGGCAGGTGCTTGGCAGTTGCTACTGCTGCTAGAAGTTCCTTAAAACATGTAACAACTCAATTCATAGGTAAAAATATTTTTAATTAATAATACTGCAGTGCAATTATCCTTCAAAATGTGTTGGTTTTAAATCTCTCATAAAGTTTAAAGGTGGTTTAACTCTACTAGTACTGGCAAATGTGATTCAGAAGTAAAAATGATTTGCTAATATTGCTATGAAAGTTGTTCTTTCAAGCCATTTTTGAATACTCTCTATTTAATCTATGAATGTAAATGTTGGCATGCAAGAAGCCAGGAAATGAGAGAAGCAAAGCTCTTTGTAGTAGAAATAAAGACCTTGTTTCACTGTATGTTACCACTGGTCTCCTGCAAAAAGGGATTGGTGCTATTGTGCTGTGTAATACAAGCGATCAGAGTCCCCCGGTGTCTGCTCTGTAGGAGAAGTTGGTGGTAGCTGTGTAGGAATGAGTTCCCTTGAGACTAAAACCTGGAGGCAGACGCCTTGGGTAACGGTGCACTGATCTGCGGGGAAGAGACTGCCCTCGTTGGTTTACTTGCGCAGTATTTTCCAGGGGTAGCACACCCAGACCTTCTTTCAAAGAGAGTGTCTTGTGATTATAATGTAGGGAATTCAAGTTTCTGGTTGTTTTCATAAAAAGGGCTCCTGTGCGCTTCAGGTGACATCTTAGGTGTGCCATGTGAGCGGTTTAGTGTGGTGCAAATTTTCGAAGCAGCAGAAATGCAGCATCTCTTATCTCTGTGTGACTGTGGGAGAACTGGCTCAGCTGAGAACTGGGACCTTCCAGTAATTTCAGATGGGTAATTTAACATCTGTTCTTTATTCCAGACCAAGTCTTATAGGCTCCTTCTGGAAAAGCAGATGGGGAAGGCTGCCTTTTCTGCCTCTGCTTATTTATGCCAGAGAGTTTTAAACGCACTTTTTGTTTACCAAAATGGAGGTAATGGGCTGGCAGTGACTGCTCTGGGGACCTCTTCATGACAACCGGTGGCAGCACTTTGCGATGCTTCACTGGAGGAGCAGCAGAAAATCCATGTCACTAACTCACTGACAGATCATGTTCTCGGGCAAAGAGATCTCCTGCGTGGTGGGTGTCTCCCCAGAGCTGTGCTTGCAGCTGAGACAGACCTTCACTTGCTGTGTAGGTGCTGTGCTACAGCTTTTCTTTGAGAGAGCGATATAAGTAATCAATACATTCTCTCATTAAACTTTTAAACCTCTCTTCCCCGCCTTAAAAACAACAACAAAAAACCTTATTGGTATTTGTTATGTTTATCATACAAACATTGATACATAGATTAATGTTTTGGTTCTGGCTGGTGATGCCACCCAGTGTAATGAATCTTATACTTGGGGGATCATCTTCAGCACTGTCATCCCTGTTCCTGTGTGTCATCGTTTTGGCTGGATTGACCAGTCAGAGCAACAGATGGTCCCTCCCTCCCCCCTCTAAGAAAAAGAGAGGAGAGGAAGAGAGAAAGATTTATGAGTTTAGAAAAAAAAAACTAAACTACTTTAATGACGATATTAATAAATAATGAGAAAATTAAAAAAGGAAGCTTAAAAAAGAAGAATACAGTCTATACAAAGTCATATCAAGCTCCCAGGATGACGACCACGTCACCAGCAGGTCCAGGGAAAAGTCCCAAACTGGACTGGGTGACGGCCAGGAGCTGGATTCCAGCTCTGGAGTCAGGAACGCTCGGAGCGGGGTCAAAGGCAGAGGAACAGGCAGGGTCCTCCTGGGACGTCGACCATCGAAGGAAGAGAGTTGCCCCTTTGATCCCTCAGCTTTTCTGCTGAGCGTGATGCGGGTGGGATGGAATACCCCCGGGGTCAGGTTTGGGTCCCCTGTCCTGTCCCCTCCTCCCCACAGGGGTGACCCCTCGACGCTTTTCCCCTTCCCACCCTCCAACGGGGCAAAGAACGGAATTACCCGACCTGGGTTGTTCCAGCAATAAGGATAAGGCAGGGCCTCTCTGCACCAGCCCTTGGGGTAACCAGCTCTGAGCACCCTGAGAGGGGACAGTTTCTGATCCATGAGCTGTTCATTTCAGAGCTGAGTTCGTTACAAGAGGCCCAGCTAATGGGTAAAATTGTGAAGCAGAAAATTGTTTCATTTTACCTCAAGCCAGGACACACTGACCACGATGTGCTGAAATCTTTAAGTAGTAAATTGGAGCGCTCTTTTCTATCCATTTTCTCCATGTTGATATGATTTTCTCACCCCTTTGTTGGTTTATGCTCTCCTTTTCAGGGTACACGTCTCATTACACTTGAGTACGTGTTTCAGAGGTAGTTTCCCTGCTTTTTAAACTTCATTTGGAGGACTCGAAATAAACATTCAATTTACACAGCAAAGAAAACATGAGAAAAACACATTTACCTGTGAAACTGTGTTGCTTGGCTGCACAGCGTGAATACTGAATGCACACTTTTAGAATAACATTCAGAAAACCAGAATCCTGTCTTTCTTTTAATGTCTATTATGACGCAACTTGCAGATGCGGTGCTGAAGTGTGGTGTTGAAAGCCAAAGTCCCTCGCACGGTGGTGGGTATTTTCAGGGGTCAGCTGCCACTACACAACTGCTTGTGACTAGTTTTACCTAATCTAATTGGAAGCATCGCACCCTTTTTTGCCAAGAAAATGATCGTGCTGACTAGAATGAAGCTTATTTTTACAAGAGTTTCATTGCTTCCTGGGGCAGGTCAGCTTAGCAGTGAAAAAGTAATATAGAGCACTGAAGGTACAAAATGTACAATAAAGTGAAGTTCTGTGTGTGCATGTGTGTAAGTAGATTGGCATATTACAATCCCTGCTTCCCTTAAACGCTGCTCACCCTTCCTTAGCTCTCCTGAATGAGACGCTGTGGCTCAACCATAAGGTTTTAGATTGTTAAGGAAAGGAACAAATGGAAGAACCTGCGTTGTGCTGGACACTAATGCACGGGTCTGCTGTGCAGAGCAGGCTGTTGGCAGTGGGAAAGGCTGGAATCAAGAGACCAGCCACGTCTTGCACCATCTGCTGCTTTTTTATGAGGGGCACACGTGTATCTGATATAAGCCCTGTCTGTGAGTCAGAGATGATAAGGAAGGAATAAATGATAGAGGCAGTAAAGCCAGGGCGTAGAGAAAGAGAACATTTAGTCTGCAACATGTGTGTATGAGACCAGGCAAAAACCTGGTTCTATCTTCTTGTGCCGATGAGATGAAATTCATTAAGCATATTCATTGTTGTGATAAGGAATAAAACAGACCACTTATCAATGTGAAGGGAGCCTGAGACATCTGCTCTGAATGCACCGAGTTCGAGGAATATCAAAAGTCTTTGTAATTTCATATGAACAAGCTGCTCTTCTCCGCATGACTTCATAGAGTACTAACGACAAATACCATTTTTTAAGGTCAGCTTCTTTGAAATCTCTACATGTCTGTGTGTATGCTGTACACCTGCAAGCTGCTCTAAGATTTGCGTGCCTCTTCCCCGCAGGTATAGATTATAAGACTACAACGATTCTTCTGGATGGCCGTCGAATCAAGCTGCAGCTCTGGTAAGTGTGTGTTCCACCTTTCCGCACTTATTTTTCAAAGACACAAAAATGCAGCTCTTCAGGGCAGGAGTTCTCCCTTATGCTTCAGGAATACTTTGTCCCCTGAGGAAGGGCAAGGCGGGCAGCTCGTTCTTGGTGTAACTCACGCCTTCTCCTCACCTTCATTTTGCATCTGTTTCATGTAAGATGAGGGACCCTGCAGCTTCCCCATGGGAGAGCTGCAGAACAGAAGGTACAAAAGGTTGCGAGTGCCTTCAAGATCTATTCAGAGTGCCTCCATAGATGATAAAATGTAACAGTAATGAGAACTAAGAAGTCAATTTAGAAAGAATACAGCCATTGTAACAGCGACACCCCTTTGCTCAATTTAGTAGTAGTAGTCATCAACTAAATAACCCCAGCATTATTACAATAAATAAATAAATAAAAGAAGAAAAAAACGGTGTTATTGCTCATATAATTTCATCTGCAACCTGCTGTGACTTCATCTTTACAAAAACATGTTGAGAATAAAGCAAGTTACTTTACAACAGAAGTTTTCCCTGTTTAGGTGTGTCCGGGTGGGTTTGTGTTTCGGGTGTTTGGAGATGGCCACCTTCTGGTGCGTTTAGAAATACTCAGCAAGTGGTACCACTTGAAAACCCTAGTGACATTACTGCCTCCTAAAACACTGCTTTTCTCTTTCTCTAAAGGCAGAATAGATGGAGAAGTAGGGTCAGTGCAAGACGGGAAGGGAGATGGAGCGTGACTTTTGAGGAACCATAAATCAGAGGGATGAGTTCTAGGAAGGAGCGCTGTTAGAGTGGAGAGTCGGAGGTGAAAATTAATTACTGTTTCCTCCTGGAGACAATCCTGTGCCGTTTCCATCTTTTAAATTAATTTTTCTGTCCTGTTGGTTTGGGGTTTTTTTCTTTTATAATTACTAGAGTCAAATGCCTGTGTGTCAAAGCAAAGGGATTTTTAATTTATTCTTCCCTACTTGGTTTGGTTTCTTTTAATCTTTGCTTTTCAAAATAATGTTTCAAATGTTACATGCAATGATGGATAACAGTGCTCTGCCACATGGTAACTTCACTATTTGATATTTTATTCACCTACTTTCCACGTTTCATAGCTTAGCAAAAATACCACATAAAGGTTATCTGAGAAGCAGCCAGGAAGGAGATGTTTTAATTCTTTTTTTGTGAAGGCCAAGGATCTTCTTTGAATTCCTTAAAATAACAGCTTGGAAAAAGCTTGGAAAAGCTATTACAGTTGGCCATATACTGAAATATGTACCTTGCATGTAAAGATTACAGATCTACCTCAAAAAGTCTTCATGGAATTTTGCTTATCATCTTCTTCACTATACATTTGATTTTGCTCCCAAACACTTTATGCAGTAATTTATTTATAACTTTTTTTGTTGTTATCACATGCTCTTCTAAATCTCGGTGCTGGCTCTGACTCTGCAGGAGTGCCTTCATCACACCAGACTAATGAGAAATTACTGCTGCTGTAATCAAGAATTTACTGGGTTTCCATCAGTTTCCTTGGCAATAGAGATTGTGTCCTCCCACTTTTGCTGTGAAAACAGAATCTTTCTTCAAGCTGAATGAAAAGCAAAGTCTAGTGGCGTGCGTACACTTGAGTAACAGCCTTTGTTTTCCAAGGGCAGTGACAAGAGTAAAGTTTGAAGTTCTCGTCCTCTTACCCCAACAAATCTGAGCAATGTAGAGGAAAGGGCAGAATGTCGGCAGGGAGACTGCGGGGATGTGTGTTAGTGGCTGCTGCTGCGTGACTGAGGGCACCAGAGCTGATACCCATCAGTGCAGATGAGATAATCTAGCTGAGCTCTTAACGTAGGAGGCCACCTACCTCTTTTACATAGATCTGCCGTTTATTTCATTTAGGGATACATCCGGGCAAGGGAGATTCTGCACCATATTTCGGTCTTACTCAAGAGGGGCTCAGGTAAGCAAAGCACGACTTTCTCACCATTAATGGCTGTTGGGTGGGTGAAAGCAGAGAGAGCAAACCATCGTGTGGATCACATGCAGATTCAGAAACAGTCTGGAGAGAACATGAAATAACAAGGGGCAGGATTTTCTTTTGAGGAGGGGAAATCCACGAGACTGAAGTTGAGTCAGGGTAAAATACAGTGATACGTATTCTTGTGCCTTTTTACTGGCTCCCTTCCTAACTTCAGCGCGTAACCGTACTGGGATCCCGTGGAAGCTACGCTAATACTGCCCCTTCAAATTGTTTGTCGACAAAGAGAAACTGGTATCATAAAACTGTCAAGAGTAATGTGAAAAATACACAGTCTAAAATGTGATGAAAGATGAAATGTAGTGCCTTGTAAGGAAATAACCTTAAAAAAAAAAAAAAAAAAANAAAGAGAGGCCAGAAGTCACTATAGCTTCAGACTTTTTGTCTGCAGTATTGCCACAGTTCATGTATTGGTTCTGATGAGCTCCATCTGTTAAGCTCCAGAAGTTGACAGAGCACTGCCTCTTTAAGCTACCCGAAACATGTATTTGCTCTGACTTGGGATGTGGCGCAATCAACCGAACTTGTGCACTACAAAAATATTTACCAATACATTAGATCTGAAACTTGGTCGGGCCCTTAGCTGAGCTGTAACACTCGTGGAGAGATGGGGCTTGGTTTCACAGGATGCTGAGGTTCTGCTCCACTGAGAAGCTGCTCAGCATCTTACAAGATTATTTCAGAATTGGAGAATTGACAGAGTGTATTCTCTTTGTTGTGTCTCTTTACAATATGTGAAACTTTACAATATTTTATTTTTTTAAATACAGGGAGTGATACTGGTGTATGATATTACAAATCGTTGGTCGTTTGATGGAATCAATCGATGGTTAAAAGAAATAGAAGAGGTAAGGTACAATCCCGGAGCGTCACCAGTCTGTAACAGATGACTGAGACCAACTGCTTATATTTTCTCCTGTTTTTACTGGCATTTGCAGGCAGTGCTTACTGCAGAGTTATCCAAGATGCCAAGTTTACGATTTTCTTTCTATGTTTATAATTCTAGGAAGTTGGAAATGTATCAGCTGCAGTGTCTGATTTCTGTAAAGGTGTTGATAGGAAGCATATGGAGGGCAAGGATTTCATGTTGTAGTCCCACTCTTGCTACAGATTTGCCACATCATCTGCGCGAGCCTGTCTTCACTGAGGAAGGGACGGGTTTAGATCGGAGAATCATAGAATAATTTAAGCTGGAAGAGACCTCTAGGGATCATCTGGTCCAAACTGCCACTTAGTCTTTAAATCTTGAAAAAAAAATTGTTTTATTTGATACAAAGGGAAATGGAAGCCAAACTATTAATGTTTGTATTGCTTCTCTTTGCTCAGCACGCTCCTGGAGTACCAAAAATCCTGGTGGGAAATCGCCTTCACTTGGCCTTCAAGCGCCAAGTGTCCACTGAACAAGCACAAGCCTATGCTGAGAGGCTGGGCATGACTTTTTTTGAAGTCAGTCCTCTCTGTAATTTCAATATTACAGAGTCCTTTACTGAGTTAGCAAGAATTGTACTGATGAGACATGGAATGGACAGGCTCTGGAGGCCAAACAAGGGTAAGCGATGTACAGTGAAAATGGGTAAGTTTAGTCCTAGCTAAGGTTTATGGGTCATTAATATGAGACAATTTTCAGAAACTTTAAGCCTGATGCAAAAACATCAAAAAAGGAGAACCGGGAATCCTGTAGAAATTACTTTCTAAACAGAAAATGAGTATCTGCAGGCATAACCTCCCTTCCTGCTTTTGTTAGGAATAAGATATCTTTCTTAGAACTTACCTGCTCAGTCATCTAAGCATTGAGACATAACCAGGAAAACCAAGCAGCAGATATTTTTGGATAACGTCTGTGTGGGAAAGGGTGTGGGAGGAGAAAGGGGAATTCATCCTGGAGCACGGAGCGCTGAGGGTGCTGCTGCCGTGTGGCTGACGGCAGCATGTGATAATGACGCGAGTTTTGTGTCTGTTTCGAAGTACTGAGTCTGCAGGACCTGTGCTGCCGTGCCATAGTTTCCTGTACCCCCGTGCATCTCGTTGACAAGCTCCCGCTCCCCGTTGCCTTAAGAAGCCACCTCAAATCCTTCTCCATGGCAAATGGCCTTAATGCCAGGATGATGCACGGACGCTCTTACTCCCTCACATCCAGCAGCAAAAGGAACAGCTTAAAGAAAGCGAAAATCATCCGGCCACCACAGAGCCCGCCAAAAAACTGTCCAAGAAACAGCTGTAAAATTTCTTAAGCCCTTTGTGGGAAACGGCACCTGGATGGAATCCCCTTGCGTGAAGCGCTGAACACAAGGACTCCTTGCTTAGTGGCTGAGCACACTCTCTGTACGTATCACACTACACAGACCAAAACGAAAGTCTTATTTTAGAGCTTGCTCACGACCGTGATGCTGCCTCAGGATGAATGACACCTTTGCTGCAACTGGAAGGATGGGACATCTTGCTCTTGGATTTTCATACTGCCTTGTAGTTCCTGAGGTGCATGATGCCATTGTTTTTACGAGTAGATGTGTTTTCATATAGGGGATATTTATCATTCTGCTTAAGTCCATGAAATCTGGAAAGTGACTTACTGTGTCATTGTATAAAATCCTGTCTTTTTGCAAACTATTCAAAAATACAAGAATGAGTCATGGGTTTGCATATTCAGGCAGAAGTTTTGAAATGCCATGTATTGTATACATTGGTAAATTCTACAAAGTGTGATAAATCCTAGTAAGACTGCAACTGTGCATTTGGAGTTTTTGTAAAGCTTCCTTTGATAACTTAACTAAGCTAAAAATGTATATATAATTATTATGCACATACACAACAAGGTTTTGTCCCATTAGTGTAAGTAATAGATTTGATAAAGTTTTTGGTATGTTATTTAATACTTTTGGGAATTAATTTGTGGTTTAAATACTTATTTTTCTGTAAAAAAAATAAATATATATATAAATATTACAAATATTACATTTTATACCACTCTACAAGAAAGTTCTAGAAGAAATGCCAAAGACAATGTGGTAAAAAGAACATGACTTAAAGAGCTGCTTTATAAGGAAAGAACACTATTTAAAAAAAAAAAAAAAAAAAAATAAATGTTTCTGGAAAATAAATCCTATTATGGTTTGTTTGTTTTTGTTTTTGTTTTTGTTTTTGTTTTTTTAACTGGGAGAGGTTGTCTTTAGCTTCCTTTAGAATCTGAAGAACAACATACCTGAAGTAGACACCAGGGAAGTGAAGTCATCCTAAAAAGCATCACATAATACTTGTGATACAACATCTGTCTTTGAGGTTGTTAACTGAAACGTGGAGGAATAATACATGTCAAGTCTTCCTTCTGTTCCTGAGGGAATCATGTGACTTGTTCTCCTCAGCAGTGACAGTCCTTGGAGGTGATGGCGTAGCTTCATCCCAGTTTCTTCTGGGTGTCTTCATTTTTGTGAGATACCATCAAGTTACGTGGCTGTAATATTTCTTCATGATGAGCAGAGATGCCCACAGCCTCTGCAGGCAAGGGGAGATAATTCAAGCCAGAATTTGTCCATTTTCTCAATGCCAAAGTTACCAGGACCAGCCAATGCATTGCCACCTAAAGAAAAGTGCAGTCAAGCACAAGCTTTCTCATAGTTAAAGACTAACTGGGAAATCAAAGTTCGGTGGCAGGAATTCCTGTGGGATGGCTCCCCTGCCGTGAGCAGCCTCCACCTGCTGGGCTGCCTGTGCGAGCCAGGGGCAGAGAAACGCCGTCTGCCCCACGGGGAAGTATCGCAGCAGAAATGGCATCTCCACGGCTTAAGAAAAGGTACACGGCAGCTCCAGCTACAAGAGGTTAAACCTGAGCCCAAGCCATCCGTTTGAGAGCAGTCTGGTTATGTCTGACGAGCAGCTGTGCGCAGTTCTTTTCCACCCACACTGCTATTCTGCTTTAAGATTCTTCTGAATTAGGGTCTGGGCCTCTTCAAACCCCCAGGTCACTGGTTGGTTTCCCCTCTGTGCTCTGCAGCAGGTGCTTGGCTGGAGACAGTGTGAATGCACGGGGGTGTGTGTCCTCCGGGTCAGATTCTCTACTCCCCTGCCAGCCAGGACAAAGCCCCGGCAGGATGGAGTGGCTGGAGCAGCGCTCCTTCCCCCAGGGGTCACCTGCAGCCATCTCACTCAACCAAGCCTGTAGCTGGAAAGAAGGTGACTTAACAAGCCCTTTTTTTTGTTATTTCATAGGCCAAGTCTCTTGTCTGCCTGAGGAGACTGAATCTTGTAAAGATGCAGTGTGATTATTTTTTTTACACGAGTGCACAAATAACACACCATTGGTCACTGCAGGTAGCTCTAGGACTGCAATGAGACATTGTACACTGAAAAGCTGTAACGATTTCCAAACAGAATTCTGCAGTAGAGAAGAGCAAGTCACAAATCAGAAATACAACATGAAGCCATTGTGGAAGGCACAACAGGAAAGGAAGCGAGTGCCCATGAAGGATGGGAAATAGTTGGCATTTGTGAACACACACGGTGCGGCCTCTCAGCTCACCACATAGAATGATTCTACGATTCTATGAATGGTTAGAGTTGGAAGGGACACCAAAGATCATCCAGTTCCAACCCCCCTGCCCTGGGCAGGGACACCTCCCACCACCCCAGGTTGCTCCAAGCCCCATCCAGCCTGGCCTTGAACCCCTCC
>VZRU01007258.1:30562-47013 GCA_013398155.1 Pedionomus torquatus | reverse complement strand
TGAGTGGCCTACCCAGGCTTGCAAGCCCCCGCTGGGCCTCCCCCACAAGCGTCGGGCCTGCATCCCCTCCTACCCCGCCTCAGCGCCGAGCCTACCCCATTCCCCGCCTCAGGCTCGGCGCTGAGGGAGCTTCCTCCCTCTCTCTCCTTCCTCTACCCCCGGCAGGAGGGACTTCTACAAGATCTTGGGGGTGTCCCGCGGCGCCTCCATCAAGGACATCAAGAAGGCTTACCGAAAACTGGCGCTGCAGCTCCATCCCGACAGGAACCCTGACGACCCCCGGGCTCAGGAGAAGTTCCAGGATCTCGGAGCTGCCTATGAGGTGAAGCCGGGGATTTCCCCCCTCCCCTCACCGTGGTGTAGGGTTATGGCATGCGTGGGGTCTGGCGTGTGAGGCCTAATATAGCTGCTGGGGAAGGAGAGATGGAGGTGTGTGCCCTGTTTTAAGGAGCTTGGAGATCCTTCAACCTAGGCTGTAGAGGGTGGACAGGGTTCATAGTAAAACATGTGGGGGGTATGAAGCTGAGCTTGGCTCACAAGTAGACTCATGAAGCTTAGAATTGTAGAATGTCTTGGATCAGATAAGACCTTAAAGACTGTCTAGTGCTACCCCCTTGCTCTGGGAAGGGACACCTCCCACTAGACCAGGTTGCTCCAAGCCCCCTCCAACCTAGCTTTGAACATCTCCAGGGATGGGGCAGCCACAGCTTCTCTAGGCAGCCTGGGCCAGGATGTCACCATCCTCACACCAAAGAATTTATTCCCCAGATCTCAGATCAGTCTCCCTTCTTTCAGTGTCCAGCCCTTCCCCCTCATCCTATGGTTCTTCTCCTTCATCAAGAGTCCCCCCCAGCTTTCCTGAAGCCTCTTTAGGGACTGGAAGGATCTCTAAAGTTTCCCCAGAGCCTTTTCTTATCCAGGTCTATAGGCTTCATTCTGTAACACTTAGGGAATGAGAAAGGAGGGCTTATAGGAAACTTAAAGGCTCTTCCTTCTATAGTACACAGTTTAATCCATCTTCCCCCTATTACTATATTGAATTTCAGACATTCTACCAAATAAGCAGAGATAGAGAGGTTTCCAAGTTGATTAGAGAAGACAATAAAGGATCTTGGCTCACTTAGCCAGGAGAAAGTGAAGGCCACAAATTAAAATTATTTGGTGTTAATTAGTAGTTCTTTGAGGAAGAAATAAGGGCTGCATCAGTTATAAGTGTTGCCACAGGAAGTGTGCGTACATGTAGGGCTCAGTAAGTCTGAGTTGATGGGATGCAAAAGGCGATTGGCTTACCTGGTAGAAGATATTACAGTGGGAAAAGTACTGGTGGGTCACGTGTGAATGAGGATCCCTGTTGTCTCCATGATAACACAGTGGTATATGAATGATACCTGATGCTAATAGAACAGATATAAGTTACATATAGATAATTACATTAGCCAAACATTTGAAGTCACAGCCTACTATCTCTGCTACATGCATACATGCTAATGCAATTTAAGCAGGGTGATAGCATCCGTTTCCTCCATGTGCTCTCTCCCTTTTGTTTCCCTTTTGCAACTATTGGTTCCCATCTGCTCCTGCTGTCCCCCATGGAGCAGAGGGCCCCCTGGGGAAGATGGTGTTGACCAGCCAGGATTTGTAGAGGTGATTCCACAAGGATCTTGACTGCACTGTTAGGTTGTTTGGGTGGGAGCTCTGTGTCCTCTGAGGAGCTGAGCTTCAAAAAGAAGAGATCGGAGTTCTGCTGCAGAGTGGTGGTGCTGCTGTGTCTTCTGCCTCCATCCCTAATGCTCCTCTGCTCTTTAGATTTGTTTTGCAAATGTAAAATGAATGAGGAAGTGAGAGAAACAGCTTGAATGCATTCCTCTTTGGTCAAAAAAAACCCAAAACACATTAACTTTATTTTTTATCAGAGATGGGACCTCTTTTTAGTTGAGACTTAACTACTCATAAATAAATTGGCAGAACGATCACAGGGAAATCAGTGATTGTAAAGATATGTATTTTTTTAGGGGAAAAAGGTATTTGTTACCTCTTATTTGCAGCATCTGCAGATTGATGCATGTGGTTTACTCTGAAGCTGTGAATTTGTTCTTGCTGTGAGTTGGGATCTTGTAGCATTTGACTGTACTTTACACACAGGAGGTGTTTCTTTACTTCTTCCCCAGAAGTCCCAGTGTATTTAAGTCACAGTTTAGAGTACTTTTTCTATTGAAAACACTGGGGAGAAAATGGTTGTAAAACCAAATCATTGGGGATGTGGTGGCAGGAGCAGCTGAGCTTCTGTGAGCAGTGACTGGGTGTCCCTCTCTCTAACCAGACCATTATTGAAACACAAAAGCATCCACTGTAAAGTATGAAATTCTAGTGCTAACACAGTATGACTGCAGGGAGCTCTTGCTGGGTGCTGGGGAGAATTAGACTTGGAAACCTCTCTTCAAAGTTTTTGCTTGAGTGCTGCTTAGAGGACAGTAAAAGATCTGGACTCATTTAGCCAGGAGAAAGTGAAGGCAGCAGGGTTGAGTGCTGCTTCTTGAAGGGTGATGCATCAGAATATTGAAATCCAATATTGATGGATATGGTTTTTAAAATAGGTTTGGCAAAAGCAGCATTTTTGATGCCCTGCAAGGTTTGCTTTTGTCTCTTAGCTAGTATGGCTTGCAAATACTCCGGCTTAATGAGCTATGAGATGCAGCATGAGGATTTGATTCAGGCTCAAGGGAGCTAGAGTTATGTATCCCTTATAACCTAAACCAGGATGCTTTTTGCCCCAAAGCAAGAGCCTCAGCCAGCTGACTATCCACAGCAAAGCCTTCCAAAAAAACAAATGCAGGGAAAGTAGGTTAATTAAATTACTGGGTCTCCTTCATTTTAGCAGCCTAAGTGACTTCCACCCTGCAGCTGTGTGGTCTGAACACAGTTGTTTCAATTAGACAGAGTGATTGATCCCATCTGAGGGAACTATAGTCCTTAAGCTCAGGATGGTTTGAGGGTAGAGTTTCCAGGGTTGGCTTGTTCCCCTGCCCCCCCTGCATACCCACAGTAGTTGTTTTGCTTTTAAGGCAACCTAACAAACCAGAACTGTCTTCACAGGGCTTAAAATTGTGTTCTGGGAGTTGTGTTCTCCACTAGCCTGTGGAAAAATGGAAAGGCAAATATTTTGTGTTCTTGATTCCTTTCTTACTGCTTGTGATGATCTCAGTGCTGTGTGGTACTCTGCCAGAGGATCTCTGCTCTGACTCCCAACGGGTCACAAAACAGAAAGCTTATCCCAGTTTTAGGAAGCATGTTTTAATGCAAAATATGAAGTGGCAAAGGGAGAATTGAAATCTTACCTGCAGGGGAAATTAGTAAAAGTGCTGTTGTTTAGGTTGTTTCCCCCCTCCCCCCCCCGCCTTGCTAGCATTTGCCTTTGGTTACAATTTCAGACTGGTTTTCATTGTTTAGCCAGCTTCACCACCATTTTAGTTCCTTCTCTATCTGTTTCCACTCTTCTCTAGCTTTCTGATAGTTGACCTGGCCATTTAGGATCAGCAAAGGACAGAAGGCTAAATGTGACTGGAAACTTCTGGATCTCTGGACAACAGAAAAAGCAAAGATCAGTACTTAAGAATTAAAACTGAAGCTATGCAGTCTTGAAAGTCATGTGTGTTGGGATGAGTTACTCTAACTCTATACTGAAGTTACTTAAAACTTTTCCTGTCTTTAGGTGTGAGGGCTAGTGTTCAAACTTGTGCAGTAGCCCTGTTTGGCAAGTTTTAGCATGCTGGGTGAAGTTGCCATCATTGCTAATGGTTGCAAAATACCAGTCAGAGAAATGAACATTCTGTGTGCTTGAAGACCAAACTATGATTTTTTTTCCAGGGTGTCCTGCTTTGTAGGAACTGATTTCACTATTCCTTCTGATTTTTATTTTTTTTTTTAATCCTTAAGATAAACTCGGTATTGTTTATATTTTCCATGTAGCTTTTGCTGTTTTAATCAACTAACCATACTTTTTTAGGGGTTAACTGATTAATGTTTAACTCTTCTAGTCCAGTGCAGCTGGTGAGTCTTTGCCGGTGCTTCTGTAATGTGAAGCACTTCTGCTTGTCCCCTAGTGAGAACTGGGGAATTTCCTCTCAGAGCTGTGTTCCCAGTTCAGCTGGGGGTGAATGTCTTGTCTGCCTGTGTCCCTTTGCCAGGTGCTGTCAGATGAGGAGAAGAGGAAGCAGTATGATGCGTATGGTGAGGAGGGACTGAAGGATGGGCACCAAAGCTCCCATGGAGACATCTTCTCACAGTAAGGAGATTTTTGCCACTTGAGGCCCTTCTGTAGTTGGAGCTCTAATTTTGTGACGTTCGTGTGTGTGTTAGACCCAGGCAAATCCTGTGTTAAAGTCTTTTACCCACTTTGGAGACACTGATCTGAAGTGACAATTGAGAATTTGAAGGAATTAAATTTAGAGTGGATAATCCCACCTGCAGCTTTCAGTTGTCTTGCATCAGTCCTTGCTTCAAGAGCGGTTGAGTAGGACCCAGTGGTGTCTTCTCACATGGGCAGCTCTTGCTCACTTGGCAAGCTGCATTGTTGGTGTGGGTGGCTTGTAAGATGCTACAGCTGTGTTAACACAAAGTTCTTAAAAGTTTATCTGGTCTGTGATTGATGTTTTTAAACCTGTTGGCACAGATCATGTGTATGATTTGGGAGCCACTTTTGCACAATGATGCTGTAGTGACTTGCACTCCATTTCAGAGCAGCTGTAGAATTTGGGTCGTTAAAGTCTGACAGCACTTGCATGTTCCCCAGGTGGAATCTGTTTTTTTTTTTTTTTTCTTTAAGCCCCCTTTGGTTCTGCTTGGCACAATTTGACTAAAATAATTCCTGGAGCTGTTCATCTCTTGTAATCCTTTTGGGTGAGAACTCTCACTGTGTGCTGGTCTGTTTTGGCAAAAAAAAAGCAGACTTGCTGGGAAAAGCTTTTGTTTTTTGTTTCTTTTTCCTTGTGCCTTTTCTCCTCCAACTACTGCAAACCTGCTAGAACTGACTTGCAGTGCCAGGGATGCAGCACTGCCTGGAGTTTGCACCTCGTGGTAATGGTAGCTGAACATCAGTGCAGAGGCCTTCCCTTAGGCAGTGGTCAGACTTTGAGCTGTTAGCATTCAGCTCCTGCTCTAAAACTTGATTTCTGTGCTATGGAAAACTCTTCCAAAGCAATGGCTTTGTTTGAAGGTGTTAGCTTGGGTCCTGGAAAAACAGAGAGGTATTTGGATTTATTATTGTGCTTTTGTACTGTGAGGAAGCTGTGCTCTAGGGGACTGGAAGCATAAAGTCATAGAATGGTTAGTGTTGGAAGGGACCCTAAAGATCATGCAGTTCCAACCCACCTGCCATGGGCAGGAAAGCCTCCCACCACAGCAGGTTGCTCAAAGCCTCATCCAGCCTGGCCTTGAATCCCTCCAGGGATGGGGCAGCCACAGCTTCTCTGGGCAGCCTGGGCCATGGTCTCACCACCCTCACAGGGAAGAATTTCTTTCTAATATCTAATTTAAATCTCCTTTCTTTCAGTTTAAACCCGTTACCCCTCAAGTGTGCTCAGCAAACCGAGTTGGTTCTGCCTTGGGTGACTGTCTTCATCAGAACCTCATTTGATCAGAATCCCTTTCTGAACTAATTGATGTGCTTTACTCCAGCTTCTTTGGAGACTTTGGTTTCATGTTTGGAGGTAACCCTCGCCAACAGGACAGGAACATTCCCCGAGGAAGTGACATCATTGTGGACCTGGAGGTTACCCTGGAAGAGGTGTATTCAGGAAACTTTGTAGAAGTAAGTTAGATTGTTTGCTTGTTGGGTTTTTCAGGTCTTCTCAGATTTGAGAGGCCTAGCCTGGTGACGGCTGGGAGTAATATCTTCTCCCAAAGAACAGAACTGAAATAGATGCTCTTTTGCTCAGTATCTTGACAGTGGTGGATGTTGTGATGCTATTTGCTATCAGTTCTCTGTAAATGTATTGTTTCTTCAGTTAAATTGCCCAGTGGTAACGACGAGTAAAGGGGTGCGTCTTGTCATAATAGCTTGTTTATTTGCTCTCGCTGGGTAGCTGTAGTTTTTTGGTTGCTGTAGCCCAGTTGGAAAAGGTGTAAATTGTCTCTGTAGAAATGTGTGATATTTGAAGGCCATTCATAAGCCTCAAATGCATTTTGCAATCCTTGCAAAACCTTCTTGAGGCTTTTTTCCAAATGTGTCACTACAAATTTCTGACTACATACTTTGGTGGTCTATTAATTTTTTGTATTTTGTTTTAAGCAAGCTATGCTTCTGGTGCTGACAATCCCTACTATTCTGTGTGTTGGGATTTGCGTTCATAGAGTTTGTTTTGAGTGTCTGGTTAAACGGGGACCTCCAAATAATCTTGTTCATTGTGTGGAATGAGGAAGGTATTGTAACCAGTGGTGTCAGATGTTTCATCCTAGAATTACTTTCCTCATATGGGATTGTTTGTTTTTTTCCTAATATTTTGCTATTTAATGTTTGGTCAGCAAGGAGTGTAAGTGAAAACTTGTCAGGCATCTTTTGCCAAGACCATATGGAGCTACTGTGGTGGCAGCAATGAATGCATTAAAAAGAAAAACCTGAACTATGTTGAGGTTGTTTGAGAGATCCAGACCCTTGTGGAGACCCAGGAGTGTCACCAGTGATGGTGTCAACCTCTTCCTCTCTCATGCAGGTTGTCAGGAACAAGCCAGTAGCAAGACAGGCACCTGGCAAACGAAAATGCAATTGCCGGCAGGAGATGAGGACCACCCAGTTGGGTCCTGGACGTTTCCAGATGACTCAAGAGGTGGTTTGTGATGAATGTCCCAATGTCAAGTGAGTTTTAAGCTCTTTGCTTCTCTATGGATGCTTGTTCAAAACTGGCCACTAGGTGGAGGAAAGTGCCTGTACTTGCAGTAAGACTTGGGGAGTTTGAAGAATCTTAGCACAGGTGTCTCATTTCAAGGACCCAGTTTTTATTCTTCCAGTAGAGGTGGCCAGCTGTATTAGACAGAGCTCCTCAGTTTGTTCTTTCAGCCTCTTATTCCTTTAATAATTGGTCATACTCATTCAGAGTGGAAATTCCGCAGCTACATCTGAATAAACAAAGTCAGGGAAGCCCATAGTTTCCAGCTGGGAACAGTTGGACATGAAATACTGTGGTGTAATCTCACATCCAGACACCGACTGTGCATTTAGGAGCTTAACTTTGCCTTCTCTGCTAGATGAGTGTCAGGTCTCAAGGAAAGGCAGTACTTGCCCTTCAGTTTTAGATGTGAGCAAAGAAAGAGTATGTGTTATTTTGTTGGGGGTCTTCTCCTTACCCCTGTAACATAAGTAGATGTTGAAAACTTAGTGCTTGCTCTTCACCTTCGCAGGCTAGTGAATGAGGAGCGAACACTGGAAGTGGAGATAGAGCCAGGCGTGAGGGATGGTATGGAGTACCCCTTCATTGGTGAAGGTATGTATATGCCCTGTTGCTCAGCTTTGACTCACTCCTTTTCTGTGAAAGTGTCCGAGCCCTGCTTTTGTGACTGATCAGCATGTCTGGTTTGAAGTGCCGATTCCTCTGCAGGCTGCTGAAATCCAGAAGCACACACTTTGCTAAGTCTGAATAATCCTCTGAGTTCCTGCTCCCTTTGGTACTGGGGGCATACACACAAGGCTCCATACACAAAAAGGCTCCAAATCTGATGTTTTGGATAAGTTTTGAGTAGAACCATCTATGCCAGGCTTGAGTACCTGAGGAAGTCCCCTCTGCCCAAGGAGATAAATCCTTCAACAAAGCAAATGCAGTCATTAGCATTCAGGCAAGTCTTTCAGAAAGCAGAGAGGTAGGAGTTCATTGAGGCAATAATCAGAAAGTCCTAAGCTCTTCAATAACAGATACATGTAGCAGTGTTTTTGGTCATGTAAAGATCATTTAGTTTTTTTCCTTTCAAGTGTGAGCTGCAAATCTTTAAGATACTGCTTGTTTCTTCAGTTGTTGTTAACTACCTACTTTAAACAGAGCTTTTCTGTCTTTTCCACAGGTGAACCCCATGTTGATGGGGAGCCGGGTGACTTGCGCTTCCGAATAAAAGTTCTTAAGTAAGTAGCTGGCCCTAGCTAGACCACTCCTTCTGGTTCATCTAAAGAAAGCTTGCAAGCAACCTCCTGGCCAGTGTTGCCAGCCTGGCTAGTGTGTAGCTTACCCTTCAGCTGAGCTGGTGCAGCCAGGGATCTGGCCGTGGAAGGCATTCAACTGCGGTAATGCCAGAGTAACTGGATTCACCGCTGCTAAGACGCTATGATAATTCCACTTTTATGTTGTTTGGCTTGAATTCTGGCGTGCATTAGTAGCTCCTGTGTGAATCACATGAATTATCTCCACTTTTCCATAAACATATCTCCCTATTGTAAGGAAATGCACTACTAAGAAAATCATTGGTATGAGTCACAACTTCTTGACATGCCTCATCGCTCATTGCCCTAGAAATAGAAAGGTTATTAGTAGTACATAACTCACACAGGAAAACAAAGCTCAATTTCATTCATTCTTCGCTTCCTCTCCCATTTGTGAATGCTCTGAACTCACACATAGAGGGTGGGGGGGAAGATAAAAGGCCTATTTCTGGCATGGGGAAGGAGAAAAGTTCTGTTCTTTATTTCTGCAGGCACCCGGTCTTTGAAAGGAGAGGAGATGACTTGTATACAAATGTGACAATCTCGCTGGTCGAGGCACTTACAGGCTTTGAAATGGATATTGCTCACTTGGATGGGCACAAGGTGAAGTGACTGTTTGCTTTCTTGTTGTGTGGAAACAAAATTTAACTGTAGGCCTCCTGGACTGAGGGTTACCTTGCTTGGGGTCTGTGCACCTGCTGGTTGCATACAGTCTCCCCTCTGCTAAAGTTTTGCAGACAAATCCCTGTGGCCAAAACAGACTCCATGCAAGGGGTGTACAATGTGGGTCTGTGTTTCAGGCTCTCACAGCATTTTATTGCATGTGGGGCTTTGGGTGGCAGTAGTTCTGGCATGTCTCCTGGCAGTAATGCTGCTTGGACCACCTGAATATCACTGACTTCAGATAAGTTGAAGCTTTTTGGAAGGTTGGAAAGGGTATTGGGGTACACGCACAGAACACTAGTAACACTCTGAAATTTCTCTTGCCTCTAGGTTCATGTTGCTCGGGATAAAATTACAAAACCTGGGGCCAAACTCTGGAAGAAAGGAGAAGGTCTTCCAAATTTTGACAACAATAATATCAAAGGCTCACTAATAATAACATTTGATGTGGAGTTCCCCAAAGAGCAACTGACAAACGAACAGCAGGAAGGTGTGTGTTTTAAACCTCTTGCCACAGCAGCTGCCTGCACAGACCTCAGTGCAGCACTGATAAGAACTTGGCACAACCACAGCAGTGGGCTGTGGTGGTTGGAGGGGAGCTCTCCTTTCCCTATGCCCCTTGTACAACATAATCACAGGGCACGGGCCAATTGTGTTATGTGATTAACTGCCATTTTCCTTGGAAGCAAGCAAGGTTGGCTGCTGCAGTTGTAGGGAGCCAGATTAGGTGCTGGGATGTGCCACTGCTTGGGATGTAGCCCTTGGCAAATTTGCAGGTGCTTTCTTTCATAGCTGGCCATCTGTCTGGCTTGGGAGACTTCTTGAGCTTAGCCTCAGTCTGCTTTCCCTTCACTGGAATGGGATCACAAGCTGTTTTCCAACCCCTTTTTCCACTTTCTTGGGGGCAAGAATGGTGAAAATCCCGCTGCTTTCAAGGGTAAAGAGTGTCAGGTAGCATCAGGATTGTTCCTCTCTGCATCTCCTCCTACCCCAAGTGCTTTGTTTTTATAGGGAAGGGTGCAATGCAGGTATCTGGTGGGAAAGATCTGTTTTCAGTTTTGTGCTCACATGGGAACTTGAAGAACCATGTAGAAATCCTGGGAGGGCAAATACTGCACTCCTAGCTGGTAATTCCTCTCTGCTTCAGTGAGTTCTGCTGCTCTGCATTGGGCCACAAAGATGATTAGAGGGCTGGAGCATCTCTCCTATGAAGACAGGCTGAGAGAGCTGGGGGCTGTTCAGTCTGGAGAAGAGAAGGCTCTGGAGAGACCTTAAAACAGCCTTCCAGTATCTGAACAGAGCTACAGAAGAGCTGGAGAAGGGACTCTGTCAGAGACTGGAGTCATAGGACAAGGGGTAATGGTTTTAAATTGAAAGAGGGGAGATTTAGATTAGATATTANGAGAGAGCTGGGGGCTGTTCAGTCTGGAGAAGAGAAGGCTCTGGAGAGACCTTAAAACAGCCTTCCAGTATCTGAACAGAGCTACAGAAGAGCTGGAGAAGGGACTCTGTCAGAGACTGGAGTCATAGGACAAGGGGTAATGGTTTTAAATTGAAAGAGGGGAGATTTAGATTAGATATTAGGAAGAAATTCTTTGCTGTGAGGGTGGTGAGACTGTGGCCCAGGTTGCCTGGAGAAGCTGTGGATGCCCCATCTGTGGAAGGGTTCAAGGCCAGGTTGAACAGGGCTTTGAGCAAGCAGGTGTGGAGGGAGGTGTCCCTGCCCATGGCAGGGGGGCTGGAACTGGATGATCTTTAAGGTGCCTTCTGACTCTAACAATTCTGTGATCAAACTAGGCATCAAGGGCTGTGCCTTCAGCTACAGAGAAAAAAAGTTCTTGGCACATACCAGTACAGCTTTTCAGAAAATTCCCATACCCAGAATTTCTTCCTGCTGCTCAGGGTATTGTACTCCTTTCTTCTGAAGGTGCGCTTTTAGTGGATTCTGGCATCTGCCCTGGTAGAATCGGGCAAATGTGTGGCTTTCCTGGACTCCTCAAGTTTGTAGAGGGAAGCCAAGACTTGGGTGGGCTCCTCTCAACCCTGTAGCACTTAGTGCTGTGTTGGTGACATTGTGTTGGCTACCACTTGGAGCCCAGGTGGTAGGTCCAGTTCCTGACTGATGTTCTGTGATTCTCCCTGCAGCTGATTGGGCTGCGAGGGGTGTGTTTTGAGCGGTTTGTGTTTTGACCCTTTTGCTTTCCTGTTTGTTGCGGGAGCTTTGTGAGCCCAGTGAGGGTTTGTGGAGTAGTGAAGTCTCATTCCAGGCTCTGCTGTCCTTCTCAGATCTTTAGAAGGTGACAACATCTCTCAAACAGACAGGACGTTTTTCCAGCTGTTGCTCTTGGCAGTCTGTGAAGAGACTGGGCAAAGAGCAGCTACGGAAGCCTGTGTGTTTATCAAAATTGCTCACAAATCTTCATGGTTATCACAGAAACAGAGAGGTGACGGTACTGGTATGACTGTGTTTAGACATGGACAGAGCCTTTGGGTGTTTCGCTCCCTCCTAAAGCAATTTCATGCCTCCCAGGGGAAGGCAACTGGGTAGGTGGTCAGATGTGTTCCTGCGTGCTGTGGTATCTCCAAACATCCAGTGAGTTTTGGGTTTTTTTGAGGGAATAGGTCTCTTCATGTTGTGTGGCAGCAGTTCAGTGTACACATTCAAAGGAGACTATGAGCTTCAGAATTCAAAAACATCCCTTTTTTTTCTTATTGTTGGCAGTGGTCCTAATTTCTTATCTCATAGCCATATGTCCAGCTCCTGGGGCAGTCAGAAGTTATTCCAACTCCAAAAGGGCAGTGTAAGCTTTAGAGTCAGAGAAATAATATGCTTACTTTCCTGCTGGTCTGACATCAGGGAATTTATTGCTTATTGATAAGAGATGACTTTCTCTTTGACTTCTCTACTAATGCCTGTTTTTTGTGGGGTTCTTGGAGCTTTGGATCCCACACATTAACTCTGGATTGCTCAGAGAGCTATGGCCAGCAGAGAAGTGTCTGGGTTGCGTTGTAGCCACTCACCTGTTGGTGGTGTCAAATCTTTTGATTTGCTCTATTAAAAAAAACAAACAACAACAAAAAATCACCAAAAAAACAACTACCAAAAATGCCTGAGGTGCAGCAGCACCAAAGGTCAGGATTCCTGGCTGGAATTCCTGAGAGAACATCAGATATGTGTTGAAATATTGTGTACATTAATGAGGGTGCTCAAGTTAGCTAAGAGGAAATGTGGTATGGGAATGGTGCTAATCCCACTTTCATCAGGGTTGCCAGAGCACACCTTTCTTCAGGAATGTCCTTCCTTCCAAAGACCTGCACATGTTCTTACCCATCAGCCAGAAAGCATCTTTGAGCCTCCTTTGGCTGTGGAAGAGAAAATGAACTTGGCTGTTGCTGCCCTGGAGAAACAACCTATCCTTAATGATGAGGGGCTTGCTTTGCCCTGCTCTTGAGGATGTTTCTGCACATAAAAAAAAGCTCAGCCCTCTGGGAAGCAAGCAAGAGGCATGAATTGCTTGGCAGGGCACTGTCAGGCTTCCAGTTATGGCTTCAAGGACAGTTTTCCAGTATTTTTAACAAGAGCTAGTGTGACCCTCGTGCATCAAATCACCAATCTGAAAGGACCAGGAGTATTTGTAGCCAGAGGGATTGAAGGCCAGGCAAGCATGACAAAGTTTGCAGAGAGACATACTCTCTTTTAGCTGGATTAGTCCTGAAGAAGGGTTACACCCTGGGTGGATGTTTTGGGTTTGTTGTTTTTTTTTTTTTCCCCTCCTATAGAAATAAATATTCTGAAATAAATGGAAACAAATCCCTCTCACTTTAGGCTGCTTTAAAACCACTGCAGTAGCTTTATCTGACCTGTTATACAAACATGTAAAACATCCAGCCCCACCTTCACATGCTGAGGTGCAAGCCATCTGCTTGTGTGCAGTTTTGGGGACATCCGACAGCGGTATTGCAGCGGTTTAGCTTGGTTGTTTTGTGGGGGGATTTTTGTGGTTGTGTTTTTTTTCTTTATTATTACTATTTGCAAGTTATCTGTGGTTTGGGTCCTGAGAGCCCTGAACTCAAGGGGGGTGCGGTTTGGTGCTGGTCAGAGTAGAGATGCTACTCTGACTCAGGGCTGCTATGCCCCGAGTGCAGTGGGAGGCCTTGGCAGTGTCATCAGATGACTTTAAAGAGGGAGTCCCCTCTGATAATCTGTGGAAAAGAAAACAGTGACACATCCATTCTTCCCAGTCAGCTTCTACTGCTGTCTGTGGACTTGCCCTTTGAGTAGCAGGGAAGTTCTGCCAGCCTTTTCCTGAAGGTGCTGACCCCAGTAGATGAGCTATTACAGGTTTTAGGGCTGACTCACTCTCCACTAGTAAGAATTTGACGCTGCCAGGACCTCAAGAGCAGTCAGGTCTTTGAAATAATTTTATGAATGGGCTTTCAAGGTTTGGGGAGGATGGTATCCGTAGCCATCTAGACTCCTCTGTGAAACAGTGGTTTGTTTGAAAACTCCAGACTTTCAACCTTTAGTAAGAAATTTAAGACCACAGATTACAAGTTTGCTTCTTTTACTTGCCTCCAGGAGCTACTTCTAGTGGACAGCAGTGTCCCTGGGAAGTGCATACTGGTGTGAATATCTCTGCTTTCTAATTACTCGTTAGTCCGGGACTCAAATGCNCCAGTCCCTGGATCCACCAGCCTTGTGTAGTCCCAAGAGTGTGTGAGGGAACCTGGGGACTATTTCTCTTTACTCCTGCTATTTTGTGGTGGTTTGTGTTTTTGTTTTTCTTGGGTTTTTTCCTCAATGATGCTCTTGGAGTACCTATATTTGCATTATTTGATCCACAGGCTCAGCATTGAAAGGCTGGTGCTATGGGGGCTGCGAGCCGGAGGTGTCAGTGGAGCAGGAACATAAAAGCACCAAGTCCTCCTGTTCCTGCTGGGCCATAATGTCTTTTCCTTTCTCTTGCAGGTCTCAAACAGCTGTTGAAACAAGGATCAGTGCAGAAGGTGTACAATGGATTGCAGGGATATTGATGTGTGGGGCAAAAAACTCAGCCTTAGCCCAGAAGCAAAAGTCAGATTTGTTTGCAAGTCTTTTCTCCTGCCTGCTGTAGAATGGAAAAGAGGGGAGGGTGGGGCAATTGGTGAGGTATATTTAATTTTTTTTTTTCTTTGTAAATCGTGGAAGTGCTCAGATGAGTTGGGGGAAAGACTACCCTTTTCAGGACATACCTGGTGCTGCCTATTGTGTTCCAGGATGTGGAACAACAAAGAGACTCCTTGAGCAGGCAAAAAAAAAATACCAAACCCAAAACTGGGGAAAGGAGTTTTAAATTCCACACAGATTGGAATTCCTGGTTTTTAAATATATTTTGATGTGACTTTTCTCAACCATCTCAACATGTCTTCACAGTTTCTCCTGCCTTTTTTTTTTTTTTTTATGTCCTTGGTGTCAGTCTCTTCCAAGTTTCTGTTGTTTTGGGGTTGTTCTTCTCTGGAAATCCTGGTCCTTGCTGCCCTTCCCCTCTGGGTCCAGAGTTTGGTGTTGCTTCAGAGGCTGTTTCTGGGGCAGGAATTTGGGTGCTGTTGGGAATGGACTGCAGGAGAGCCTTTAAGGGCCTCAATTAGTTGGGAAAGCAGGAGAAAAAGAGTCTCTTAAAGCTCCTGTGGACTCTTTCAACTAGCAAGTAGTCCTCGTGTCCCAAAAATTGAAGTTTGGTTTTCAATTTGAAGTCACAACGGCTTAGCAGAGACTCCTCAGATTTCCATGGTGGGATTTCTTGAAAAATAACTGGGAATGGCTCCTGGCGGCCGTGGTTCTTCCTCGTTGCCCCTGGAATGTAACCAACATCTTGTCTGGAAAAAGTTCAGTTACCTCCTGCACTCTGTCCTCCGTGAGGATGGGTGATGCTAAACAGCACAGAAATAAAGATGTGTGAGTTGGAATGGCAAAAGCTACCTGGTGATGTGTTTCAGCAGCCCTCACCCTGGCTCAGCTGCGAGTCATTGGCATGAACAAGGAGTGGTCCCTTCAGTGATCTGAGCTGTGAGCTGTTGGAAAGGGTGAAAACATGACTGACAACAGCTGCAAAAGCTCTGTAGATGCTTTATTTGAAGTGAGGGCCTGGTAACCTGCCTGCTTTCTTGTGCTGCTATGGTCTCTCTTGAAGACTCCACTGCGTTAAGCATTCTTATCGGGGACTTTGGTCTCCACGTGTTCTTCAGGAGTGGCAGCTGAACAGTTTCTCAGGATGAGAACAGGATGTTCATGAGCCAGCCATGTGCCCTTGTGGCCAAAAGGCCAATGGCATCCTGGGGGGCATCAAGAAGAGTGTGACCAGCAGGTGGAGGGAGGTCATCCTCCCCCTCTGCTCTGCTGCTGGGGAGGCCCCATCTGGAGCACTGGGACCAGTTCTGGGTTCCCCAGTTCCAGAAGGACAAAGAACTGCTGGAGAGGGTACAGCAGAGGATCACGAAGATGAGGGGCCTGACGCATCTGTCTTAGGAGGCTGAGGGACTTGGGTCTTTTTAGTCTGGAGAAGAGAAGGCTGTGGGGGGATCTGATCAACACCTATAAATACTTCAAGGGTGGGTGCCAGGAGGGTGAGGCCAGTTTTTTTTCAGTGTTGACCATGGACAAGAGAAAATGGGCACAAACTGGAACATAAGTTCCATCTAAATGTGAGAAGGAACTTCGTCACTTTGCAAGTGGCAGAGCCCTGGAAGAGGCTGCCCAGAGAAGTGGAAGAGTCTCCGTATCTGGAGACATTCAAACCCCACCTGGACACATTCCCCACCTGCTCTGGGTGGACCTGCTTTGGCAGGGGGTTGGACTGGATGTTCTCCAGAGGTCTCTTGCAACCCCATACCATTCTGTGATTCCCAGAGGTGCATGTGTCAGACTCATCCTTCTGTGTGACAGGGAGGTAGGCAGCGAGAGAAATGAGGCAGTTGTTTGCATAGGATGATGTTCAGCTCCTTCCCTCTGGGCTCTTAAGGGATATGAGGTTGGAATCCTCACAGATCCTGCCATTTGCCCCCCTCCCCTGCCAGGGAAATGAATCTCATGTTTCTGCATAGAAATACTTGCTCCAGGAAACTCAAGGTAGTTCCTTTGGCTTTGATTTGTTTTCTTCATTGTGGATTTTTTTTTTTTTTTTTAAGTAGCTCGGAGAGGTGGAGAGCAGTTCTGGCCCAGCCCTTGTGTCCCGCTGCCCTTGGTCTAGCAATGTCCCACCCAAGCCTCAAGCTCCATCGGGAGCTGACGCAGCGGAAGCGTCAGCGCTGGGAAGGTTTCCTGTTGGATCCTTTGTACGTTTGCTTTGGCAGAGCCAAGCGGGGGCTTCTGGCATGGCTGGGGGGGAGGGGGCCAGTGGTGGTGAGACAAACCTGGGATGCCAGGCCCTTGGACTTCAAGTCTTGTCTTCCTCAAAGCCCGTAAGTGTTAATCCCAGGTGAGGCCTCCGATGTCTGCCCACTTGATGACCTGTTCTTTCCAGGTGTCTGTCAGAAACTGTCCCTGTGTCCCTCACCCCTTTCCCCCTCAAGCTTGTATCTCAAAGAAAACAATTTCAAAAAGCTCCTTCCAGTATTCCTGGGTGTGGGGCTG
>VZRU01007255.1:12866-27637 GCA_013398155.1 Pedionomus torquatus | reverse complement strand
CCCCCCCCCCGACCCCCCCAGGGGGACAAACCGGCCAAGAGGTACGTGAGGAATCAAAGTTATACAACACGAGGGAGCTGGAATCACATGAGAAGGAAAAATGAGAAGCGGAACAGGCACAATAAAAAGAGAGGAAAATCAGAAGCAAAGAATACAGAAGAAATTTATTGAAAGCACAAGTACAGACTGGCCAATAACTGCTTTCTACAATCTCAACAGTAAATAATGGAGCTACAGAAAGGTACAAAGGTTGTTATAAAATAGTTTTAATTTCATTTCTTTTTGCATTACAAACATTCTTTGAAAGAGGCAATGGAATTCTGATGGTGTATGCTTACCCTCCCCACCCCACCTTCCACAATACTGAACCTGGAATAGCTGTTATCAAAATATACAATACATCTGTTCACCATAAAAAACTGGGTTTTGCTGCCCCCTCATGTCTTACAACAGGTATAAAAAAATTATAAATATGTACACCCTTTTGTTACTCACATTCTTTACATGCAAACACAGGGATCCAAAGGAAAACCCCCCCCTCGCCTGGCTGCGGGGTCACCTCACTCATCTGCTCTGCAAGACCCTGGCCCTCCCGTGGGGCGACCGGGACAGCGCCGGGGGCCACCGGAGGGGACAGGAGTGGTTCCCACGAGCCCCCTCCCGGGGTCGGGGTGAGGCTGGTGGAACTGTTCTGCTTGGGCTGCGCGGGGGACGGAGCCCCCGCTCCCCCCGGGCAGGAGGGACCCGCCTCGGGAGACAGCGGCCACCAGGGCACAGGCACTGGCCCTCCCGAGCACCAGATGCTGGCAGGAGCTTCCCAGAGGGGACCTCGGGGCTCCAGTCACAGGTTTGCTCCGATTTTGGGGTACCCAAACCCAGCACCTCCTCCTCGGCTCCGCTTCCCGCCCCTCAACCACAAGCTGAAGGTGGAGGAGGATTCTCGGGACCCCCAGTCCCAGGACAGCAGCCCAAGCCAAACCCCCCGCAGACGTCACACGCTTCTCCAGCACAATTCACATCCTCGAGAGTTCATGGAGGAACTAAAGAAAGTTAAGACTTCTCCAAACACTCAGTGCCAGGCAAGTCAAGAGCTCCCACACTAAGCAAGGAAATCGTAACTTGCAACACTAAGACAATTAAAAAACAAACTTTGGTCCACAATTTGCAGAAAAACCCTGAAAAAAAGTACAAGATTCTTGTTATTTTGCATCCGAACAGGTTGCAGGTTAGAGGGAAATGTAAGGCAACATCGGATCACACGAAAGAGAAGGCAGAATGGCCTGGGAAAGAGTCGTAAGCCAGAAAAAACCAAGATAAATGGTTGTACCGCGGGGAACAAACCATCTGCTGCGTTCTACTTTGAATGGATTCCCTTCCTATAACTTAAAAGGTCTGGGCTCATCGGTTAAAAAGGTAAAAACTTTAGCCTGGGTCCTTCTTAAATTCANAAACCTCACTGCATGTGCATAAGTCTCATTAATCTCTTTCAACTATTTGAAAAAAAAAAAAAAAAAAAAAAGAACAAACTAACTGCTTCACTGAACACGTTTTATCCGTTTCATTCCGTTACTCACCCTCAGTCATGACCTCAGCCTGTAACTAAATTCCTGCCCTACAGTTTCAATTACAAAAAAAAAAAATAAAAAGAAAGTACAGTATACAAGGGTAATACCACAAAGGAGTAAATTTAGATTATGTTTATACCATCTTATCATTCTATAAAAAGGTACTTAAACTATTTCTTTTGCATATAAAGAGATTAGAATATTTGGTCAACTGGAAATATTGCTAGGCACAGATGACAGCAACGGCATCAAAAAGTATAATACAAGAATTAAAACAAAAAGCTCAAACGCTGAAGACATGCTATAAGAATGACGGCAGAGCTACATCGGTCTGGTTAATCTCAAATCAGGGGCACGAAGGTGACTCACGGGAACACCTTTCTAGACATGGGATACCCAATAATTCTCCAAATCCTAGCCAAGTATTTAGATATATATATATACACACACACAATTTGACAAACTCGTAATGATTCGTCTTCACAAGTGTCCAAAGTGGTTGGTTTCGTATCCTGATCACGGCTCTGCGGAGGGCAGAGCAGGGGCTGGCTGGGACAATGGAATGTGGTTTGGTTTGGGAACCTTTCCCCACCCCGACCTTTCCGCCGGGTCCCAAAGGTACGGACACAGGCTCTGGAGCGACTCCCGCTCCCTTGGGAAGGGGCACCAGGACACGACACTGCGCCGACTGGGACACCCCGCGGCCAGCGGGACACAACTGCCGCGGGAGCCAGAGCCCAACATTTCCCTTCTCCGGCTCCACTCCTCCTGCCCCCGGCTCCCCCCCGCTCCCTGCGGCTCCCAGCTTTTCCCCAAAGCAGCCCAGGTTTAAGGCACAGGCAGCGGAGGCGCAGGGAAGGTTGGATTGATGCAACTTAACACATGCTGGGCAAGTCGGGAGCTCCTACACACCGTGCCTTTCCCAAGATCCTGACTCGAAGGCGCTAAAGTGAATTTACACAGTGGTTTTAGGTCTTTCAAGGCATGGATGGGTGAAGAAAATAAAAAGAAAAAAAAGGCATCAATGTGAAACCTGATAAACTTGTTAGGATCTGCTGATTGGGGGAGGAGGAGCAGGAGGGGAGGGGAGTTTCCCAGAGCAGGTTCCAAAGTGTAAACTTTGTTGTGATTTGTATTTGAACAGTCAAGATTGTTACCCATCACCGCAAGGTTAGCAATAGGAATTAGATTTAATTTTTTTCTTTTTTTAAAAACCGGTAAACTGATTTCTCTTTAAAAAAATAAAATCTCTGGTCTTTTAAGGTCACTTCAGCTGCATTTTTAAAGTGGCTTTTTTTTTTTTCTGGAATGATGGAAGTTGAAACCCTCGTGTTCAGTCTTTTAAGGTCAAGGCTGAACCCAAGAGGTTTTAAGTCAAGTCCATTTTGTCTCGCACCTTCTGAAGCTTTAAATGGTGGACTTCGAGAAGGACACGCGCAGGTGATGATCCTCCCCCAGGTCATGATTATGGAGCTCAATGAGGGACTGAATGGCTTCTTCCACAGAGCCCATCTGGATCAGAGCCATCTTACGGTCCTTCCTGATGAGACACAAGTTTGGGTCACATTCAGTACCCCCGGAGTGTCCCCGACTCACTACAAGTCCCCACCTCATGCTCAACAAGGCCAGCAGAAATTAACTACCCAGGTAAATGCCATCTGCTTCTACCCTTCTCACGCTGAAAGACCCGGTGTAAGGACAGGATGCAAGAGAAAACACTTACTGGAAGAATTTGAATCCTTTGACTATCGCACCATTGGCTGAAAACAACATCTTAAGGTCTTCTTCAGTTACTGAAGGTCTGAAACAGAGAGTTTTTGCAGTCAAACATACACTGACAGACTGAATTAATCTCTAAAACCCAATTCTCATTAGAGCCTTTTTTAAGTTCTCTACCAGTAGCTGCCTGGACTGGAAAGGCCGAGGAGGAAGATGGACAAGACTTACTCCTGCTGGCAGCAACCAGCTGGCTATTTGCTCTCACACCCTTTTGCACTCAGCCACACCAGAAGGCTCCTGCTGATACTCACGGAATATTGGACAGATGAAGAGTGGCAGAAGGGGGAAAGATGTTTTGGAAATTTTTGGAGCCCGGTTTCTTGAAGCGATGTAGAGGAGAATTTCCGTAGTCCTTGGTCAGGCCATGGTCCTCCTGGTTTTCGCGGGGCAGCTGCACCATGTGGTGCTTGGAGAGCGTGATCCGGACGGGCTTCCCGTGGAGCTTCTGCCCATTCAGGTGGCTCATGGCTGCAGGGGTGAGAGACAGCACTGACCACAGCGGCACCTCCCAGCTCTGTCCCGACACCTCAGTCGAAGCTACAGCTTCGTTCAGGTTCCTCCCTGGGCAGAGGCCGCACCCAGGACCCGCGTGAAGGCACCGTCCCACTGCCTCCCTGCAGCCTCTGCTCTCCCTCCAGGTTCTCTCACACCAACCCACCGTACCTTCTCCAGAGCTGCCCCGCAGCCACACCACAGGTGCAGGCAGGGCGCTAAGCACATGGAGACCTTCAGGTTTGGGTCGTTCTTTGGAAGAGAAGAAAGCACTGCCATTCAAGCTTTAATTACCCACTCGGTCTCTTAATGCTAAGTGCCCGACTGCGAAGCTTGCTTACCAAGCTGGGCCTGGTTCCCATCAGTCATCTGAACCAGGGCATTCTCTCTCTTATTAAATAAAATCTTCACCCTCTGCACATCACCATAGACTCCTTCAAAAGGGGAGGAAACAACAACAGTCTTAGGTAGGGAAGAAAGAGTGGTGTCCAACTTACTATTAGCTAATCAATCCAACAGCAAAAACATTCATTCACAACCAGAACTGATCTCATTGCAACCATGGCTACTTATTCTGCTCTAATTAAGGAAAATTCTTATACAGCAGAATAATAATGGAACAATACATTAAAGAAAAGATACTGGGTTTCAGCAAAAAGCAAAAAATCTTACTGCCAGAAGACTGGACAATTTAGCATGCTATCACAATTTAAATCTCTTATAAAAGGCATGCAAAGCAATAAACCATGCATAACTGAACATAAAATAAAGGCAAACTAAATTAAATAGCAAACTAAGTAAACAATGTAAAAATGAAATTATGCATTCAAAAAATGGCAAACTGCAAACTGTACATTTTTGAAGTATCAAAAAAAGTAAATCTCAAATAAATGAAAAAACAAGGTAATAAAAAGTGTGAATAATAACATACCGAAAAGAATAAAGAGGCATTGGGGTGTAACTCTCTTTAGAGAACAGCAGAGCAAGGCAGCGGAGGGACAGGGAAGAGGTAAGGAATCGAAGGGGAGAGCGAGGTTGCACAAATCGTCCACAACGAGGAAGGGCAGAGTCCCCGCAGGAAATGGCGAAATTGGTTGATGGATGATGAAGTTTTCAAGGTGGTTAATTTTGGAGGGCAGGTTGGTTTCCGAAGAGCAGGTTTTTTTTTTTTTTTTTGGAAGGGGAATGTTTTTATTTTTTGTTTCAAGCAACAACAGGAAGCAGAAGTACCGTGCAGTCAGTTGGCAAAGAAATTCCGGATCAGGGGAAGAAAAAAAAAATTCAGGGATGGGGAGAAAAGAAAAAAGTAGCAAAAAACACAGGTCAGTAAATACATAAGGAAATATGTAGTGTTCCATCAGTCAGATTTATAGACTTCTACATACAATAACTTGTTTACAGAAACAGTTAATAGGTTTTACCTAGTGGAACACAATGATAAAGAAAAGGCATTTTTACTTCAGATAAACAAAGAAGTAAGAGACAGTATCACAACAGAGCGACTCCTACAGGCTTAATACAAAAATCAAAGTGCAGCGGTGCTCCCCAAAATTCGACTAAGAGTATTTTCTCTGATTACAAGTATTTCTTAAAAGAAACGACTTGATGGGTCAAGTCAAACCCAGGCTGCACTTGCTGTGACAGCAGTGCCTGCCTAAGGGGTCCATGTCACACATCCAGCGGTGGCAGAGCAGCCCAGTCTCGACACCAAGCGCTGCCCTGGGAGCAGAGGAGCGTCCTGGGGAGCAGCTGCACCACCACGGGAAACCCCAAAGGTCTGACAGAAGCGCTGCTTTTAAACCAGCTTGGCACCCCATTTGCAACTGGGGCCTATTCCCTTCCACCCCCGTGGAGTGACCTCGCCACACAGAGCCCCCAAACTGCTGCTCTTGGCCAGAAAGGCAGGAGAAGCCCCTCTGCTCCCAGGGCCAGCACTGCCTGCACCCAGGCTCCAAGGCAATGCAGGCTCAGACTCCTTCCACTCGTGGTGGAAAGGAAAAATACAGAGTAATTTCAGCTTCCAAAACTCCAGCTGGGGAAAACAGCCTTGTGTGCGACTGCAGAGCAGCCACTCCAGAGCAATACTGTCTCTTGACTACCTGGTTGTGGCACAGGTAAGTTTCTACAACACTGATTATACAGGCAATGGAAAAAGTTTCAGGTCTGTTAGTTCACAGCTTCAGTACAAGTATCAAAGTCTCTCTAGCCCAAAGATAAGCTGGATGGATAGTGAAGAGCTCGTCAAAAAAACACAAGGCATGAAATAACTGCTCATTCCGGCTGAGCCAAGAGCTGTGCACCATCGTCCAGATGCTGCTGGACATGAAGTTAAACAGGTCCAGCACAGTCCTCGTCCTGTCACCGCCACCCTGGCAACACAGGGTCGCCCCGAGAAGCACACTGGACAGCATGACACCGCTCAAGGGTGACAGTGCGGCTCTAAAGGCTTAAGGCTTTTATCTGAGCAGTGAGTCGAGGGCCTGGCCAGAGAGGAGCCGGCTCACGGGATGGCAGAGCAGCTCCTCAGCACGAAGAGCAGCTCATCCCCCCCAGGGCTGCGTCACGGCCCCCGCCATTATTTCATGCCCTGGGGAAAACAGTAATGACAGATGAAAAGAACAGTCTGAAACACTGATCCAGTTGGTTCATCTCATCAAGAGTTAAATGTTTTGATCGTTCATCACATCCAGGCTTCCCCTTTGAAGCAAAAGAGGTTTTGTGGTTACTCTGACATTACTGGTAAGTTTTACAGCTTTGCAAAGTAGTAGTAACTTGTGTGCACAGTCCCAGCAGCTCGAGTGCTTTTCAGCAGAGACTCCTCATACTCCACTGCACACACTGGAAGATTCTACACTTTCAATCCAACCAAGAGCCAAAAGCTGACTGAAGAAAAATCCAAGACACCCGTATCAAATTCTCTTATTCTTTTATGCTGTCCTTCATTAAAGAAGATTTTGGTTCAAATATTAATTGCCTTATTTTTAAAGGCACCCAAATCGTGCATCTCACTAAGCAGAATTGAAAATGTAAACCATGAACTGTTAAGGGGTTTAGCTAAGAAAAAACTTCAAGGAACCTTGGAAAGGGAAAATGTGCAAGCACATGGCAGAGGAAATACTGCACAGGTACGAGGTCAAGCTGGCGGGGACCAGACACTACACAGAAAGAGCAAAGGTCAGGAC
This sequence comes from Pedionomus torquatus, assembly GCA_013398155.1. NCBI lineage: Eukaryota > Metazoa > Chordata > Aves > Charadriiformes > Pedionomidae > Pedionomus > Pedionomus torquatus. The sequence continues at coordinate 20,619 of VZRU01007255.1, read as the reverse complement.
GAACTCTCTCTGCAGTTCTGAATTAATGGATTAAACACCAGAACATGCCACGGGAAAGAAAGAACGGACACGACTACTCTGTGACCCAAACGACACTGCTCCATGGAATGGCAGGGAGACTCCGAATCACGGAGGGAGCAAGGGAGAGGCATTGTAGTCTTTATGGGAGAAGAGCAGGCAGGCAGCATCCTTGGCTTTGAACCAAAGAAGAGCAGGATTTTAATTTGCGATGGACTTTCTCATTTCCCTTCAGCAACTAGAGTACCGATCTGCTTTGAGTTTTAGAGCCAGCAGAGCATGTCATCTGCTGTTCTGGTTTTTGCCGTTTCCTTTAGGATACAGTAGGATTTCACTTTCAATGAGTTTCAGCACAATCTGTGTTCAGAAAGTGAAAGCAGAGGTAACAGGAAGGAGAAGAGAGTAAAGTTAGGACTCCACTAACCTCAGCACTGAGATTGCTAATCAGCAGAACAGAGTTCCCCGGCCCAGCGAGGCCGGGGATGGCAATCCGTCCTGCTGCAGCCGCCGCAGCTGCTGCTGCTGGGATAGCCAGAGGAGCTATTGCTCCGTGAACATTGGGGACTGTCAGGCCTGGAAATTAAAGAATATTAACCAGTAAAGAGATTAACAGCACGTACTCTAGTGTATTTGCTGCACCAGAAGGGAGAACAGCACGCCCTCCACAACATGCAAGGAACCACTCAAACCAGTGACCGCGTGTTCTAGGAGCGGTGGGAGCCTCCAGTTCTGGTGCTGCAGGAAACGTTCTCATTCTATCAGTGTTTGCTCTCGCAGTGCCCGGCCCTTATCGGGTGCCTCCCAGCACCACCCTGATGACTACAATATTTTGCACGTGTCACAAGCAGCGGAGTCAGCACAAAGCCTCAGCTCTGCTGGTGCAGGAAAGGTATCACAAACAGTGCATTTGTAAGGCTCTTTCCAACCAGTGCATGCCAGACATGTCCTTTAACCGTGCATGTCACAACCAGACACTCCATGCTGCCACCAGCTCAGCTCCTCTTCAACCCAGAAACATTTAAGGTTTTTATCTACAGGCAGCTCTAGTTGCCCCCAGTAGCAGCTGGCACCTCGCCCTGTCGGCCCTCCAACGGGAAGGGCTTCAGGGCTCAAGCAACAACTGCTAGGAACCAATTAAACTCCAAGTGGCAACGTCCAGGTCCCCAGGACACTCACGGTTCAGCAGTATGACCTGCGGTTTTTTGTCATAAGCAAGGAAATTCCACCAAGTTATAAGACAGTCAGAGCTGGGCACGCTACAGAAGCCAACTCCGAACCCTTGGGTCTGGCACCCTGGGAGGGCCTCTCGCCTCGGGCACTGGGCTACTTCTGTAAGCAGCAGTAATTTGTTGCCTGTGATAGGAGCTGTAACCTCCAACTGTAACGCTCTAGTAACTGGGTGCATGTTTAAACACCAGCGTTACTCAAAATGTTCAGGAAAAGAAAAAGCACAAAGGTTCCTTGCTTTTGACCAAATTTACAGCAGTCACAGCCAGTTCCCAACCTCTGCAACCACAGGAGGAAATCTGAAATACAGGAAGGCTGACCTCCTCCCCATCTCCCCCCCGCCCATCTTAAACGCTGCCCCTTTCTGTTCTTTCCCATCCCGCTACTCAGTTCCCTTGTCACTGGGGTAACTGCCCACCCAGAGGTGCTACAGCTGCACTCCCATTCCCAGTTGAGATTACGCACTGAAACAACCCCCAACACAAACGCTGCCCCTCAGCTTTAAAACACCAAGATGCCTCAGTAACAGCAAACCTATATAAAATTTTAACTTACGAAATACAGTACCTGCAGCCTGAGGAATTGCAAAGGCAGGAGGAAGATGAGCTCCTGCATACGGAGAAGCAGAGATTATTCCTGGGGCACCTGGGGAAGATTCACACGTTACCCAGACACTCAACAGCGAGACAGCTCTAGACTTGGCTGGAACGCCACGACCTGACCTTCAACACAAGCATTCAGCTGAAAGCTAAACCCCAAAACATCAACAGTAATTCTAAATAATATCAAACCCTGAGAAAGCTGCAAACCTATTCCTTCCCCTGCTGGCCTGAAACTGCCACCTGGACACACAGCGGTACCCAGAACCAGCCGATACCTCCTGTCAGCGTTTCACCACAAGAAAGCTTTCCAAGTGTAGGTTACGACACCCCAAATCCTGGCTGGAAGCAAAACAGCAGATGGCACTAGAAGCCAGACAGACTGAAAACCTGAAATCAGCCCTCGCCCAAGCAGAGAGGCAGTTTCAGAGCAGCAGCCTGTACCCACAGCCATGTGTCCCCACTAGAGTGTTGTGTACTGGTCTGGTTCGCTGGTTCTCTAATTTTCCTCAGTCACACTGTATTCCAAAATTTTTACAACCACACTAGAATTGTGTCTCCTCCCTTTCCCCAAGGCCACAGTCACATCTGTCCCACTCCCACTTCAGGAGCTCTCACCAAAAGCAGCAGCCATTGTCTGATCCAGAGCCGGCTGGTTGTCCCCAGAAGGCAGGTCTGGCCTCGTGTAGTCTCTGCTCTTATCGTTATTGTATTTGACATTGAGGCTCGTGAGCTTCGAGAAGTCAATGCGCAGCGTGCAACAGGCGTTGTAGATGTTCTGTCCATCCAGGGACTGCAGGGAAACAAACCACTCTTCATCCAAGACGCACTTAACTGTCACAGCAACAACCCCCAGAGGAGAGCACCTCTGCCTCCCCAGGTACCAGTCTGCCCCCTCATGCAGGGCCAGGCTCCAGCGCCGGGCACAGAGCGCTGCTCCCCTCAGCACCCACCAGCTCTCACTGGGGAAACACCCTCCTGTCCCAGCACCATCTGCCCAAGGCTCTGAAGGGCTCCTTTCTGACACTGGCCCCAGACTAACCAAAGCAAGCCTGCAAGTGGAAATCACTCAGGTGGCTGGCACCGCAGGGGCGCTACTCACCAGTTTGGCATGCTGAGCACTCACTGGCTCAGCATATTGTAGCAGGGCCTGAAACTGGTTGTTCTTCGTGAATGTGATTATTTTCAACACTGTACCAAATTTGGAAAAAATCTGCAAAACAGTATTTGCATACATTGTTATCTCTTTTCCACCAAGTTCATTTCCTATTGATCATATTGATTATTAGAAGCAGAAACAGCAAAAGTCCCCCTTTTACCTCCTCAGCTTCCCAACTTCAATATAGAGTTTTCCCCCACACCGTGGTGCTTAACTCACACCAGGACACAAGACTAGAAAACCTCAGGGTGACTGAACTGCCCCCTCAGTGAAGCTTTTGTCTCTCGTGGGTTCTCACACAGAAGATTCACAGACACCTTCACAAATGGAACTTTATTCAGCTAAAAATCACATGCTGTTAGAACACAGACACGGCCAATGCAACAATCCACTACTTGTTGCTACCCCTTCCTCCAGAATTCTCAAGAAGCTGTGGCAACACGTTTTACCTGATGCAGAACATCGAGAGTGACAGGATAGAAGAGATTCTCCACGATGATCCTGAGGACGGGGCTCTGGCCAGCCATCGCCATTCCCGCGTCCACGGCTGCGGGGGAGGCCAGTGGCGCCAGGTTCCCCAACTGGACGGAGTTGACGGCTTGCAGAGCAGCCTGGGCACGCTGTGGAACACACACACTGTTAGACCCACACTCCTGCTCTCCAGCTTCCTACCTGCACGCTGCCGAGACTCACCAGCTCGCAGAACGCAGAGCCATCTACTGTTCCTAAGGCTGGGGAGACAACAGCCTTCACACATTTAACATGGACAGTACGGAGCACCCGACCCAGTAAGAGCAATGTGAAAATACAGACTAAATAAAGTATGAAGTACTTATGCTACTGCCAGAACCTCGCTTGGCACCTACTGATGTAGCAAAGTTATCCCATTGTTTCAAAGAAAGGAAAAATCTATGCTCTGCTGGGGTGAAGCCCCATCTCCTGAGCACTACAGAGGCTGGCAAGACTGAAAGACTAATGCACATCTGCTTCAGGGATCCAGGAGCGACAACTGACTTGGCACGCTCCTGCAGTCCCCTCACACACACACTACGATGTGCTGGCTGTTGGGTTTTGCGAGATGCACCACACGGCAGCATCTCGGCTGTACAGCGTGGGATGCCCGAATCCCAGCAAAAGCCAGCCTGAGAAGCGAGGTGGCGGCCAACGGGAGCCACTTGGCAGCCACCGAAGGGGCACACCTAACCTGAACTTATTTTTCAGTGTTCCCATCCTGAAAGATTGCCAAGAGCAGCAGAGCAGAAAAAGGGAACTTTTTACCCTACAGAGAGCAATCCTGCACGGAAGCTCCAGACGGCCCAGCCGAGGCCTCCAGGACGGCTGTGTGCACGTGCTGCCCGCCCCAGAGCCAGCACTTCCCACGACAGGCTGTACTCTGCTGCCCACACAGGCTTTGCCCCATCACAGCTTTGTTTTATATAAATCTTTCCAATATTAGAAACAAACGTCCCAAAGCACTAGATGTTAATCATGTCTTTAGATACTGTTTCTAACTAGGGAATACAAAACTGCCACTTCTCATGATGATGTATTCGCTAGGCACTTCCTTCCCCTGCCACTGAGGCAGTCCCAGTGGCTCACGGAACACTCTGCTGGAGCTGTGGATAAAAGCTGTTACAGGGGATCTATCCCACCAGTGAGAAACCAGCCTGCTCCACTCAGCATTTTGGTATCAAACCACATCTCAACACCCTCCCTGGCCTGCACCAGTAGAGAACGCTCCGTCCCTCCCACCAGGAAGCCAGTGTACAGAAGGAGAACGAACTGCTTGGTTTGCGGAGTTGTCCGTCTTCAGCTCCTTGTGGTTGGAGAACTGGATGTAGATGGGCTGGCTCCGCAGGATGGGAGTGACCGTGGTGTAGTAGTTCACCATGGTGTTGGCCGCCTCCTCCGTGTTCATCTCTATGAACGCCTGCGCAGATCAAACCCAACAGTGAGACGTGGCTCACGCTGCAGACAGCGCTAACACCCGACAGCAGCATTACACCGCGGACAGCCCCGGGAGGAGCTTCCAGCTCAACTGCATTTCGTTATCACAACTGCATTTACACACAAGTTTCTGTAAATTTCTTTGAACTGTCCAAGAGCCAACTGTAGAATAAAAGAGGATCCTCGCTGCCCAGTCTGACTTAACATCTGTATTGCTCCAGTCTCATCCCAAGACCTCCCTGTCACAGGTATCTGGGAACCTGACAGTGACAGAAGTGCCTGCAAGAAGCAGGAATACAGCAACAATCCAGAGCCCTCAACGCTTGTCGTATTTAGTGGCTTCCCACACTCCTCTGCAGAGCAGAAGCCCGCTGACTGCTCGTACCTTTGTGGGCTTCTCCACTTCAGAACAGAACGGCAAGGGACTGCAGCGAGTCATTCCATTAAGTACTTGCGTATAATCACACCATGCAATATATCAGAGGCACATTTTCATAATTAAAATTGAAGACAGTATTTTAAGCGATGATTAAAGTCGGCTTGCTTTTTTACTCCCTAATTTGTAAGGCAATTTCAGCTACCAAATTAGCGCACAACTCCCGCGTTACCCAAGAGTGTTTCAGCTCTGTCCAGCTCATTTCTTGTATCTGTAAAGGTGTCCTTAATATGCAAAGTTACAGCGGTGGTTACTCAACTGTCAAGCCATCTTGTGTGAAAAAGGCTAACTCACGTTGCTGCTGTCCAAATATTTCACCTGGTCTGTAATTTAAAAGCCAGGCATAATGCTAATTAGAAGTGACAATCTATAATTACGGACCTAGCTCCTTGTATAGTCTGAAAATAGTATTTTCCACAGCTCATGGGATAATCACGGAAAAGTAAAATAATAGTATGCAGGAGTTATTGACTCCTAACACCTGACAGTTGTTCAAACAACTTGGCTCTGGTTTGCTGATGACAAACTCATCACGCCTTTGACATAATCCCTGCTTTCAATTAGGGAGACAATACCTGATTTTTTCCTTTCAACATGAGAAGATTGGTGACCTTGCCGAAAGGTAAGCCCAAGGAAATGACCTCCGCCTCCGTGATGTCACTGGGGAGTTTTCGGACGTGGATTACTCGGGAAGGGACCCCAGGACTCCTGATGTCGCTTTTGAATTTTTTGCTGTCGTTTCCATTAGCTGTAAAAAGCAGGAGTTGCTGCTCATTAGACCAGGTGGGAAAGAACACGCACACACAAGTTCTGACGTGCAGTTTGTGCTCCCCATCCAGTTATTACTCTCGATTACAGAGAAATTCAATTGTCCAAGTTAACTAGAGTCTGAAGACACATGGTTTTACTAATATCCCCCACCCCCCAAATTCCACGCTGGAGTGACACAGCCGAATGCCACTGCAGTGGAGTCAGCTCCCCAGCGGCCGTCTCACAGCCTGCTCACAGCACACCCCCACCCACAGCTCTACTGGGGGCTGGTCTCAGCCACTCATCCGATGGCCACAGGCTCCCCCCTCTGCTCTGACCACTGCTCTTGGCGACGAAGCAATTTGACTGGGACACCTTAAACCAGGTGCCATCGGAACAAATATGAACCAAAAGGTAAGTTTCCATCAGCTGGAGCACAGCCAGGGCAGTCTAAGACCTCCAGCAGCACAGGGACAGGAGCTGACCCAGCCGGGCAGGGTGGCCCCAAGTGAGACAATGCAAGGCCCTGACACAAGGAGGGCAAAATTCTGGACTGAGTGCCCACAGACACTGTCTGGGGTGGGATTGCTGATCCCTGGTTGGTCTAAGGCTCCCAAACAGCAGCAAACTACTACATACAACCAAAATAATCCTACACGAAATTCAACTGTGCTTTATGTATAAGTTTACAGCAAAGCCTGCACATTCTAATTTTGTAAAATCATTTTAGCAACTGTTCTGTAAAAAAAATTATTCAATCTACTACCCTTGTATGGGTACAGGGCAGAAGTTCACTATTATTCAGCACTGTCCTATGAGAGGCCTAAGAAATACTAAAAATGCAGAGATTTTAAAATTAAGACTGAATGGGAAAAACCAGGCCTCGTCCCTGTATTTGCAGTACTTATCAATTGCCATTCTTTTAACAGCAGTATTACCTGCAGAAGAAGAGTTGCTGTTCATGATAAAGGGTCCGTTAGTAACACAAGTAGAGAAAAGCTCGTCAGCTCCCCGCTGGAAAAGAAAAGACGAAAGGTCAACTGACAGCATTTTTATAAAATTCTATTCAGGTTACTAAGAACAATTGAGATTCAGGAGTCGAGAGGCTGAACAGAAGCGTAAGTGAAAATGCACTGACAGTGGGCAGTGAACCTCACCTCCACCATTAATAAAAGATAAGCAAGATCCAATGGAGTAACTGAGTAGCACTATCCGGTATCTCTTTTCAGCTGAGCATCAGGAATGTAAAGAGATGAAGCACTGCTGAATCCTGAGGCCACTACCGCAGCTCTCTGCACCAAGGCATTTTCCTACAGTACCTACACAAGGGGGTTCGGACCACGCTCTCAGGTTAAGCTAGAACAAAACTGTAGCTGATCAGGAACAGCAGAACAGACAGGCCTCCAGGCACCCATCAAGGGGACAGATTATTTTACTGGGGGTTACGAGGAGGAAGGAAGTCTTAAGCAAAAGACAAGTTATCAGAAACTGGCCCAAACTGTTAGTGTATGACTTGGCAATTACGAGCCAAAGACGTGTATTTTCCAGTTACAAGCAGAAGACAACTCAGAGAAACTGAGACCTGAAAGAAAAGGATCTCTTCCCCAGAAAAAAAAA
>VZRU01007255.1:0-12856 GCA_013398155.1 Pedionomus torquatus | reverse complement strand
AAAAAACCTCGCCTCACAAAAAAAAAAAAAAAGGGGGGGGGGGGGCAAATCAGGAAAGTAAAGCTTGTCGTAAGGAGCCACTTTGCAAACTTTGCAGCAGAAATAGGTTGCCATACAGGAATTTGGATTCTAGTACAAGACAATTTGATGACTGTCGTTTCTGAGCCGTGATCCCCAGAACAGCAGCAACCACTTTCAGGACAAGTCCCATGAACTCTCAGTAAGTGCATCAAGTCACACAAGCAGCTGCTCCTGGAGCAGACACCAAGTCCCGCGGGTACAGAACCCCCTGCCGCCTCCCGCCCCAGCGGTTCCACACCGAACTCCAAGGGGCTGCTCACTAGGAAGCGCCGAGTAGCACAGCACACCCAGCATCGCACTCCTGATGTTCCTCACTGCAGCACTGCCCGTTCCAACTCCACAGAGAAAGAAAATATTTGACAAAAACTTCTCAAACAATTTCCCCACTCGAATTAGACTAGCTAAAAAACTGGTATTGCAGAGTTACAGAAATGCATTTGTTCTAGGCCTTTAAGTAGCTGTAGGCGTAATTCCTGTTTGCACAGAGTTGTTGAACTGCAGGAGCCCAGCACTCAGCGAACGGATCCCAGCAGTGCCACCACCAGATCCCGGCACCCAGTGTCCACCTTCCCATCCACTACAGCATCCCCCGTGAACTCACCCGAATTGCCTCAGCTGACCGAGGCCAGCTCAGCCCAAGCAGAAGCTACAAAAGCCACTGCCAAGAGAACAGCGAACAAGGTTACAGATTACTCCTTAGCACAATCTATACTTACATACACAAAACCAGTATGGATTCACACAAGTTACATAGAAGACCTCAGATCCCACTGTAGACTCTGAGCAAATACAGATCTAACACATAAAATCTCTTTCCCATATTTTTCTAGATTACTCTTACACCAAAATGCCACACTAAAAGGCTTTCATGGGAGAAAGGTGAGCAGAGCTCGCCCCCGCCCTGGCAGCCCTCCCCAGCACAGACATACCCCACCGTGGCCAGCAGAGCCTGCCCTCCCCATGCCCCAGATCTGGTGGCACCTGCAGAAACAGTATCTGCACGACAACAAAAGCTCTCTGCTCCCTTCCCGGGAAACAGGTTGGAAAGTAGGTCACACTGGAGCCCCGAACACCAGGCTACAGACACGGGGCTTGCTTTCCTTTTTCTTTCCCCCTCAAATCTTGAATTTCTTGTTCGACTACTCACTGCTGGCACTTCAAAGACAGGCTCAAGGACTTTGATGTCCCAAACAGGAGGAACTGGGCCAGGTCCCAAGCCCAGGGCTCACGAGCTGGTGCTGGTCATCTGCGAGCACTGACCAGGGCCCACAAAGGCTATGGGCCCCCAGCAAAGGCTCCTTCTACCAGGGTGGAGTAATTAGGAATAGGCCTTTCAACAGCTGTTCTAATTAGCACTTGGATTCCCAAGTACAGCAAGAGACAAGCCAGTCTGGGAGGTTATTAGACCATGATCCCATCCTTTTGATGACTCAAATTAATACATAATTCCAAGGCTAAAGCCCCACCAGTGAGTGTAAGGACACTCCTGTGCCCAACATGCTGCACGCACCCTCCCAGGCCGGGCTGGGCTTTGGGGCCTGCTCACAACTGCAGGATTTACAGATCCCACAGAGCCACCACCAAGACAGACACCTCTACCAGCCTCGGGAAACCCCTCCCATCGGGCCCTAATGGGCCTTGAGCATTTTAAGAAGTGTTCTGAAATGAAAACACGTACGTTTCTGAACATACAGAACCACAGCATCCCCAGTATGAATCAACGGGTCTGTGCAAGGCCCTGCAACCCATCGTGGAAACTCCAGAACAAGCCACACTTTTGGCTCTGGTGGAGGCAACACTAGGAAACTATAAACTGGAAAAACAAACATTTATGCTATTATGGAAAGAATTTAAATTCCCTGAATGTCACTTTCCTAATGGCTTGTTTAAAATAAACGTTTTCTCACATATTTGGAAATTTACTTGCAGGGCACTTTGACAAGGAATGTTCATTGCTGCTGGTTTCCAGATATCCACATTTCTTTAATGAAAGAGCAATTTCAAATCCACTCCCCTCTTATCTTAGAGGCGTCCGTGCTGCCCGCTGCGACCAGAGCCGGGAGGCAGAGGGGGAGGACTGCTCGACATCAAAAGCAGCAGCAGTCAATTTGTAAGCTTCCCAGCTGGGATTACATGCAAACCAAGAGGGGAGACTGCAGCCCTTGGGAAACGACCATTATCCCAAGGTCTTTTCTCTCCACAAGGAATTCACAGCCAGCACGCACACAGGGCTGTCCAGTTCGGCCAAACTGTTCCACGCAGCCCCCCTCCGAGGAGCCAGCCCAGGAGGAGCACTCCCAGGGGCTGCCAGGCTCAGACGGCACTGCCGAGCGGCCACCAGCGCAGGGGAGTTCCATTCGCTATGGCCTTCCACCAGCTTCTGATCCTCCTCCCCTAGTGCTGTAGTGGAGCTGGGATCACCACAAGAAATTTGTACTGATGGTTGGGGTTTGGAACGACCTGTCCGAGGCAAACTGGAAACAAGCACTCCATGAATCCGCAGCCAAACCTGTGCCCAACCTTCTGCCCCCGCCCTCCCAGTAACCACCAGTCTCCTCCCCAGAACCCAATGACTTTTCTCTCTGTACATTACGATCTGTGATAAGAGGTGAGCAAAGGGCTGTGTGGGTGCTCAGCTGCTCACCAGCATCAACCCACACCACCACTTCTCCACCTTTTCTTTGTTCTCCAGCTGCACGGGGCCTCCTCCTCAGCACCCTTCTCCAGACTCTGAAGTTCACATCCCAGCTCACAGGAGGCACTCGTTTCTGTTGACATTTCTGTTTAGCCAATTCTTTTGCAGCTGGTATTTTTATGAGGAGATTAACAGGAGCAACAGTAACATCCCTCTCCAAAAAATTCCTCCTTTGAACTAACAAATCAGCTTTTCCTGTTTACAGAGCAGCCCCCGCTCCTCGGGTCCCAGACCGGGGCAAGGCCGTCCCTGTCCCCGCAGCCACCAGCAGGGCTGTGACAGCAGCGTCCCTGCCCGTGGCACTCCTGGCACTGGTTAATTCACTAACCCCCTGGGGTCCCCACAGCCTCGCCAGCACCACTCTGCGTCCCCTTCCCTGGATCCCACGGAGGGCGGCTGCCCCGAGGTACAATCCTGCTAGTTCATATTTTTCCAAGGTATCTTTTTCACCAGCCCCCAAACTTTAACAAATAAGTTCTAATGTTTTTCATTCGTCCGAACTTTCACAGCTTGAAAAGCAACTGCTAATTCATATGAAAACTATAAATTGTCTCATTTTCACTAAGGTTTTACCTGAACTTCACCACAGTCCAGAACGAAGCCAGGGACTGCCTCGGCTCCTCCCAGCACACCTACAAGCACCACAAATTCTCAGCTGCCCTGTTCAATCCTTTATCTACTTAAGATCCAGGCAATTATTTTAAATGGATTACAATAAATCAACTGCATTCTGCCTGTGCAAAAGGCCAGGAACAAATACAAGCTAAACCACCCTAAAAATGCTCATTTCAAGCCAAGGAGGTGACAGAACATAAGGATCACCTTTCAGAACGCAGCCAGTGTTACAGGGAGGAAGCAAAATTAAAGCAACAGCAAAAAGGACACTCGGGAAGGAAGGGTCAAGGGCTGGAAAGGCCATTGGGCTACAGAAAACGATCCTTCCCCGGCTGACTGAGGACACCCTGCACAGGAGCCGTCTCTGGCCACGGAGCCCCTCACCCTGAGTGTGGGCCGAGCATCCCTGGAACAGGCAGGAGGAGGTGGCAGAGCAGCCACCAGCTAATACCCACTCACGAAAAGCAAAGGGGGCACCACGGCTGCACCTGGAAACCGCTCTGGAAATAAACCAGGACAAAAGCCTGTGCTGGTCTGCTTTTTTTAAGTTCAGATAAACCCCTCTACCAGAAGCCTCTGCCCAGCTGAGCATCTCTCCTCTGCTGTCCCTACATCAGTGGAGAGACTTTGGACCCAGGGAAGACCACCGTAACCTGACACACACCATCCAGAAGCTCACACAAACCCTTTGCTCCAATAAAGACAGAAAAAAAAAAAAGTTCCTGGAGCACAAGAAGAATTGGGGTTGTCTGAAGTGGGCCTCAAGGGCTCTGTCTGAGCTGGGTCCCAGAGGAAGGGCAGAAAGTGCTTTGGTACTTCAGTTCATGCTCAAATCACTTTGTGAAGAAACTAATAAGAGAAATCCAGGCTGATGACATCATCATTCACACTCATGTTACATTCCAACATTTTCCACGGACACACAATACAACCATGTCCTCCTCCAGTCCAGTACAGTCGGAGTCACACACACAACCCATCTGAGCCCCTGGGGTGGCTGCTGAGTGCCCTGTGACACTGCTGCCACTGCCAGCATGTGGCACTTGCCCCTTGCTCTGCCCCTGACCGAGACATGCAATTTATCATCTGACCAGAACCAAAAATAAAGGCGGAAATGAATTCAGTTCCCCCAACTGCTGAGGGCTGATTTTTATGTACCAATTCCAATCGGGGAGCCCCATGCCATTTATCAAGCGGGAGCCAGCCCAGCCGACAGTGCTGCGCTGACCCAGCGGGGCCACGGCAGGCTCAGAGCACACATACTTGGTTTGAAACTCAGCTGGGGCCAGCAAACACGTGTCACCCTCCACCTGAGGCTTTCTAAACTTTAGGAAGTCCAGTAAAACTTTTTTTAAAAGTCTCTAAACATTTTCAGCATCTTTGAAACTGGGTTAGTTGGTCTGAGCATCGCAAAGGGTTCATTGCTGAGGGAACCCCCCTGCCACACGCACTGCCCCGCGAGCCAGTGCCAGCCCCGCAGCACAGGTAGAGCTGGGGGGTCCCAGGAGGCAGCAGAAGCTCCAGCGTCGCGCTGAGGCGAGGGGAGGTGTCGCAAGAAGCTGCGTTTCTAGCTGGAGCACACGCTGCTAGGGAGCGGAGCCGGATCCTCAGCCCACTCACCTCCTCCTCCTCCTCTTCGCCATGGAGACACCCCGCCAAACAAACCGCCCTGGGAGCGGAGAGAAGGTGCGGCTGCTTTCAACAGCCTCAAATTCCTCGGCTCCAGCGCCGGAGTCACGCAAGCCTTCTGGCTCGGCGGGCAGCACACACCCAGCCCTCCTCAAGCACCGTCCCCGGGCTGCAGCCCAAGCGCTGCCAACCTTGAGCTGAAGTCACCACCGCAGCTCAGCACAACCGCAGAAACCCTGCGGCCTGAGTCACCTGGGGAAGCGCAGCCTCGCAAGGAACACTCTGTGCCCAAATCCGCGAAGGGGCAAAGCGAAGACGCAAGCTCGGAAGGAACTCCACACTAATTCCATCTCCTCTAAATTGCCATTGTGTAACAGCTACAACCTCCTTTGGCAAACACTGAGCAGTCACTCCGTGGGGATCCCCAGCACACGCTGCTGAGCTCAGCGCGGTGTTCAGCAGCTCCTCACGGGCAGCCCGACAGCTGTACCGGCAGCACCTACAACCTGGAATTAAGTAATTTCTACTCTTCTTGCTGGTGCGAGGTGATAAACGTGGCACCAGCACGTCTACATCTTCTAGTCTGACAATACTCGAAAGGGGTGTCAGTGACCCGGAGACCAGGGTCTACCCCTGCACTCACAGGATTAAAAAGATACGGCTGAATAGGTTCGCGTGTGTTAAATATTTTGCCTTTTTTAAATCCTCACAGACTAAGGGCAAAATAGGCCTGAGGCTGAACCAGAGTATTTTCTACAACCATTTCATTAACCGAGCATTTGCTAGAAGTCCCACCCAGTTTCATTCTCATCTCCTTCCCAACTCCACAGGGCTGTGATGGAGCTCTGAGCGGCTCAGCCCCGGCACCAATCCTGCCCAGCACCCGTGCTTCACCCCAGAGCCAAGATTCCAGTTCAACTTCATACAGAACCCAAGCGCTTCCCCAGCCCAGCTGGAGCAGCACCCACCACCCTGCAAAGGACGGGCACCCACAACCGAGGACACGGGCCGTGTCCAGCACGGACGCGGCTCAGACCCAGCTCTCCCCGGACCCCGCCGGGGACAGCCACGGCCACCACCATGTGGCCAACATGTGTGATCACGCCCGGGGAGGCCACAAGAGCCAGCTTGTTGCAGCCTCTCACTGAAGCCATAGGAGGGGACTGGAATTTCCTCACAACATTCCTGGCCCGCTGCCCGCAGCCATAATTACTGTTCCCATGGCAGAGATCCTGGCTTGACGGCAAATCACGGCTACGCAGCCAGCCTGCATCACGCTCAGCAAGCCCTGCTTTAAAAATTAACTTCTCATATGCCACAAAAGCATACTTTTTATTTTTCCTGGAAGCATCCTCTTTCAGGAAGAGCCCGATTTAACCAAGGAGCGACAACTATTAGACAGCTAAACTATTCTGAGTCTTTCAATCCCTGAGACGCAGGCTTTCTTAAAGAATAATACCCTATTGCAGTTCATACTCGTTCTAGTAAGTCAGTCCTGTTCCGGGGCCATTACAGCCTAAAGAGACAGTGATGCCGTGGGAAATTAAGGAAAGGGAAAGGAGATACAGAATCCTCGTCAAATGGCTTCAGGAGGTAAGCGCAGGGGTCAGACCCAGCACCCTGGAGTTCACACACAGCGCCTCCATCTCAAGGCCATACTGCCTACCTTCTCAGACACCAATGAAATTATGGTAAGAAATAAGACCTAACTCACATGTTTCTCATCTGCAGGACATTCCAGAAGGCTGTGCATCCAGAGCCCCACACCAGGACTGTAACGAGCTTCCTAAACAAATTCACACACTTTAAACTGAAGCGGAGGAGGCCGTGGATTTAAACTGTGGAGGAGGCTGACCACGAAGCCCGGGCACAGCCACAACAATCACCATCCTGGACAGACACAAGGCCACCGCTCAGCACCGTGCTGGAGTGACCCGTGAGAGCTTCTCAGCTTACAGAACCCAAACACAACAGATATCTCAAGGTGATTAACAGAAGCGGGTGTGAGCACCCTTAGCACGTAAACTAAGGATGTGAGAAAATCCACAGAAAGCACCAGCTCTTTTTCAACAAAGCAGAACAAGCTGATACGTACCTTTACAAAGTCCTCAATCTCACGGTGAGACCGAGCAGCCAGGACCACCTACAGCAGGAATCCAACCAAGAGGCCACTGCAAGTTCTCTCTGACCATTTCCTCGGCGTTATTTTGTTACAGGCACTTTTCCTACTTCTCTGACAATTCTCCAGCGTTGGGACACTCCAGTCACTAACAGGACATTGAAAAACTCCACTAGTGTCTCAGTAACACACTGCCTGAAGCATGACCAGAGCTGACAGCTTCTGGGACTGCAATCTTCTAACACCTTATCAAACCAGATGGAGCACTGCTCCTACCCTCTTTGTATGTCCCTGGCAAGGAGTACGTCCACACCTCCGTTTATAAGCAGTTTTCCTGTCTAATCTAGAAGCTCAGCCAGCACGCTCTCCTGTAAGCACAGACACCGAAGTAGTTTTATCTCCACATGAATCTCCTTCCTGTGACTTTCTTTTATGAAGTCAGTAGATCTCTGCAGCTCCACAGCATTATTTTAAGTTATTGAGCAATTATAAAGAGCACCTGCTTCTCAAGAGGGGGAATCTGTTAATCCATGAAGTTATTTCAGTGATGCCCCAGGGATCAAACAAGTGCTGATGGATGGCCAAAGCTCAATCCCTGCAGTTATTTCAGCAGAGACAACACTGAACTGCTTCTGGGATACTAGAGACCTTCTGCAGCCCCTTCAAACTTCCTTCCTGGCAAGGCGAAGGGAGATTGAACTGGAAGCAACACCAAAACTTCAGAAGA
Organism: Pedionomus torquatus; assembly: GCA_013398155.1. NCBI lineage: Eukaryota > Metazoa > Chordata > Aves > Charadriiformes > Pedionomidae > Pedionomus > Pedionomus torquatus. Next base: position 4,990 of record VZRU01007255.1, on the reverse strand, counting down.
GCTGCAGCCAGTGAGGTTTTACACAAACCACAGAGGAAAGCATTTTTAAGAAGCAGCTGATAGAGGATTTGATGAGAGTTTCACGAGAGCCGCCTGTACCTCCCTCCATGCGAGAGCCCTGCAGCCAGAGGATGGGGAAGCAGGAGGGAGCTGAGCTGCGCCCGGCCACACAGGGGACAGAGATGCTGTCCCTCAGTCCCCAGCTTTCTGCAAACAGGACTAACTTACTCACACACACCCTTCACAGCATTAAAGAACATGCTTCTGGTACATGATCTACACTCCCACATTAAATGTCCTAGTTAATCAGATAACACAGTTACATTGAAAATAATTTTAAAACTTACCTTTAAGATGATTCAACTTTCCTTTTTGCTTCTGCCTCTCTTTAAATTTGGATTTAACTTTCTCAAAACCTGCCTCATCTGACTTGACAGGAAGCCTAGTTTTTGCTGCAGGGTTCCGTCTCACCAGTCCCCACCCCACTGCAGACTGGCATAACTGCGGCTACAGCTCTGTCCTGCACTGGGATGGGATTTCTCTCAGTCCTCCTTTGAGACATCTGCCCATAGAGCAGGAGGGACTGAAACCACCCCCAGATGGGAGCAATGAGGCATGCAATCCCACATCCTGAAGCTTTTCAAGATTCACCGAGGACTACAATTACAGTTTCAGAGCTTCCTGGTCAAGTTCAGTTATGTAAAACTGCTTCTTAAAGTTGCACAAACCTAAAGCTGCAAATTACACATTGTTAAAGCAACCAAAGGGACTTCTACCTGGATTAACCCCATTACTAGATGCTGTATCAAACTGCCCTACAGTGGCCAAGGAATGCCTGAATCCATTTTTTATAATGGCTACGAACTACTGACCAACTTTAGTGCCCAGGTTGAAGTCTTTCCTCCTCTGATGGCAAACTGAACCCCCTCAAGCAGTCCCTGCTCTCAGCCAGAACCAGACACTATCGTGGCACTACCATTAAACCAAATTTCAGATCCTCACACGAGGAAGAGTTAGAAGAATCTTTCCCCTATAACCATTAAACAAAGCCTCTTCAGGTGTCCAACACTTCTCAGAAACCCCAAAGCAGTAACAAACGTGCCTACACTTAAGAGCAGCCACACTGGATCTCGTGCTTCCAGTATGAAAAACTACTTGCTGTCGAGGAGCGAATTCTCTCCGACACTCCCCCTCCGCACGCGGCTCTGCCACACATCAGTGCTACCACACACTGCACCAGCCTGCTGGAGACCCACACGCAAGACCACTTCTGCCTTAATAATGGAGACACACCATGGGGCCAGTAAAAAGCTGTTGGAGGAGCTGCTTTGAGGGCCCGCACTCACACACACACTAACAGAAACAACTCACAGGGCTGGACTTACTGTACTCCTGATCCCAGAGCATTAGCTACAGTGTCCAGGCAGTAAAGTGAAAAGCCTTTAATACAGGAAGGAGTGCCAGTCTGTCCTGCACATTCCAGTTTAGCATTTCACAGGAATAAGCTTTTATCCCACAGACACAACAGCCTCCGACCAGGCAGGGCAGATAAGGAGGCTCCTGTCAGCACTTTGAGTTTCGGGGCTAAGTCTGCACTTTCAAAACCTGAGACTAGAGGGGTAAAGGTCATATTTACTGTACTTGCAAGAGAGAAAAATCAACAGCTAAACACTCCATTTCTTTTGTGGCAGAAGGATTTTTGACATGTAACTGAACAGAAATTCACATAAACAAAGGAAACAGAGTTCTCAAAAAAGCAAGGCCCCATTTCTCGGATGAGAAGCATTGTCTAGCACACAAACAACGAGCAGGGATTTTAGTACGGGAAAGGCTGTTCCTAAAGGCAGCAAAGTGCTTTTCTAATGGTTGATAATCAATCTCCAAACGCCAAGAGCTGATGCTGAGCCATAATCAAAGTTTTAAATGCACATGAAACTGAATTACCTTCTGGTTAAAACCAAGTTACATGGTACCAGAAAAAAACCCTTAAAGGCGAAGATCTGCATTTGGTGAGGCTAAAACTAGGTCAGATGCTGAGCAGTGTAAAAAGAGAGAAAAAGTGAGAAGTGCCTACCTTTGTACCAACTGTTATATCTTGGACAATGCTGTAGAAAAAAGAAAGAAAAGGATTAAAAAAGTTAGATAGGTTTGCCACAAATATCCAGCGTAGTTTACAGTAGTAAGAAAAAAGCAAGTCAAAGTGCACAGTTGTCTTTGCGAGTGAGCCAAGGACAGTTCATACAAAGGAAAAATATTAGATGGTGATGGTGGAGACCCAAGACCCAGCAGTGCTAGAAATCTGCAGCTCTGCCACCTCCTACAGCCTGTGAGCCACCGGACCCAGACCGAACCCAGGGACAGCCCAGCGTTCCTCAGGGAAAGGGACGGGATCCCAACGCCACCTCTGCCTAACCCCCCCGCAAAGGGTCAGGAGCCAACTCCATCACCAGCAGCCCCCTGGCAGCTCTGAGCCACCTTCTCTTGGAAGCAGCACCCTCGGCGAGGCTGGGGAGGGGTCTCCCTTGCGGAATTACCCACCCACACTGGAGCCCCAGAGGAAGGGGCTGTGCCAGGCTGGGCACATCCCTACATGACATTCCTCACCTGTGCTTTTTTGGAAAATAAATAATACTTTTCCCCCCCAACACAGATCTGAAGGCAAATCCAGGTGTTAAGTTCTACCACATACACGTAAGCCTCCTGAAATGAGACTCCCTGATTACAGAGTGAAACTGGTGCTCACTGCACCTCCAGCAGCGTGTGCCAGCTCTCAGAATTCTCTAGGTGGGAAGGGACCTTTCAGATCCAACCATCAACCAGCTCCTGCCAGCATGACCACCGTACACCAGCACACAGCTACCAAGAGCAGCTTCTGGTGCTGGTGGAACTGGAACGACCTGCCTGTGCCTCGGCACACTGGACCTGGGGAGCATTCCAGACTATTTGAGTACCTACGTGTTATTCTCTTCTGTGGGAGCGCTCAAAACATCTGAATGATTTCAATTCTACACCCTTGCACTCAACAGAGAGGTATTTTTATAAGCCTCAAATCACTCTAAAACAGCAATGTAAAAGTAAGAGCAGAAACTATTTTAGGTTGACGTACACGGAAGCTCTACCCGTTTCACCCCGTCTCTCAAAGGGCTCGCCATCATTTCCAAGCACAGGACCCAGAAGCGCCTGGAGAACAGACCTGTGGCAGCTCTGAGGAACCACGGGAGGGAAGCAGACGGCCCGGCCGCCATTCTAAGCCAGCGATACGAAATCTGAAGTACTGGAGAACACTTCCACAAAGCGATTTAATGCCAGAGAACTTGTGTTTACCGGTTCCTCCCTTCCCTACCCTCCTGCAAGAATTCATGGCTTTTCAAGGCACCAAGTCCTGCTCGGTCTGATGAAGCCGCTCCTCTTGCGTCGCTCCCGATCCAGCCGCAAGACAAGCGGGAGCCGGCTCAGCCCCTGGCACTTCCTCCTCAAACCGAGCTGCCATGTCACCGCTGCCATGTCACCGCCGCCAGCCCCAGGGTGAGCCACGGCCCGCGCCCGCAGCCCCCGGCCCAGCGCCCTTTCAGGGCTCCCTTCGAGGGGTGGGCACCTCAACCCCAGCGAGGGCAGACGGGCTCTGCTGCACTCCGGGGGCCAGTAGTAACAGACTAATTAAACCCATTTGCACGGAGCAGTTTAAAGGATCACAATCACTCTGTTAGAATTACTTCATATTCTACAGGTCTGCATTTCTTCACTTAAAACACATACCTTAACCCAGCGATTTTCATAGCCTTAACAAACACTCCTTCCAGTAAAGCGGAGAAAGAACAGGGAATCTCCCAAGTTTCCAAAACTCTCGAACTTACCCCAGAGCATTTATCTCACTTCCTGTTCCTCCGCGGGGCCTCAGCACAGGAAACGTTTTACATAAAGAAGCCTTAACTGGGGACAGTATACAAAATTGTCCAGCAGGAAGAGCTTTCTTATTTGCCAAGAATCATCGATTCCTGGAATCGATGGGAATTTTCCTGGAATATTGTTGTTCCCCACTCGATAACAAACACCACCCAAAACGAGCACCAACAGCATTTAAGAATTTTTATTCACAAAACATGCGACTTGCCTCCAGAGCCCACGCACCCCCCCAGCACGTTATCGCACCCCGAGCTCCAGACTCTTCTCCTGTGTCATGCTTCAGTACGGGATCACATTTTTTCTTATTTACAAAAGAACAGGCAACGCAGCCTTCCATAAAAATTACTTTTTGCACAGAATGGGTTAATTCCTACACAGTAAGGGGGAAAATTAAGCGGCACCACTAAAACCTCTGGGTCATTTTCCAAAGCAGTGTTTCCCATACAAACTCCTCGCATGTTTTAATAAAGCAACTTATTCCAAGGGGATCACTTGCAAAGCGGAGCCCCATGCAGTCCTGGGCAGGGGGAGCAGAGGAGCCTGCACCCGGAGAGGCCACTCGCTGCCAGCGGGGCAAAAACCTAAAGCCGTCTCAGAGGCAGCTGTGGAAGCTCCAAGAGGAGACAGCTTTCACAGGGCAACGAGACCCTGCACGGGATCCTTAGACGATAACGGATAATTACGACTCGCAGGCTATACTAAAGTTTCTGCATGAGAACATCAACTTTTTGTAAACACACACAGTAAATCAGCCCTTCTAGGCACTGCAGCGAAGACATCTGACAACAAACTGGTTTTTTTGCCGTTACAGTGGATGGTCTTGCACTCACACGCTGATTTGTCTTTAAAAAATACCGTTCAACACGATGAGCAAGTTGTTGAAAGAAGCAGAACAACCCTGGCTGCGCCCTGGACCGTAAAAGCTAGCAAGACAGGCGGGTTTTATTCTCATTTTTAGATGCAGACAGGACCGAGCAGCCCCTCGGAGGCGAGTTACCCCCGCGCTCCGGGGGAACAAAGCCGGGACGGGCGCGGACACACGGCGGGGAGACGGGCGGCCCCGGCCCCGAACGGCGGCTGCGGAGCA
>VZRU01007247.1:29952-47806 GCA_013398155.1 Pedionomus torquatus | reverse complement strand
GGTCACCGGCGGGGTGATCTCGGGCATTGGCAAGGGCATCATTGCCAGCAGCATCGGCACCATCCTCAAGTCCTGCGGGCTGCATGTCACCTCCATTAAGATCGACCCCTACATCAACATCGATGCTGGCACCTTCTCCCCGTACGAGCACGGTGAGTGGCCCCGCTGGGCAGCCGCCTGGCCCCGAGCCGGGCACTGGGGGCTGCCACGGGGCTGGCTTTGCCTGTGAGGAGCCGTTTCCTTCGCACGGTGGGAGAGTTCGAGGCTGGTCCTGCCTGTGGGACTGGCAGGCTGGGGCTGGTNNNNAGGCTGAGCCTGTTGATGGCCCTGGGTCTGCCTGTGCCACCAGCAATCAGCAGAGATGCGCTCTCTGGGGTTTTATCATGACTGCCTGGTTGAGGGACTCTGTCCTCAACCTAGGAGTCCTCTTTGTTATATAAGGCTTTTCTTTTATTAGCCATTCCTAAACTTGCTGTAGCAATCAAAGAAGGTGTTTCCTTACTTTGAGTTCTAGCTGTCACAAGCAGAACCAGCAGCTTGTTGAGGGATGCTGTTTCCCCTTGACACGTACACTTGTGCCTTTTCCTGTGTGCTGCAGGGGAGGTGTTTGTGCTGGATGATGGAGGGGAAGTGGACCTGGACCTTGGTAACTATGAGCGTTTCCTCGATATCCGACTCACCAAAGACAACAATCTGACAACTGGGAAGATCTACCAGTATGTCATCAACAAGGAGAGGAAGGGAGACTATCTTGGCAAAACTGTCCAAGGTGATATGAAACTTAACTCCTGATGCTTAGAAATACAGACTTGTTTTTCTGTCCTGGATGGATGCTTTTGCATTGCGTCTTAACTTGAGGCCTTTTATTGTACGCTCTGATGGTTTTTTGTTTATTTTTTAATAAATAGTAGGAGATGCAGGTACATGCCGTACCGAAGGGGGTTACCTGTAAGCCACTCGAGGCTTCCCAGTACTCGGCAGTGTACTGCCTGTTGGTTGGACTGTAGCCGGACCAGGGTCCGACTGTCTGATGCCAATTCTTGGTGTGAACGGACTTCACACCAATACTGCTGTGGGTGGTAACTGTCATGTCAGTAGAAGATCCCTAGGATCTTTGAGGATCAGATCAGTCTGATCCCTTTTTAAGCGTTCGCCACAGCTGGGCTGGATAAGGACTTTTACAGACAGTTTAAAAGAGACTAAGTCTCTCTGCTTAGAGCAATGAACTGTTTGTACTTGAATCTTCCAGCTTGAAGGAAGCGTTGCTTGCATGTGTTTAAACTGAGGCAGGAATACATTTCCTGCCAAGGCACTTCTCTTGAAATTCACAGCCGAGAATAATCACTTCAAAAATGCATACGTCTTTAATGACACAGTGCCCAAGTCACACGGGAAGCTCTGGCTAGTTATTTTCAATAATTCACTCTGTAATGAGTTAGAGGGAGAAGTGTGCGTGGGTTGTGGCTTTAACCCTTGCCTGGCTTTCTTTTTCAGTTGTTCCTCACATCACAGATGCCATACAAGAATGGGTGATGAGGCAGGCACGGATTCCTGTAGACGAAGACGGCATTGAACCCCAAGTTTGTGTGATTGAGGTTTGTAGTTCTTAAAAAGTAAAACTAAAGAATAAATGTGGTTTTGCTTCTTGCATGGAGTAAACTGAACATGTTTTGCATTGTAAAATGTCTTACAATAATGTTAAACTTTGGACATTGTTGAGTTAGTTAAATTTGCTAGCCTTGCTTATTCAGTTTGATCTTTTGAATGCTTTGAATCTTCTGAATCTACGCTTGGAAAGGCTTGGGTTTTACTCAGTTATATTCTTGAGAGGCTTATCTCTCTAGTGTAATGTAAATCAATCTGTAGAATGAATTTTCACTCTCATAACTATATGTCAAAGATGAGTTAATCACGCTGTCCCCTCTTCTTCATTGGTGGGTGGAGGAAGGGTGGGTAAATCGCTCTCTGGAAGCAGGAGCTTTGGAGTGACAAGTTTAAGCGCAGGTCTAGAAAAGTGAGTGGCCCAAGTTAGTGGTGATAAGCCTTGTTTGGTTTTCTGTGCGTTGCGTGGCGTGACCTGCTGCCCGAGGAGACAGAGCAGGGTGAAGGCTCTGCCGGTGCTGCTGAGCTGGCTGGTGGGGTGTGCTAGTGCAGGAGAGAGGGAGCTTGTCAGAGTGCCTGGGTCACAGTGACTTAGGACTCGAGGCAACTTGAGTGCCAATTCCTGTTCTCGAATTTACAGTCGTGGATCACAAGTACCATGGAGGCACTGTCTGCAATACATGGGAGTCTGACACTGCTCCGAAGGACGCTTTGTGTCTCTCTTCCTGCATGTGTCCAGAACCACTCTATAGAGTTACTAAAACTTAATGGAAATTTTTCTACTGTTGCTTTCCTGTGTGTGTCCAAGCCCACTCTGTATAATTTTACTTCTCAGTGTCCCCTAATGTTTGTAAATGATAATTTTAACACCTAAATCTTTTGTCTGAAGAGAGAATAGAGAAAAAGCTAATGTCCCTGGAGAGGCAATGGCCATATAGGAAGCTTTTTTTTCTTGTGTCTTCTTGATTTTTGGGGATATCACAAAGGGTAAAATAAGAGTTGGGGTACATTGTGGGCTGTGGAAGTAGTACGAGCAGGTAAATCCTGCTTTTCATCGTGGTGTTGATGATTATTTATGGAATCAGGAAAGTGCTGGGGGGGTGTTTTAGTGTCCTTCTGTTTATGTTTTAGTACACTTTAGCATACAAATTCAGTAGATAAAGTTTTTGGTACTATCTTTAATTCTAAATGTCTCTTTTTTAGCTTGGTGGGACTGTAGGTGATATTGAAAGCATGCCTTTCATTGAAGCTTTCCGCCAGTTCCAGTTCAAAGCCAAAAGAGAGAATTTTTGTAACATCCATGTCAGTTTAGTTCCCCAGGTAAGGACCTAAAATGTTGTGGTGGTCAGACTTCCCCAGCCAAGAACTTGATTTTGAAATATATGTTTCTGAAATGTTACATCTATAGGCAATGTTCTATTTGTATTCTGTATATAGAAACTTGTGGAAGAAATGCAGAGCATATATGGTTATATATTCAAAAGGGTTCGCAAGAAGTGATCAGAAAGTTTTCAAAGTGTGTAAATATGTAAGAAACAGTTGAGAGCTGCAGCAAATGCCGCTTGGCATCTTTAACTGCTGTTTTTCTTTATGGAATTGTATCCTAGCTTTTGCAGGTAAACTTGCTTTCAGTTTCATTTCGTTGGCATAGCCTTTCATTTCTGCAAATGCAATATAAACTTCAGTGGTGCAGGCAGACTTCACAGCCGTTTGGACTTACTAATAAGATTGTATTCCAAGGTCTTCCTGGAGTTCTCAAATATTTCTGTTGCTGTGTGCCCTTTACCCCAGGCTTACAATAGCTGTAGTTTATGAAATAGGTTGGGTTACTTTTGTAATTTCAGAACATAATACAGTGTTTTGAAATGTAATCTGTTTTTTTGGAGTTTTTTTGGTTGGGTTTTTTTTTTCCCTTTCAGACAATATTTTTAATGTGTGTTCTGATCTTTAACAGTAATTTCATAGGCTCTGATATCTGATTGCTATATAAGCCATAGCAGTCTGAAGGGCAGTTGCCCTCCGGTTCAGAGATTCAATAACAAAATGGTATTATGAAGCAGTGCTATGATAAGAATCAGTTAGTTAGGAATCACAGAGAAAACCAAAATACGTTATTTTTAAGTGGATGAGGTGAACTCCATTTAATACCAAAATGATATGAAGGTGTTTTATGCCATATAATGCCTGATATAACCTCATCTGTATTATCTGCCCTGGTTTTGAAGGCAGCTTACAGTCTACACCGAACAAAAACCTCCCCTGCAGCAGTCATTGCTGAAGAAATACTTCCATATGTTCCATCGGGTTAACAGTAGGAGAGGAGACGTGTATTCCTTGTCTCGGAAATGGGTTTGATGGAGCAGCTTGACAGAATGAGGATCAATCTTTGTTCTCTTCTCTTTCATTCCTTTTCTGTCTGGGCCAGGAGAAAAAAATATTACAAATGCAAAATATTAGGTGTTTTCAGGGAGTAGTGCATAAAAACCGTAGTGTCTCTGTTCTTTCCTCACTATTATGCCTACGTAGTGTACAGGCTTGAACTCTGGTTCCTGCTGATTGCTTTCAATCTTTGAAATTAATTGATAGAGTACAGGGGTATTTGGAGGAGTTCTTAATTGTCAGAACTGGGTCAAAGTTTTTACAAGATGAATAGGGTGGAGATTCCTGATTGGACTTATGAATCATTCCCACATATCATGATTTGATATACCATCTTCTGCTCATCTTTGACCAGCCAAGCTCTACAGGAGAGCAGAAGACTAAACCCACCCAAAACAGTGTTCGTGAACTCAGAGGTCTTGGTCTCTCCCCAGATCTGGTAAGGTTTGCTCCATGGCTTTGGATTTAAAAATGCAGCACTGGCATGCTGCAACAACATCCTAATCTGCATAATGCTTAAGTTAAGAGCTCTTGTATATTGGTAATGAACAAGTAAAAATAAGAGTTAGATTTCCACTTACTCCCCTTCACCCCCCTCCCAAGTCATAGAGGCTGCAGAAAGACAGCTTTTTTTAGAGGTTTGATACAACAAATTGCTGAGTACTTCTGTTTTGCTTCACAGCCTTGATGTTGCTGTTCTGTTAGATTGTTTGCAGGTGCTCCACTCCATTGGATACCTCAGTAAAAGAAAAGATTTCCATGTTCTGTCATGTTGAACCAGAACAGGTAAAGATATCTGTCTGTACTTCCTTGCAATAAATATTCTAGCTGTTTGTCAAATGCTGAGTAGAGTTTTATCTGAGCATAGCGTTTCTGTGTCTTTTGTTAGCTGCATAATTCATTTGCTGCTGTGTTTTGCCTGCATTCCTTACACATGTACCCATTACAAAAATAGGCCTTTATATGTCAATAGCCAGGTTTTCTTTAAAGGTGGTTAGTGTAGGCTTAGAGAATTCTATGGAATCCAAGGTATTTTCTGAATAGCTCCTTTTGACCTTGGTTCTCCTCCCGCATTCCTTCTGTGCATACAGAAGAATGAGATTTTTCAGTGTTTAGAAGCCAAACAGTAGCTGCCAAAAGTTAGGTTTAAAGGATACATTAATGTATCCTGGAGCATTTCTCTTATGAGGAGAGGCTGAGGGACTTCGGGCTTTTTAGTCTGGAGAAGAGAAGGCTGAGGGGGGATCTGATTAACGCCTATAAATACTTCAAGGGTGTGACCAGTCTTTTTTCAGTGGTGCCCAGTGAGAGTGCGAGAGGTAACGGGCATAAACTGGAACACAAGAAGCTCCATCTAAACATGAGGAGATGGAACAGCACTGAAAGAGGCTGCCCAGAGAGGTGGTGGAGTCTCCATCTCTGGAGACATTCAAAACCCGCCTGGTTCCTGTGCAACCTGCTGTAGGAGGACCTGCTTCGGCAGGGGGTTGGACTAGGTGATTTCCAGAGGTCCCTTCCAACCTCATATCGTTCTGTGATTCTGTATTTCATACACTGCTCTTTTGACAGTGTTACTCCTCTGCCCAAAGTTGCACAAGGAGAGAATTGCACGGAAAAGTTGAAGTGGTACTTGAGAGAAGCATTGCTTCACTTGAAAGTTATGTGACATGCAGAGATTCTGAGTTAGCATGATTCTTTTTCTACTGAGACTACTCTGTGTAGCATAGGCTGGGGTAGGCCTTGGAAAAGAATCAGTGTCTGTAGGCTAAATACTAGCACTTGTCAGCCCAGCTGGAGCTTGAAAGATGTTGTCAATTCTGTGAAAGACTGAGTATCACTTCACAATTCCAGGCTCTGTTGAGTAATTTTTATTAGTTTCCTTATAGAGCAAGATCAAATTGAGCCTTGAGGTTTCAGATATTACATTCAGAATCAGCTGGCAATAACTCTGATGTGTCAGCAGTGTAGTATCTACCTTTGTTGGCCAGGAATTGAAGGCAAGTTAGCACTTTCCAGGAAGTTTAATGAGATTTTATGTACTCATGTCTCTGTCTGCAGGTGCACTTGAATTGAGAAGCAAATGCTGTTGATTACAAAGGAGGAAAAATTGCAGCCCAGTGGGTTTTACTGAGTTAGTTTTGCTTTCATTTGAATTGGGAGAAATGAGGATTTAAAAATAGCTGTGCCAGTGTATTTTTGGTCCTTACGGTACAGTCTCATTCGTGATGGACAGGTGACAGTTGGCCAGATCTTTCCTTTCCTGCAGCAGCTCATTTCAGTGAACTGGAACCATTAACATAGATATTCCTCATTGACCTAAGAATTCTTTTGCTCATAATTATTTAATCCTAAATTTGATGAAGGATGCCCTGTAAAATTTATCGCTGTATTGAGACCACAGATTCCCCTGGGCTTTAATCAAACTGGGAGCCCTGATTAAGAATGACAGTGATGGGGAATGAGGGGCAGTTCAGCTGTAGTTTCAACTGGGATTACCAAGAGGGGCCGGATCGCAGAAGTCTCTTTGAAGTGTTCTCTGAACTTTGCTGTGTGCTCCTAGAACTTGGGCAGCAGCTGCCTGTCTCGGTTGGCTCCAAGGAGCTCCGGTGAGCAGTGATAGCTGGGAAGTGTTGAAGTTTCCAAGTATATGGAAGCTAGTATTAAAGTTGCTTATACGTTGTTATCAACATACGTTATTTCGTGGAAGTTTAGGTGTCATATGGCTGTCTGCTGGAGACAGCAGCTCTCTGAATATCTGTCTAATGGCACTTAGATTTGCTTTAATGACAGTCATGTTTTACAAACAGGTCATCTGTGTTCACGATGTCTCTTCTATCTACCGGGTCCCTCTGTTGTTAGAGGAGCAGGGAGTTGTTGACTACTTCAGACACAGGCTTGACCTGCCCATTGAGCGGCAGCCCCGGAGGATGCTCATGAAGTGGAAGGAAATGGCAGACAGGTGAGCTGCACCTCTGAGCCTCCACACGAGTTGCTCTTCTTGGTCAGTGGTTGTTGGGTGACAAGTCTTACTTCATGTTCCTCAAGTGTTCTTATGCGCTTGGTTTTTTTTTTTTTTTAAATGACAAAAATATATTTCCTTCCTTGACGGTTAATAACTGGAAAAAAAATATCTTCTTCAGCTTGAGAATACTGTAAGATAATGTTACCGAGGCCCTTATCTTGGGTTGGTAATGTACTGTCTATGTCAAAACAAGTTTGAGGTAATTAAAAGGTGGACAGTTCTGCCCTCCCCTTTTATACAATAAGAGCCAGTGGTGTTGCAAAGTGTTGAAATTCTTTTATAGGTGTATGTGTGGGAGTGATCGGGAACGTCAATAAAAATCTATTTTTGGAGTATGCTTTCAAGCAAATGAAACAACTATTTCATAACTGTTCTGTCTGAGACTCCAAGGACACTGTGGTTTTTTTCTTGTTGGGAATAGATTCTGTTCATGGGGAAATTGTGAATCTTTCCAGTTGGCATTCAGGCCCTTTCTGAAGCCTTAAATATGTTTGTCCGTATAAGAAATTAATTATCGAGGTATTTCCCTTTATTTATATGCCCAACACAGGCCACCGCTGGCAGTAACATTTCCTTTTGATGGAGAAAGCCCTCAGTAACCAGCTTGGGTGAAGGTACTTAAAAATTTTGAAATCAACTTTTAAACAGTCTCTTAGGTGTAGCCAGGAGTGCTGTCAGGTGCTGGGGGTAGGAAGTGCAGGCTCTGCAGCTGCAGGACTCCGGAAAGCCCCTCTCTTTCTAGCTGCTGAAATGAGCTCCGAAGCAGCGAGGGAAGGTGCTGGACAGTATAAACATATGCAGAGTTGTGCTTTGATCTCCACTCCTGATAATTTACTGCAGACTCTGAGTCTTGTACAGCTTCCTGAAAAGACAGTTTGGATCTACTCAAAGTGTCTCTTCTGCCTAAGGACAGATGAGTTCACTTCATGGTTTCTGCAGTTCTTCTCTGATTTTTTTTCTTTCTTCTAACCTTACTTTGATGTTGTCAGGTTGTAATTATTATAAAAGGTCATCTCTCTAGTTGGACAGACTTTCCAGAGCCCAACTGTTAATGTTAATTGAAAAACAGAATAGAATGTGATTCTTGCCTTCATGTCCTGTAAATGATGAAATAACCCTTGTGTTTTGTTCTTGCTTAGGTATGACCGTCTCCTTGAAACATGTTCCATTGCGCTTGTTGGCAAATACACCAAGTTTTCAGATTCCTACGCATCTGTCATTAAAGCACTGGAGCATTCTGCACTGGCCATCAACCACAAACTTGACATTAAGGTAGGGGTGTGTGTGTGTAGAAATTTCCCCCCTGTACTCCTTCCGCTTACAGGGCCACCCATCTTAATAATTAAGTTTTTCACAAACTCATAGACGGTAAGAGAGGAGTTGATTCAACCAGTGAACTTTAAAATAGTCCTTGGATTACAGCATCAAGACATCTGTTGTTGGGCACAGGACAGCTTTAAAGCAAACCAGCCTTTCAGGTAGATACAGTGTCTGTGTAACTGATGGGAGCTCATCAGTGCCCAGTGTTGTGTGCTGAGCTGTGGGAGAGCATTAGTTATATTTGAAGAAGGTGCTGTTTCCTTTAATTTCTCTGAGAGCTGTTGGAAGTGATCCTTTTTTAGGGTTGTTGCTGTTATCCTTGTGGTACTCGCAGGTTTTATGCTGCTTCTGCCCCAGGCTTTATTAAGGTTTTAATGCTGTTTCGGCTGCAAAGATGCTGTTGTCTGGATGCTCTGAAGAGGTGAAATATCTATTGGTTGTCAGAAATCTTACTTTCTCTTGATTATACTTTTTAAATGTCTGGTGGTTTCACAATGCAAGTGAGTCATGGAAGTAGGTGCTTGGTTTGTAACATCACTGTTCTATGTTTGGGTTATGTTTCAATTTAAAAAAAAAAACCAGTGGAGGAGAAAAGAGTAACAAGTAATACTGGTGAAGGGTAAACCCTGCATGTGCATCTCTGGCTAATTCCTGATGCAGCTGTTTGTGTGGTGCAGAAGGGGAATGTGTTTTGTGAGCCCTGCACATGGAGATCTTACTTTGGGTTGCAGAAGCCCTCAGCAGTGTTCCAAGCTTGGTAGGGGGAGGGCATAGAAGAAGAGAGAGACAAAAATTGTTGTTCCAAGGGATTAGCAGAGCCGGAACGTTCACGGGTTCAGAGATACTGCAATAGTGAAGATGAGGAACTGGAACAGTAGCAGTTTTTTTCCATACGTAGCATTGGTCACAACATCCTTTAATTACAACAGCCTGTGTTTCACCGTATCCTGTTTGTTCTTCATTCCGTCTTGAAGATTAAGTGATGTATATTTGATGAGATACTGATTTGATTTTTCTTTTCCTTGCTGTGTGGTTGTTTCTTTCTGCATAGTCCTGTGTTCCCATCTCACTGTGCTTCAGTATGACTCCACATTTAATGAGTTTGGGTCTCGTGGACTTCATGTATGTCACAGCAAAGCTGCAGAGAGGGGAAGAGAGAAAAAACATGGTTTCTGTTTGTGCATCTGTAGTGTGATGCTGGGGGAAGGCAGTTTTACTGACCAGTAGATAGGAAATCAGCCCAGAAAAAACATAATCAAGTATCCAGTAGGAAACAGATCCAGAGCTGTCCAGGAGAAATGATCATATTCTCATTTTGTGAGACGTAAGGAGACCCTGCACATTCTTGTGGCAGTATCTCATCATCCTTTTTTGGATTTCTTTCCAGTATATTGACTCTGCTGATTTGGAGCCAGATACTCTGCAGGAAGAACCTGTCCGATACCATGAAGCATGGCAGAAGCTGTGTGGTGCTGAGTAAGACTCTTGTACTCTGGCCATTTTTCTGGAGTATGTCTGATAAATTTGCTGCTACTGACAATTGTGGAATTAAGAGCCTTGGTGGAGGCTGTTCTCTTAGAGCGTGCCAGTACAGTGCCTGACATTGCCTCAGATACTCCTCTGAGCAATTTAGGGTAAGATGTTGCTAAGTGAGGGAGTTTGTGAAAGGCAGCAGTAGGGCAGATGATCATGCAGATGTGGATGTGCACAGGCTTAGTGAGGAAACAGGGTGAGAGGAAATAAAGGTAGGTACTGGCAAAAGCTATTTGGAGCCAAAGAGAGAAGATGGAAGGTGTAAATGTAGAATCACAGAATGGTTAGAGTTGGAAGGGACCTTCCATCAAGTTCCAGACCCCTGCCCTGGGCAGGGACACCTCCCACCACACCAGGTTGCTCCAAGCCCCCTCCAACCTGGCCTTGAACCCCTCCAGGGATGGGGCAGCCACAGCTTCTCGGGGCAACCTGGGCCAGGCTCTCACCACCCTCACAGCAAAGAAGTTCTCCCGAATATCCAATCTAAATCTCCCCTCTTCCAATTTAAAACCATTACCCTTTGTCCTATCAATACACTTCCTGACAAAAAGTCCCTCTCCAGCTCTCCTGTAAGGCTGCAGTATTGACTCCCTGGAGCCTTCACTTCTCCAGGCTGAACAGCCCCAGCTGCCTCAGCCTGTCCCCATAGGAGAGGGACTCCAGCCCTCTGATGGTCTCCATGCCCCTCCGCTGGACCTGTTCCACCAGGTCCCTGTCCTTTCTCTGAGGCCTCCAGAGCTGGACACAGGACTCCAGGTGGGGTCTCATGAGCGCAGAGTAGAGGAGGAGAATCTGCTCCTGTGACCTGCTGGTCAAGCTTCTTTTGTTCTTGAAGAAGAAAGTGTGAGAAGGGAAAAATTGTAAGGATGCAGAGGAGAGAGATCCAAGAGTTAGCCCAGGAAACAAGAACAAGTGGGTGTGTTAGCCCTCGGGGAAGCAGGCTTTAGGGTTGCCAGGAGAATGAAGAACCTCCTGCAGGATTTGATGTCCTTGTGCCTGCGTCAGAAGAACCTGACACTGCAGCCATTGGCTTCCTCTGCATGGACCTGGCTGGGTGATGTGTTTGCAGACATGTTTGGTTCACAGTGCATGAGCCTCATGCTCTGTACCATTCTCGTATTGTGACCTGCATTGTATTTGGAGTTTCTTGGGAAGGTATAAACGCCCTTTTATAAAATGCTTCCCTGAATGTCTGATGTTTTATGTGGTGGCTCATGTTAAGTTATATGGAAACTATGGTGCAGACAGGCCTTGCCATGTAGGGTGCTTTAAAGCCCTTCTCAGGAGTGAGGTCTTGCAAGCCCAAGATTTTGTCGGAGAGAGGTGGTATGTGGTTGTGGGGAGCCCTTTGTGAATGATATCTTTTCATCCGCATGCAGTGGGGTTCTGGTTCCTGGTGGATTTGGTGTTCGAGGGACAGAAGGCAAAATTCAAGCTATTTCCTGGGCAAGAAAACAGAAGAAACCGTTCTTAGGTGAGAAGCGTGTTTCTAACTGGTCTGCAGCAAGAGCTTTACTGAGTTTTGTTAGTATTTGAAATATACAATTTTGAATAGAATTGGCTGAGGAAGACAATGATCTATGCTCAGCTTAACTGGGTAACACAGCTGTCGTGTGTAATCTGTACTGAAGTGGTCAGAGTTGGCTGGGATGCGGTGATATCTCCATAATGAGGGGGTGACGGTCTCAGAGGTGATTGTGGTGATCTTGGCATGAAGAAACACATGACTGCATTTAACTGAAATGGACGTGGTGAGAGACTGGAAGTGAGCAGAGTGGATGGGGAAGTGTGGAATAAAACTTGGCAGAACTACTTAGTGCAGAGTGAAGAGACCCCCTAATCCAAGTCAAAGTCTGTCTCGTCCAGTTTTTCCTCTGGCTTGGGGCTGCTCTCTGAAGGTGTGTCACTGCACTATGGGCTCAGTGGCCCCTTACCCTGACGTGATCTGTGTTCTGCTTTGCCTTCCTCAGGAGTTTGTTTGGGAATGCAGTTAGCGGTTGTGGAGTTTGCACGCAGTGTTCTTGGTTGGCAAGGTAATTGCACAAACCCCTTCTTGTGTTTCTCCCTTCCCGCTCCCTGGCTTTATTTAAAATATTCTAAGCTGTTGATTGAATGTGTGCTTTTCTTGAGTGGCCCTCACTTTCCTCACTGGTTGCCCTAAAGCTGAAGCCCCCAGGCTGCCTCAGAAGTTCATAGAGTCATAGAATGGTCAGAGTTGGAAGGGACCTCAAAGATCATCGAGTTCCAACCCCCCTGCCCTGGGCAGGGACACCTCCCACCACACCAGGTTGCTCAAGCCCCATCCAGCCTGGCCTTGAACCCCTCCAGCGATGGGGCATCCACAGCTTCTCTGGGCAACCTGTTCCAGTGCCTCACCACCCTCACAGTAAAGAATTTCTTCCTAATATCCAATCTAAATCTCTCTTCTTCTAGTTTAAAGCCGGTAAAATGGCCTTGTCCTGTCCCTCCCCTCCCTGGCCAAGAGTCCCTCTCCAGCTCTCCTGGAGCTCCCTTCAGATCCTGGAAGGCTGCTCCAAGGTCTCCCCGGAGCCTTCTCTTCTCCAGGCTGAACAGCCCCGGCTCCCTCAGCCTGTCATTCTCATAGGAGAGGTGCTCCAGCCCTCTAATCATCTTGGTGGCCCTCCGCTGGACCCTTTCCAACAGTTCTATGTCCTTTCTAAGCTGAGGACTCCAGATCAAGTTTGAGGGAATCAAGCAAAGCTGGCAGGGCCCTGTTTGTGCTGCCTGGGCTGGGCTGGCAGCTTCCTGCAGGCGATGGCTCCGCACTCTTCAGGTCTCCACATGCAAGGGGGGACCTTGTGGGGAGATCCTGTAAAAGTGTGTGATGGTGTGAGGGAGTTCTGTTTCTAATGGATGAACCTCACATTACAGATGCAAACTCGACAGAATTTGACCCCAAAACTACTCATCCAGTGGTGAGTTTTCGGGAACTTGCTTGTAATATCCTTGTGCTAGGCTTCTCTGTGCGTACCTGGTGTACAGTTAAGAGCTTGGATTATTGTGTTTTGTGGCTTTTAAGTCTGTCTTCCATCATTTGCTAATCTGAAAAGAAAATTTCTTTGCCTCGTTAATGCTTGGCAGTTGCTGCTTTCTAGAAGATTGCAGTGCTTGCCATAGGTGGAACACAAATATTTTTATATTTTCATTTTTAATCACTGTTTTTCATGAAGCAAGGTGTTTTCTACTAGGTAAGAGGTTCTTAAGCTAACATTTCTCAGAGGCAATGTTAAGGATTAGGTGATACTCAGATCCCACTGTATAACTGTTTAATTATGGTCTCAGAAATTGACATAGACATGAATTCCTTGTAACATTTGTGGACAGAGCTCCATGTGTGTTGTCCAGGGTCCACCATAATGACCGGCTTCAGCTATAATGTGAAAGGCTGCTCAAAAGGGAAAAAGTTTTCAAAAAAACCAAACCTCTGAAGTTATTTATCAAAGTTTAAGTGATTCTGATTTGGGGATTTTGTTTTTGTAAATGTGCTTGCTGGCTTGTTTAACTTCTAGTTCAGTAAATAGCACATTAGTAGTGCCTGGGCTCTCTGTAGGCTTTGGCTACTAATGAGACCATTTGCTATGCAAAACCTTCCCGAATACTTGCGAACCTTTCGTGTTCTGTACAGCCTTTCCTAGAATAAATGTGCTAACTAGCCTAGGTTGGGTGTTTTTTTTTTTGTCTCCCTTGTCAAGCCAATGTTCCTTGGGGTGATTTGCTTCTTCTCTGTAAAGATGTTGTTTTTTCTCCCGCCTTTAATGTTTCAGAATGTGCCTGGTACTGTTATTCCTCCCTCACTCTCACCTCCTCCTCTGAATGCCTTCTGCAGGTCATAGACATGCCAGAACATAATCCTGGTCAAATGGGTGGGACCATGAGGCTTGGCAAGAGAAGGACACTCTTCCAAACCAAGAATTCAATCATGAGTAAGGAATTTCTTACCTCTTTTGAAAGTGTCTCCTGTGAATGACATGCATTTATGGTGGGTATGGGGAAGGGAGAGCTGGGAATGCTAAAGCGTCCTTGAGTTGGGTCGGTCTTTGCAGGCTTTGTTCTGGTAGTGAAATGGAGATCAACTAAATTGGTCCCCTCCAGAAGTGACAGAATCTGATGGATGCTCTTCATGTGAACATGTTAAAACTTTCCAAACATCACACAAACTGTTTGGCATTTGCTCTAAGAAGTGTCTTTCTTTTGGTGCAGGGAAGCTGTACGGAGATCATGATTTCTTGGAAGAGAGACATAGACACAGATTTGAGGTAATAAATGCTATTGTAGGTGTTGCGCTTTTCTGTGCAATCTGAACACAAGAGATCAGGGGTCTTCTTGCTTCTGGTCTTCTAGGTCAATCCAGAATTGAAAAAGTGTTTTGAAGAGCAAGGTTTGAAGTTTGTAGGCCAGGATGAGGAGGGAGAGCGAATGGAAGTGGTTGAGTTGGAGGGTAAGTACTTAAGTGATTAGTTTGTGGCTATTTACAAAAGAAAGTATTCGGAGGGTAATTGAGGAGGTTGTTGTGTGACCAGTCCAGGCTTTTCTGGAATTACACTAAGGAATCCCGTGTGCCTGTCCATTTAGGGACAAAAGGCAGGACAGAAACACTCCTGCTTCCCTGCCATCAGGCTTCAGTGCAGTCAGTGCTTTCAGCTGCAGCTGAGCCACAGGCTTCAGAGACTTGACATTAATATTTTCTATTTCTTTCTCCTAGAGCATCCTTTCTTTGTTGGTGTTCAGTATCACCCTGAGTTCCTCTCCAGACCAATTAAGCCATCCCCCCCATACTTCGGCCTCCTCTTGGCATCTGCAGGAAGACTCACACATTACCTACAAAAGGGCTGCAGGCTCTCGCCCAGGTAGGTAGGTTGAGGGAAGACACCAGTTAGACCTTTCCTGGGGCAGTGCTTTTTCCTGCAGGTTAAACTGGAGAATCCTCTTGGTGTACAGGGTTCTTGGGAGGTAACTAAGGGGTATTTGCAGCACCTCTTCTTTCTGCTCTTTCTTTGAAACCTCTTGGCTTATGTTTTAATACTGATTGTGGTGATTGAGCTGTCCTGCGGGGAGGTCCCGGCTTTGGGGGGTGTTAACTGCAGCCTTGCGCTGACACTCAGAGGTGTTGGGGAAGCTGCAGCTGGGCCTGCTTTTCTGCGTGATTGGAGACATCCTGGGGTTTTCCCCATGATCCTTGTGCAAGGCCTAGCTACAGGCTGGTACTTAAACTTGTTTCTGGTGCTGGTTTAAAGTTCAGGCCCTGGTAGTTGCAGCTTCCTTTTTTTTTTTATTATTTTTTTTATTTGCTTTCTTTTGTCTTGGTGTGCAAGAAACTTATGTTTTGGGTAGACTTAACGGCACATTTACTGCCTTCTGCTGCTCTGGAATGCCATGCAGTGCAGCTCAGCAGAGAGCAATATGCAACAAGTAAACATCGCTTTGGTGGTGACCCATTTTCCTCCTTTACAGTAGAGAACACAGAGGATTTGCTTGTGTAGCTGGAGTGCTAACATGCAGTAAACAAAAAACCCCAGACTAAACACAGAAGAGAAGTAGCACTAAATGTATTAAACTAAAGGCAAAAAGGAAAGTATTGGCTGTTCTGGGTTGAGCTGTGATACAGCTGCACCACAGGAGTTCCTGTGTTGCTGTCAGGACAACGGCTGTCAGTTGTGCTCTGACTGATCTGCTCTGAGGGGAGTTTCTGTGTGAAGGTGCCTCCTGTCAATGCTTCCAAGGGTTGAGGGATGTTTTAATTTCTTGCTTTTGTACATTTGAGTTTGAAATTGCTTTTCACAGCAGAGGAGCTGAAGTTTCTTCTGTACTGCAGCATAGTAATAGTAGTTAGTAATATCTACTGTTGGAGCCTTTTGTGATTGTGGTCACAAATTGTCTCATGGTTATAATCTAAAATTATGTCTCATATAATCTAAAAATACTGGTGGCAGTTATAGGCCAGCCTGTACTTCCAGTTATTGCTGTACCCTTGTAACTCTTGTCACCTCTTCAGATAAGTCTTGTTATTGCACCCCCATGGGGTTTGCAGGTGACACCAAACAGAGGAACAGACTTAATGCTTGAAGATGGGATTGCTGCTTGGGGGTACCTGGGCTGGGGGAGAGGGCCCACAGGAGCCTGATGAGGTTTAACGCTGGCTGGGGACTGAGTAGCTGTGGAGCAGCTCCGCTGGCAGAGTTTCGGGGAACAGCAAACCGAGCGTGTGCTGGCGGTGAAGGAAGGACGAGCGGCATCCTGGGCTGTATCACAGCTAACAGATGAAGAATAGTGATTTTTCTCTCTTTACTTGGCAATTGTTAGACCGCGTCTAGAATGTTCTGTGTGCTTTAGGGTCACCCAGTACAAGTAAAACATCGATAAATATTGAGAGAGTTTAGTGGAGAGCTACTGGATTGGCCAGGAGACTGGAATAGTTGCCCAGTGAGGAGAAGCCAGAGGAGCTGGGCTTGTTGAGCGTGGAGAAGGGAAGGCTTTATCTAAGAGCAACCTGTCAGCACCTACAGAAACAGCAGCAAGAACATCCAAGTAGGATCTTCATAGAAGTGCATGGTGGGAGGAAGAGACACAATGTGTGTGAATTGAAATAGGGAAGGTTCTGATGGGATATAAGGAAAATCTTTTTCTTTATTAGATCAGTTGTGCACTGGGGCACGTCACCCAGAAAAGCTGCACAGTCACTGTCCTTGGAGGATTTCAGAGTGTGACTGTATAAAGCCCTGGGCTGCCGTGTCTGGGCTCGTGGCTGTCCCTGCGGTGGAGCTGTTGTGGGCTCCTTTCCCATCTGAATTATTCTGTGAATGTGAAAAAAGCTGTTTATTGGGTTAAAGGCAGAAACAGAATGGGTTCCCGGTGATTAACCAGTCTTCCATTTCCTGGTTAATGAATTTCATTTAGAATAACTTTGCCTTAGAAAATGCCTATTATAGCTCTAATCATTTTCATTCACAAACCTTAAATTTGATGATGACTCAGCCCTATTTCCAAAGGGACAGCTCTTCTAGGAATTGTGTGCTCTGCTTTTCAAGCCTCAGCTGGCAGTGCTTATGACCAAACCCCGCTAATTCCTGATGCAAATCTAGGTCTGCAAAGCTCCGTAAAACAAAATCTTTCTGAATTCTGCAGGGACACCTACAGTGACAGAAGTGGCAGCAGCTCACCTGACCTGGAGATAACAGAGCTGAAGTTTCCATCAGTAAATCATGACTGATTCCTGGTAACTCTTAATAACCTCAACCTCTTTCCTAATGGAAAAAAATCCTAGCCTTGTCTTTCCTCTGGTATCTGAATGTTTCCCATCAGTTGGTAGAAAACTGGCACCCCATGAGAAGTGCTGGTGCCTCACACACGTGTTCCAGCTGTGCCAAGGGATGTGTAATACCTCGTGTCTGTGTAACAGATGTGGGTGGGCATTTCCTTAGCAAATTAACACATAATAAAGTATGAAAATATACATGGGAGTTTGAGATTAAATTCAACTAAAGAAACAAAGCACAACTATAGCACACGTTCCTGAAAATGGAGACAAAGCTGAGCAAGGGGGTACTGGATTTAGAAAGTTTAGTAATTTGGGAGCATTCTCTCAGCTTTGCCAAAAAATGTTTTGAAATAGCCATTCCCGCCATCCTTGTTAGAGCAGGTTTCTCTGTCAAACCAGTGGGCAGCTGCTGTAGGTGTGTGGGTGTCAAAACTGGATGTGTGTGATCCAGTGTTGGAGGGGGGGACACTAAGTCCTGGTGTTCAAATTCCGCCAGCAGAAAAGGTTGACTGAATTTTTAAAGGCATTGTCCCTTTGTGTGTGGTGATTGTGGCCGTAATTTGTTTTCCTGCTGCTCTGGCTGGTTTTGTGCAGATTTTTTGGAGAAGCTGAGCAGCATTTGTGTACGTGTGGCTGTCATGGTTTCAGCTGAATTTACCAAAAGCAGATTGACAGATGGCCCTTCCCCCAAGAAAGAAAGGAGAGGAAGAGATAAGGAGATT
>VZRU01007246.1:106267-125366 GCA_013398155.1 Pedionomus torquatus | reverse complement strand
CTGGCTGAGGGGAAAGTCCCCCCCGCCATCGCTGGGGGAAGGGGGGACGGCGGGGAGACGGGGCGGCTTTGTCCACAGGGAAGGAAAAACGTTATAGAAGGAGGGGGAAAGGCGGCGGGTAGCCGGGGATCAGCTGCGCGGGAAGGGCGGTGATGAGGACACGACGGGGGAGAAGCAGCGAACCTCTGTGGGTTTGCTTCCCGGGGATGTTCTTAGGCTTATGGACAGTTTTCGGTTTTATTCGGCGGTTGTTTTTCCGTGTGTGTGTTTGTTTGGGTGGGTGGGTGAGGTTTTTTTGTTTGATTTGGTTTAGGGGTGTGTGTGTGTGTGTTGTACCGTTTGGTTACTTGTATTTATTAAACGCCGTCCCCTTTGACTCAAACAATAAACCTGTTGAGATTAAAACGCATGAGGGAAACATGCTATTAGACCCCACTGTAATCAGCCCTGTGCACACCTGGCGTTTGGGTTCCTTGGAACAATCCTTTAACACAAGGAAGCAGTCCCACTGAGAGCCAACAAGTAGAAAGCTTTCAATAAATCATAGTTTAAGTAATGTTACTTGAATGTAGCTGCAATATGACAGTGGCAACGTAAACTAAAGGCTAGGAACTGGATAAACAGGATTAAAACCCCAGGAAGACCATCTTTCCTTAAGTTTCCTTTGGTCCAGGAATTCGGTTCTTCCTGTGTCTACATGACACCATTTTCTGTCTAAAAGCTTGATGACTATAACATTTCTAGAGTCTGTTGGGTTTTTTTTGAGGGGTGAATTGCCCCCTCTCTCCCTTAAGTTGAGGCAAAAGCATCAGCCAGATCTCAAGTACACAAGGAAAAATACAGTGTAAATTTAAACATACAAATGCACTCTTACAGATCCTTGGCTTTGTATTATCTACAGAGCCCTAACTCTATCTACAGGAGTAGGTAGAGTTGCTATCCACACTCATTCTTCAGCACTTCTGTCTTTAATCTGACCTACAATATGTTTCAAGCAATTTTTGTGCATTCAGTTTACTAGTGATAACTCTTAAGACTTGACACCTGAAAGGACATCAGTATTTGCCACTGGGAAATGTACATGTTAACAGTAACACCTGAAGCACTGAATGCTACTAAGAAGCAACTTCCTTGGAGTCACCCCCTCCTGTGCTGTATTGTTCAACGTAAAAGCTTCTAAAGCCAAGTCTATATTTCTGCAAGTTATATTCTAATGTCTTTGTGAACTTTTTTCCTCAATCCATACGTAGCTATGTTAGTTTATGTTGCCAAAGGCTTTAACCACATGTGAAAAACAGATGTGAAAAGGTAGTATTGTATATACAAAGTAGTTTGTAAAACAGATGTATTCACAACCCATCTTCTGTTCTAATTGCAGGCCATGTCCAATTGGATAGCAGACCTACACTAACCACCACAGGTACAGTATAGTACATAGTTTTTATAATGCGGTAGTTCATCTCCACTGGTAGTAGTAGGAGCTGTGATTTTATAGCCCAAGGAGATGTTTAAGCCAAAGGAATAAATATTTTGGCCCAACCTTCTACAGGTCTTTAGGTCTGCATGTTCCCACAATGTTGTCTTTATGTGCAGTCTGCTACTGGAGATACTTACGTCTGTATAGTTTAGCAGAAGAAAAGGTATATATCTTGCATCTCCTCAGTTGTCATTATTTATCTGTACTGTTACACTATACTACCTGTTATGACTCGAGCTGCATCCAACCTCAAAGAGAATGCTCAGCTTTGCATTAGCAGCATTACTAAAGTAAAAGAAACTCCAGTGTATTTTTAGATGGCATAAAATCATAACTACTCAGTTAGAGACCCTGATTCAATAAATGCAGCCAAATAGTTCATTATATAAAATCATGATTTCTGAATATATCAATACAGACACACAGGCAGGTATAAAACATGCATATTTTGACCACCTAAAATACAGACTGTTGGAATCAGAACTTTAAGAACAGTCTCCAAAAACTGTGAGTGCCAACAAACACTAATGAAGCTGTTTAACTGCATGCCTACTTACCTGATGTGTGAATGAGCTTCTGGTTCACTTTAAGGGTGGATGCACAAGTTCAAATTGTTTCTTTTTAATGAACGATTTAGTGTCTAAATCACTTTTTGATCTCTCTAACAGATGGAAATCAGAACATCACAGAAGTGGATGCACTTGATATAAGGTAAAGTTCTGATGGCAATGACAGACAAGGCCTTGAGGTCAGTGTGGGGTTTTCTGATTTTTGTTAAAAATGTGACTGGATTATTCAACTCAACTCCACCCACTTACAGAACACGTTTCTAGTTTTAGCTACAGCAGATGTAGAACCACCCTTCTTATCCTGAAGGCATGCGGAAGGGTAAGAGTCCCTTACTCCTTTTATGTAAGGCAACATGAAGAGACTGTGGCAAAAATACCACCACAGTCTAAGGAACAACTGAGCAGACTAAGTGATAGTGTGTTGCACAGGAACATATTCCTCTAGAAGAAGGTTAAAGGGGCCATGGGATAGTGATTCTATGGATTTTTTTCTACTCCATCTTACAACATCATCTAGCTCTGGAAAGGGGAAAATACCTGCCTGGTAACTACCTTGGTCTCAGCCAGTCAGTGAATACAGCTGAGCAGAGGAAGAACAATTTAGGGAACTATGTTTTAATGGTCATTCACAGGATCCAGGGACCTAACTGTCCAAAATTCCTACATCTAGTTGAATTCTAAGGAAGATAGATTGCTAAAATCCAAATAAATTCTGACTGGTACATGTGAAATATCATTCGTAATTGCAGGGCTAAAGTATACCATCTTTGCATTTTATCTTGTGAAGTTTTCAAACTGGGGACCAGCACCCCACTTAACTTTTCTTTCTGGTTACCCACACAACACTGTAGAAATCCCCAGACTTTACACAGTCATCCAGAATTCGTGTTCCCTGTTTGAATTCATATGCAGATGTTGCTAAAAGATCCCTTATTAAGGTGCTGGTCATAATAAAAAGGAGAAGCATAAATAGCTTATGGGTAGCTTTGCTCATTTTGTAGTAAAACAAAAGCATTTTGCTGATGAAATTGGGTTCTTTGAGTAACGTCTGTCCGCAAATATTCTAAGCAACTTCTTCCACCAGTTGCACCAAAAGTGAACATTACATTCAGGAAAAAAAAACCAAAACAAAACAGTAACATGCCAAAGATGACAGCTCTGACTAGAGCCAGTCCCAGGGCAGCATGACCTGGACTCTTGTTCTGTACATCTGTAGCACTGGTCTCGGCTATTGCCAGAAGCGTTTCAGTTTCTGTTCCCTATACCAATACCTCCATCTACAAAAGTAATAAGATTCTCTGCTTTGTTTCTTGAAATACAGACATGCCAACACTTGGGAACAACCTCTTGGGTCTAAGTGTACAGTCCATAGCATGCTATCACAGACTTCTATATTGTGTCTTACTCATAAAGCAACAAAATTGCTAAATGCTACTTCAAATGCACAGGTGCTCCATACGTTTGTTGTCACGATAAAGTCCTCTGCTTATAAGCTGGGTCAGTCATCTGTTCTGTCCTTCAGAACAGCACTGTCCCTCAGCTTCAGGATTTTGTTGGCTGATTGCTAAAAACTTAGAAGAACAGTTGTGTTGTCGTAGCTTTCATTTTGTTTAGGGTAAATAAAACAAATTTATTCTCCTTTAGCAAGATACATTATATGTATCACCTCATCACCAGTTTATAGTCTGTTGGTTATTATGCACGACTCGGTTTAGTTAGAAGAACTTGAAGCAAATCTCAGACAGCTACAATTCCAAATGAGTACTTACACAGTATCCAATTATGTTAAAATAATATTTAGCTGAACATGTAACATAGAGAATTGGAGCCAACTCCAGAGTGCACTGCTATGTGCTTTACTACATTACTAATGAGACAGCCTCCTGATGAGAAAAGGTAAATACATTGTAGAGAAACCACTCAACCTACCTGGTAGAGCCTAGTACACACTGGGATTTACTGAATTGCTTAACATGGCCAAGCTTTTCAAAAAGAGCTAGCAATTTAGGCTTTTCCTAAAATACTGTGCATTTTCATAGAATCATCCAGGCTGGAAGGGACCTCCAAAGGTCATCTAGTCTGGCCTCCCTGCAGTCGCAGGGACACCCCCAACTAGACCAGGTTGCCCAGGGCCTTGTCGAGCCTCACCTTGAATATCTCCAAGGAAGGGGCCTCAACCACCTCCTTGGGCAACGTGTTCCACTGCTCCATCACCCTCATAGTAAAGAATTTGTTCCTAATATCCAATCTAAATCTGCTTTTCTCCAACTTAAATCCATTGCCCCTCGTCCTATCTCTGCAGGCCTTTGTAAACAGACTCCCCAGCCTTCCTGTAGGCCCCCTTCAGGTACTGGAAGGCTGCAATTAGGTCTTCTCAGAGCTTCCTCTTCTCCAGGCTGAACAACCCCAGCTCCCTCAGCCTATCCTCATAGCAAAGGTGCTCCAGCCCCCTGATCATTTTCATGGCCCTTCTCTGGACCCACTCCATCATGTCCACATCCCTCCTATATTGAGTGCTCCAGACATTTGAGGTCTTGTCTTCTGAAAACTGTATCCTCGAAGTCTCTAGTCAATTACAACATCTCAGCTAGCAGGAATACAGAAAGGGCATACAATTAACCATTAACTCATTTATCAAGAATGTCTCTGTCTCTGGTAACAGGCAAGCATTTGATCCTGCAGTGCAATACAAAATGAACCATCAAAGAAGAGGAGTTGCATTAATCTTCAATCATGAGCACTTCTTTTGGCATTTGAGGCTACCAGACAGACCTGGGACTCATGCAGACAGAAACAATCTGAAACGCAGGTAAGAAACTTTGTATCTCAAGCTTAAAAAGCTAAACTTCAGAAATCATGGTCAAATAAGCAGTGACCTAAGTCTTACATTTAACTATAGCACAGAAGATTTTGCAGACATCAGTACCTATGCTACCTTGGCAAAGAAAGCCGTAATGAAAAAACCTTTGAGTCACAGAAACTGCTGGCACAAGTCCTATGATTTCAGCATGTCCAGACCTCTCTTAGAACAAACTCTGTGAAGTAACTTTAGGTATTACACCTGAGTTTGACACCAGTTTGAGTTCAAAATCCAGTTTAGTAGATTTTTTTTCCTAAATGATACATAAACGTGAATATTCATTCTCTCACGGGGAAAGCAACTGAGTTGATAGCAACTGACATACAACTGAGCAAGATTTTTACTGATACCGATGTGTTTTAACAATAGTTTGACAGACCTTGGATTTGAAGTCAAAGATTTTGATGATCTGAAAGCAGAAGAAATGCTGCAGCAAATTTATGACGGTAGGAGACTACATATTGGTTACGTCTAACTATTTGTAGCAGAATTTCCAGATCTCTGTTCTTCCGTTCTCTCTGTTCTTCTAACTTAAAATAATGTTTGTGCGCAAGGGAGTTGTTTAACATTAGAATGACTTAAGGGTTAGACTTCAGATAATTTTATTGCAATGTAAGTGAAGCTTCTGTGGAGAGAGCTAATGAAGTCGCTAAGAGATGAAAGGAAGTATCTGCAACTGGGAGAAGTTAGTAACATTCTTTATACTTGTAGGGGCCCCTATCTTCAACCATGTTGAATCCTTGCATCTTTGTATCTCTGCTGTGATAGACTGTCTGAAAACAGGGTTTTAATTTAGTCTTTGAGAAAGGACTGATCAGAGATTAGATTGTATCACAGAAATGTACGTTTGTTAAACCTGAAGATCACTGTTTAGTCATTTAAATACCACTTGACTGTTTCAGCCTCTAAGGATGACCACAGTAATGCTGACTGCTTTGTTTGTGTGTTCCTGAGCCATGGTGAGAACGATCACATTTATGCATATGATGCCCAAATAAAAATTGAGACCATGACAGACATGTTCAAAGGAGACAAGTGTCAGAGTCTGGCAGGCAAACCAAAGATTTTTATCATTCAGGTAAGATGTCTGTTTCTGAATTCAGTGGACTTAACACTGACCTATGTCTTCTTGTAATACAGAAGTCCGTTTTACTGATACAGACTTTCACAAGGGAAAGTTTTTGCATCTTTAGGAAAGGAGGGATGGAAAACTGCTCCTTAAAGGCATTCAAGACCATGATTCTTCTCTCTCTTAAAAAAACCTTTATGTACACAAGTGTTAATATTATGATTCTAGCTGTATTTAATAAGCAGTAATTTTATGAAGAGCAACCCTAATTAAGCCCGTGTCAGACTGACTGTCAGTGTATATTTAAAGGCAGAGAAGACAGCACCCTTTTTGTGAGAAATTTTTGTATGACTTCAGCTCAGTGGCTGCTGTTCACATCTCACAGTCCGAGGCAAGGCTGAAAAAGGGTATAAAGCCTCCTTACCCTCACTGTTACATTCCAGGCAAGTCTCTTTACTTGATCCTTACAGAAACTGTTTTTTGTGGGGTTTATGTCTGGTTGGTTTTGTTGGTGGTGATGTTCTTTCTGGTTTTCTTCATTTTTTTGATTTGTTTCTTTTCTGTCCATAACCAATACTTGCCATTTCTGCAGAATTTAAAGAATCGGTTTAAGGGTTTACTGTCTCAGAAATACTACTTGGGCTAAGTGGTCAAGTAAAGCCATGTAAAGTCACGTAACTTCGTGTTTCACTCCTTGGTTCACAAGATAATGCAAGCTGGAAGGGACCTCAGATCTCTGGCCCAGCCTCCTGTTCAAAGCAGAGTCAGTTACAGGGTCAAAACAGGTTACGCAGGGCTTTATCCCATCTTTATCCAATTACAATTAGCAAACTCAAATAAGAACCTGGCCTTCAGCACATTATAACTGTAGTAGTTCATGCAGTGATTCTAAGAATTACCTTTTTTAAAAATGAAACCTTCCTTGGGCACAAGGCTTCTGCAAGAATCAGCACATCATTCACTAGGACTCATTCAGCTTTCGTTTTTTTTTAAACAGGTGCCAAAGATGGCAAAATATTTACATGTTTCAAGTTATAGGTAATACTTGGAAACATTTATAATATATACTCAGTTAAAAGCAAATTACCCTAGTTCATCAACTGTGTTCTTTTATAGCACAACTGGCATAGTATTTACCTTTGGAAATGAGAGGAAACAGCAAGGATGGAACTTGGATCACTGTAAATGAAATAAGATTTTCATGTTTCTCGCTTTCATGATAGTTACTACCTAATGCTCTTTGTCTGCTTTGTATCTTTTGAGTGTGATTTTACCTTCTTATCTTCTGTATACAGCCTTTCTGCAACACTGCCAATACTGGGCTCACAGGCTGGCTTCTCACAAAAAAAACCCTCTCTCAATATTTGAGACTGAACTAAGAGCAGGATTGCAACAGCATATAGTGATGGCTGTGCTTCAGAGCATTTATCCAGTGCTGCCTTGCCAGGAGGTGTGAGGGAGGTAATTCTTCCTCTCTGCTCTGTTGCACTGGTGAGGCTGTGTTCAGTTCTTGGCTCCCCAGTACGAGAAAGATACCAGCTGGATTGAGTCCTGCAAAGGGCCACCAAGATCATTATGGTACTGTAGCAGCTGTCATATGAGGAGAGGCTGAGAGAGCTGGGACTGTTCAGTTTGGAGGAGATGGCTCAGGGGAATGTTATCAATGTTATAAATGCCTAGTGGGAGGGAATAAAGAAGAAGGAGCCAGGCTCTCTCCAGTGGTGCCCAGTAACAGGACAAGAGGCAGCTGGCACAAATTAAAACACATGAAATTCCTTCTTAACACAGGAAAACACTTATTTACTGTGAGGGTGGTCAAACACTGGAAGAGGTCATCCAGGGAGGCTGTGGAGTCTCCATCTATGAAGACACTTGAAAGCTGAGTGGACGTAGCCCTGAACAACCTGCTCTAGCTATCCCTGCTTGAGCCAGGGGGGTTGGACTAGATGATCTCAGTGATTCTGTGATCATCTCAGAGCTTTCACGGGACTTCATCACCAATATTTTAATTGATAGAGAAGTATATTGGTCTTTATGAATGCAGACTCACGGTAATGTAGAACTCCTAACTGAACAGAAGTCCCCTCTGGTTTGTGTCAGAAGCATCATATTAACAGAGGTGAGCTCAGCAGGGGTGAAAGCATAACAATACTTCTCATCAACAGGCATGTCGAGGTGATAAACATGACGATCCAGTTATTGTTCAGGATTCAATAGATGCTACTGATGAATCCATTGCCAATGAGACTGAAGTGGATGCAGCTGGTGTCTATACCCTGCCTGCTGCTGCAGACTTTATCATGTGCTACTCTGTGGCGCGAGGTGAGTTCTAATATTTTACACCTCATCTCTAATGTTCACTGTTAAAAGCTTGAACACTTCTTCATTTGGCAGCCAAAGTAATGAGTACAGTTCCAGGTTACCTGTTTTGCATGTCTGATAAATGACATCTCATCTGGGAAAGACCTTCACACATTAAGGAAAAAGTAAAAACAAACTATCAAGTTTGCAATTAATTTCCCAAGCAGAAACATTCCCATCATAATCTTGCTGTTGATCTCTCTGCTGACAGCAAGCATTCCCATCTTTTCCAGGATAGTAGGATTCTGGTGGTTTATAAATTTGCTTGCACTGTGTCTGTCCCCTGCAGTCCTCCACATATCTTGTCCTCAGTCCCACCTGCCCTCTTGCAATGTGGAGATACAATCCTGTAAGCTCCCACTCCCTGAACCACGTTCTTGGCTGAGCACTGTAAGTGATCTCAGAGTCATTTCCCATGTACAATTTCCACTGAAATCACACAACTGGCAAAGTAAAACTCATGAGTATTTTTCAAGTGGCATCACTAACATTTGGATATGATTTTATGTTCCTGTTCTACAATAGGTTACTTTTCTCATCGGGAAACAGTAAATGGCTCCTGGTACATTCAAGACTTGTGTGAGGCTCTCAGAAAGCACGGCTCTTCCTTGGAGTTCACAGAACTTCTTACGGTCGTTAACAGGAAAGTAGCTGATCGTAAAGTGGATAGATGCAGAGATATTAATGCTATAGGAAAAAAGCAGATTCCCTGTTTTGCCTCAATGTTAACTAAAAAATTGTATTTTCACCCGAAATCTAAGTAGATTGTTGCTTGACAAGGAGAACCATAAACTAACACTTCCTGCAGAAGTGAAAAACACATTTTAGTCCAGGAGATTAATATTCTACAAGACTATTGGTAAAAACACTGGGATAAAACATGATAGTTTGTATATGTAATAGTTTATAAAATCTTATAGCAATTTTAAAGCTCGTGTTCCAGCTCTGTTCATCTCAGGGAATTTGGGAAAAGCTTGCTGGTGCAAAACTGTTAAGAGGTGCTCAGATTTTACTGAAATTGGTAATCTAGATTACTTTTTTTTCTTAATTTTTTTTTTGTGTGATTGCTAACTATTGCACATTTTATTATTTCCAAAACATTTCAAATGTTGCATTAGATTAGCTTTTCTTGCTCCAAGAGCACAGTTTACAGGGAATATGTTTGTAAGACATCTTTTTAAGCATGTGGACAGCAGCATCCACCTTCCAATTTTTGTCAATTTATAGCTTTTTAGACATTTTTTTTCTCTCAACACTAAAAAGGAACTTAAATTCCTTGAGTATAATTGTAGCATTAATATAATTATAGATAATAAATTGCTTTTTGCTTGCACATCATTATGTTTAGGGCACAATTAATAATTGGTGGTGCTTTGCATCCCCAGGAGAAAAACAAGCGGTAGTAAAATGAGACCACGAACAGCTTGCTTAGCGTGGCTTTGGGCAAGCTTGCCTTGTGCACATCTCTAAAGCTAAAGCAAATAATTCCAGGGTTCCAGCTTCACTTGCAGCTGCTGGACATGTCTAGGCAGCAGATTGCATACAAGATATGCAGACCTTTATACTTCAGGCTTGGTGTTGGATCAGCCTCTTCCTCCCCTTGGCCCTAGAAGATATCGGCCATACGCTGTCATGGTACATATAAAAGCAGTAGTGCCTTTGTTACCACAGGATGTTTCACCATAGGATTGTTAGTACTGCAGCCTCAATTATTTCAATGTTAGCTTCTAGAAGCGGGTATTTCTTTTATTTTTTACATTATTGGTACATTCACTTAACTCCAGGGTACAATGGAGAAACTCAAGCTGAGAAAAGTGTCTTAATCCACTTTCCTGGGTAAAAAAAGAATTGCTTTACTGGCTCTGCTTTAGCTAAATCTTTCCATATATTATGTTCTGAGTCACCAATATTAAATCTTACTAGGGCTACTTTTAAGCTTTGTATAAATCATGAATGCATACATTTGAATATTTTGATACATTCTTTCAATAAAATGCAACAATAAAATATAAATGATTTTATATTAAATAAGTTTGGTATATCTTATTATCCCAGCAATATTTATTAGAAAAGCTTACTTGTAATACAAGTTTAACATCCACCAATCGTGTTATATCAGTCAAAGCCCAGAGCTAAGGGAAGAAAAACAGGAATTTCAGGGAAAGAAAATCCTTAATATTCAATGCAGGAAATTATTCTATGAGTTACTGCTATGCTACACTAAATAGCTGTAAAAAGGCAGCCCTTGTTTTATAGAATATGCCAGTCCTTTTAGCAGCAGGCAGAATGTCTCAATTTTACTTGGGAGATTTGACAAATATCTTACAAAAACTTTGCTTCAGCAGCTGCGTAATAGTGTTTAAGAAAACAAACCCAAACCATCAAACGACCAAATCATTTTTGAAGATATTTATTACAACTTTCAAAACTATAGTGGTCAAAAGTATCCAGTTCCTGATGAGTAACTAAATGTTCGTATCAGCTTAGAAAGGGCAATTCCAATATACGCAAAACCAAAGTCAGTCCTTGTCATTGATTTCCTGGATGGGAAGCCTTAGGTGCAGAGGGTGGCGAAGGCGCCTCAGGGATTCTTCTGCCTGCCAGGACAAGAAAGAGTGAGAGTTCATCCTTCTGCAGCCCTCTGTTCTCTCCTCCTTTTCACACATCCAGTATCTTTCCTATGTCAGAAGACTTTGGTCTTCCACAAGAAACCAAACTAATCAAATGGAAGACGCTGACCAGCTACAGACCTGCTCACATCGCCAGAGAGAACATCTGCCTTGCCCCCCCATCCCTCAACTTCCCAAAGTCTTATTTTCCTGAAATTACAATTACAAAGCTTGTACTCAAAGGCTACTGAAAAGACATCAAACTCTAGCCCTATGCCAAATGTGGCTCGTGAAATGATACCCTGAACCCCAGGTTTGAACTAAAATGAGGGGTAGTTTCAATTTTCTTTTACGAGACATCAAACAGGGCTGGGGAGTTTTTCTTAAGGAATAAGAATTCATGAAGAATTCATGAAGAACTGAGGAATCTTCATGAAGATTACAACGTTTTTCCCAGGCGCACACACCACTACCCTTTACAGAATATGGGTGACTGGGTGGAGATCTAAGGCTTTTACCCCAGGAATAGGATTAAGATGTCAAGTGCTGAACTCTGCAAGACAGTCTTCTTCCAAGGAGAGGACTGTGTTACCACAGCAGCACAGCAAACACACTGTCTCCAAAAGCACAATACAGCTATTCCATTTAAATGGCCAAACTCACAACATATTTAAGCATGCAAAAAATGGACATGTAGAGCTGATGAACTGACCTCTTTGTTTTAAATTAAATTAATGAAGGTCTCCCTTTCTGACAACTGCATTGAAGTAGTTTATACCTCAGTGGCAAACACTGTATGGTTATTTCAGGAGCTCAAACTGGCTGATAAGCAGTAAATACACCGTTTTGAACATGTGTAACCAACCTTGAGGCCAATTTCCTGTTAGCTGAGACTTTACTGAAAACATCTTAACCCAGAGGCTACTTCAGTATTTAAGCAGTGTATTTAAATACCTCTGCTAGGTCTTCTTTGAGCTTGTTATATCGTTCCACATTAAAATGCTGTTTTTTGGATTTCCGATAGAAGTAGTGGAGGAACTGCCTGTCTTTAGCGTCAGGGTAAATGTAGTCCTGGTGAAAAAAGGGTCCATATTTGGGGTTAGCAAGAAAACTGGGTAGAGGTCAGATGATTATCAGTACAAATGAGTTTTCAATAGAAATTCAGCCTGTTTCAGGTAAATTTATCTAGTTCAACACACACATTTGTTCTGTTAAAAGGTCACATATGAAGTTAAGCCCTTATGAATCACAAGGGCCTTTTAGACACATGATAGGAATTGTTTCTATTGCATCTAAAGGCATTTTTAATAATAGTAAAAACATAGTGTGATCTTTATGACTGGAGCCACCTGAGTCAATGGACATTACTTCCAAGGAGTCAGAGAAAGTTCGTCTACTATTTCCCAAATATTTATTGGAAAGTCTTAAGCCATCATGCCAGCAACCGTTCAGAAGAGCCAAGTAGTAATCTCTTTATCTATTCATATACATGAAGTAGAAATGCCTTAGCCCTTCTTAAAAATCAGTGAGGAGTAAAACTGGCATTCAGAGTAAGCTGTTCATAAAACCAGACACATCTCCTCTTTTCATCACTAAAAGAACCTGGTGTCTCAGGCTCTATAGATCCATTGGCATCATGGAAGGAAGTGTTGGCTACTGTTCCACATACCTCCATAACAAAAAGAATTTTGCATCACAGAAAGTTCAACATCAGGATATCCACTTTGGGAGTAAAGTACAGAGCTAAAACAGGTAAAAGAAACATTCCTCGAAGTGTTACAGGATTCCAAAAAAAAAGTCTGTATCATGCAGCTCGGTTAAGGTCTGGTTCTTTGTTATTCAGCAACCTTTCTTCTTCTAAACAATGTCTGTTTCCTGCCCCATTTCAGCTATCCTACGTTTACTGCCATTCATTCAAAGTAGAGGAAAAGCAATCAGATTAGGAAGCACAAAGCAATAACATTTTTTTCAGGCACTAAATTAGGTATATTTCAATAATGGAACTGCCAGATTTCGAACAGTTTGGCAACCTAAACCATTTATAGATAAACTCCAGCAAATAAAAGCTATTTGTCAATTATTTGCTTCCTGGCCTGCTGTAAGGCAGCATTCACAAACTGGCAGAGCACTACTAGTTGTTCTCCCTTTACAGCTATGAGCAAGGTGCTATTTACTATGTAAAGGGATCTACAAAAAATTTAAAGGAGAGACTTCTTTCATCACTTTTCATTCCCTAGGTTAAGAAATCTTACAGACAGTAGCTCATCTGCAGTTAACATGTAACAGTACTGGGCTTGACTTTGTGTAATGTAGTGGTCATATCCAGCCCCATTAGGTACCAAACATATCCATGGCAAGACTACTTTCTGAATGTCTTTTCATCAGAACCCAAACACCGTGATTTTCAGAGTCCATTATGCTCCTTTACAATGCTCCAGACCTTTACAAAATGAGTACTTACCTGTCTAGTAAGAACAAAGTAGGCATAGAAAGCCATGGCACTTCCGTAAGTGATGAAGTACGTGACCGGCTCCATGATGTCCCAGGAATAGACCCACCAAGTGAGCCAGGCCAGTGCTCCCCCTTGTGTTGACATCAGAGCTAAGCCGACCCATAGGAGCCTGGAGGTCTTCGCATCTGCACTGTCCATGATTCTGGCTTTCATCTAAAGACAAGAAATACAGAAACCCGATCAAGCAAATGTGAGTGCAGCTGATAAGCAGCTCCTTAATTACATTTTCTCATGCTGGGCTAGATCCTTTTTCAGGATCTTTTACCGACTCCACTTACCAACTTGCCCTGCAGAGAAAGAAAAGGCCTGAAATCTAAGGGCAGCTGCATCTGGCTCTTGCACCCCAAGAAATCTTGCTTTTAATCACCCCCTTCTCACTACTAGGGATTTATGTTTACTGGATTTCCATTTACCATTCAAGGCAGCTCGGGTTAACACTGAATCCGGTCCTCACAAAGCAGGTCTGAAGCCAAGGAAAAGTTTGTCCACTTTGTCAAGCTCTTTCTGCTGCCTCACCTCAGGCTGGGTTACCTTAGCCTGCCCTAGAGCAACATTCATACCTTTCCTTCTTGGATTATGGCAACCTTGAGTTCCAAACAATTTGCCTTGCTGCCTTGGTGATACAGAAAACCTTAACCTAAACCATGGGTTATTTCTGGTTTCTGTAATGGGCATTCAGAGCTCATACAGCAACACGTGACTAAATGGACTTTCATTCTCATCACTAGCTATGCTGAGGCTTGTTCATGACAGTTTTTTTCCAGGTGTTGTGGTTTCTACCCAGGGCATGTGAACCACAGGAGGGAAAAGACCTGAACTGAAAATCATATGAATTCTATTTGAATTGACCTGTGTTTACTTTGCAAACAAAACAAGGCACACCCTAGGCATTCATGATATTTTTTTTCTGTCACAGGGCTTGATGAAAGGAAATGCTGTTTCTTTTTAAAAAAGAAAAGTAACTCCACTTTCTAACCTGTTCAAGAGGGAGAAGCTCTTCTTTAAGATGGTCCAGTTTCTGCAGCAACTCTCTCTCTTTCTTGATCTGGTGATCTTCTAAATGTAGAGCTACAAACAGCCTGTGAACCAAGCATTTGATATCTTCCATTTCAGTAGCATGCTCATTACTCAGCATATCTGAAAAGAAAATGTTTGTCATATTAAACATTTCAGGAACTCACCCTTCTTTATTGTCTCCCCACCTCCAACCCTAAGGAGCATGCAATGGTTAAAAGAAAAGTAATTCCTTTTTCCAGAGAGGCTCCCGTTTTCTGAGACTTCTTATGCCTTTCACTTGATGAAGTGAAATAAACAGTAAGCATCGCTCTTACCTTTTACAGGAGGTGACACGCTGTATGCTGTGTTGTTGATAACAAGTTTAAAGTCATTCATCAATAAGACTTCCATCAAGGTGGCATTAGAGACCTTGCTACCATCTGCAGAAGAAAGATATAAGTTCTAAATCATATATGCTAAGGGATCTTAAACATTAGCTGATATCCCTTTGGAAAAGTGCTAGAGTTCTTCATTAATAATGGTTGGAAGGGAACTGTGCTTTTAGTAAATCTTGTAACTGATACTAAGTAGTAGGGAGGAACGCATCAATGCAGAGTGTGCCCCTGATGCTTTCTCTAGCAATCTTGTTTGGACTTGACACTACTACAAGCAGACTTACATTTTCTTGTATTTTGACTAGAATTGACCCATTGGGAAGGGGAGGGTAGAAGAAAAAGAAGTCTTGCATAAAACAGCAAATGGCAACATAAGGATCTGCGTTTTTGTTTCTCTATCCTCACACAAGTTTGCATCTTCATTAGGACAAGGGGTTTTGGGAAATTAAAAGACCTTCAAAGACCTCACCTTCAGTTATAGATTTATGTCTTTCCTTAAACAAGCTCTTCTGATCAAAAGGAGCAAGGCTTGCCAGTATTGGTGGTCAGATTTTGATTAACGGTACTTGAAATCACTCTGTTTCACTATCAGTTGCCACAGTCTAGATAGCTAAGACTGTCCAGCACAAGGCAGACAAGGAGCCACAGAGAAATCAGTCTAAAAAGCTCTGGCGAACGCTTTTCTACTTTTCTTATTTTATGCAAAAAAATTTATCCCATCAGCAACACAGGGAACAGGCTGGGGGAAAAAATATCTATTTTCAATTACTTAAAAGATCAGGGACAAGGGGGCAACTGTCACTTTCAATCAGGAAAGCTGGTTGTTGAAGATTTTATCCTGCTTTTATATTTATTCCTTCTTTTTATTCCCTCCTTTACCGTTTTTCTTTGCCAAAGGCGCTTTCACCCAAACTGCAGTATCTGTGTCTGCACAGGGCTTAGAAAAGGTCTGCCTCTGGTAAATGGGCCACAACTTCAATAGATGAAAAGACTCTCACCCAGCAGCACAGACACACTTGCAGCCTTTCTCGGGGCATTCTCAACACAGCAGATCTTGCAAGACTAGTACTCTGGCAACATTGCTGATTTCTTGAACACCAGAAAAAACAGCTGTATCCAAATGAGAAATGGACCCCTTCTGTTTTATATTCAATACACCAAGACAGATTTAATGTAAAAGGTCTGCTGAAATCTAGGTCTGTTTTGCCCCATCTCTGCTTTTTGTTTCCCTCGTTAAAGGGGCATGAAGTCTGTAAATAATCTCTTTTCCTTAGTAAATTATTACTCTGTCTGCCTGCTGGCTTTCATAACTTCTCCTCATTTCACTGTCCACCACACCCCACTGTGTCTAGGAAGCGAAGGAACACATCACATCCTGCAGGGAGCTGAAGGCACCAAAAAGGAGCTCTTGGAGTCACTAGCAGCAACAGGTAATAGAGGATCCTTGGAGCTCTCACTGGCCCAAGTCAAGCTGATCCCAGAGCCACCCAGTAAAACCAGTCACCCCACAGGGTTCAGATGGCCCAAGAACACCCTGGAGACACACACCATTGCTGCTGGGCACACTGCTGTGGTATGGGGGTGAGGGGGCTGGGGTTCAAAAGCCATAGAGCAGTTGCTCCACAGCAGCTGTTTGACCCAATCTTCATTTTCTCTACATAAAAACAGCGTCTTCCCCTGCGAAGGGGTGGGCAGTGGCAGAAAACAGAGGCTTTACTCCCGAGATGAATAATGATCAGGCTAAAAAATACGAAGGTTTTTGTATGTAAATATTTGTCACAGTGCTACTGCCTCAGTTCCTCCATGTGCCCACTACAGAAAGGCTCTGCAGATAACCCTACACCTGCAATTATTGATTCACTGTAACCCCGTTCTCTCGCCCCATCTGTTTAAACTACAGAACTCCACCAGCTAACGCACCAGCTGGCTCCCCAACTCTGTGTGGGTAGCAAAGCAAACCTGGAAGGCTATCACTTTCAATCCAAAATCTGAAATTTTAATGTGCCCATCCACTCATTTCTTTTTTTCTTGCTTTTTTTTTTTTAATAGTGTAATGGAACTTCAATGCTCATTTGCATGTAAATTATTAAGGTGACATTTATAAAGTGACATTTAAACAAAAAATGCTTTTCAAAAGAAGTACCAGACAGGCTCTTTGTTCTGGATGTGATACACCACCAATTTATTAACCTGTCCAACCTTTCACTAACTGAAAAGCAGAGAAGTTTGGGGTGGGATGGGGTGGGTGAAGGGAGTCTTTTTATTTTAGACCATTCCCCACAGGCATTCAGCAAAAAGGTAGTTTCCTTCTTATATCTAAGCACAGCTGTTAAAATGTGGACCAAGGTAATTTTTCTTTTTGTCTATAGAATGATAGAATGGTTTAGGTTGGAAGGGGTCTTAAAGATCATCAATTCCAACCCCCAGCCATGGGCAGGGACACCTCCCACTAGACAGGCCTAAAATAAAATCTACAGAAAATGAAAGTGAATCATCATATACAGCACTAATGCTTTCAGCTAAGGTTGGGTTTCATTTAATGGCTAAATGACACAGAAGAGTCTGCACTAAATCGAGGCTTCATAATTTTTCTTTAATAATACATGTTTGAACTCAACTGTCGGTACTTGACCAATAGTTTCTCTTTACAGTATCAGTTTCCTAATAAATTAAACATCTAAGCTGTTCTCTACCATTACAATTGCCTGGCAATTACTATTACTTGAAAAATAAAGAGTAGAGAGCTGCAACAGTCATTGTTTTAATTAAAGTGGACACTGTTCCTATTCCAAGTCAGACAGTGGCAAGTCTGCTTAGAGGAAACAAATGAGGTGACAACAGCCCAAATGGCTTTCCCTTTCCAACCGGCTGCCAGTCCTTATCGAAAATGCCAGACTTGTAGGTTTCTTACAGAAATTATTTTATGCTTCACAAGTGACCAACATTTGCACTGAAGCAGAATGAGGAGTGTGCATAAAGCTTTCGCTGACATACCACAGAAGAATGGGATTCAGCAGTGAATCACAAATACCTCTGTCAGGGATGTCTCTGCACAGACAGCAGTACTCAGAGGTTAACCATTTGCTGGCACACTTTCTTGGTTAGCCCTGCTGCATCTCAGTAAAGAATCCTGTTAGAGAAAACCTCCACAATAAGAGGAAGGACAGATTCTGACAATGATAATTTCTCACAGTGGAGATACAAGAGTTTCTTACAAAATTATGTTTTTCAAGAGAATTCTCTAATTTGCTGCCAGGCAGATAAAGCATTAAAAAAATCCTCAACAAAACACCACCAAAGTTCCTGTGTACATGAAGCTCATGAACACACTGGGATCCACACAGATCACCTCTCCATTGCTCTAGAGAATATAAATATATTGCTCAATGGGGTATTTTCCTGTTTTACTAAATGCGCCTTTAAAGGCAGCTAACGCAGCTTCCCCTAGATCTTTGGCATTCTGATCTCCTAGGAGCATCAATCTATTTCCAGTTCCTTTAAAAGTCCCTGTAGCACTCTGCAATATCAACCAGGAAGAAAGGGTATATTATGAATGCATCCAGCAATGAGCCTTTGGACAAACCTTCCTTGTCCCCGTCTTTTCTTCCTTCTGTGTGTTACGTGGTGGAAAACAAATCTTACTATAGGGATGTAGCTACCCCTTTTTTTTTATTTTTCTTTCATTTTAGGGAGTGAGGGAAGAAAGAGATGCTTTTAGATAGCCAAATTCAAGTACCTATTCTACAAGAGAGTCACATCTCTCTTCTACTTTTGAGTCCTTCTCTAAGACCAAGACATAGGACAATCAGATAAACAGTATGTTACAAGGGAGAAAGACCACACCAATACTAATCATAGAATGGTTAGAGTTGGAAGGGACCTTAAAGATCGTTGAGTTCCAACCCCCCTGCCATGGGCAGGGACACCTCCCACTAAAGCAGGTTGCTCAAAGCCCCATCCAACCTGGCCTTGAACACTCCCAGGAATGGGGCATCCACAGCTTCCCTGGGCAACCTGTTCCAGTGTCTCACCACACTCACAGTAAAAAATTTTTTCCTAGTACCTAATCTAAATCTCCCCTCTTCCAATTTAAAACTGTTACCCCATGTCCTA
This sequence comes from Pedionomus torquatus, assembly GCA_013398155.1. Lineage (NCBI taxonomy): Eukaryota > Metazoa > Chordata > Aves > Charadriiformes > Pedionomidae > Pedionomus > Pedionomus torquatus. Next base: position 106,405 of record VZRU01007246.1, on the reverse strand, counting down.
TCACTATACTTCTTGACAAAAAGTCCCTCTCCTGCTCTCCTGTAGGCTCCCTTCAGCTCCTGGAAGGCTGCTAGAAGGTGTCCCTGGATCCTTCTCTTCTCACGGCTGAACAGCCCCAGCTCCCTCAGCCTGTCCTCA
>VZRU01007246.1:82521-105958 GCA_013398155.1 Pedionomus torquatus | reverse complement strand
CAGGTGGGGTCTCACTAATGCAGAGAGGGGGAGAATCATATCCTGCGATCTGCTGGTCACACTTCTTTTGATGCAGCCCAGGGTAAGGCTGGCTTTCTAGGCTATCAGGAAGATATAATGTATAATGTAAATGTATACTGATACTAATGTATCAGTATAGCTTTTTCCCTTTAACCCAAGGGCCCCAAAGTACTATCCTCTAGCTCATTAATTAAACTTCCAAAAAGCTCTTAATGAGTTTTCCATGAGTTTAAGTTGGTAGTATGGGAAACAGATTCTTCTAGCTACAAGTAACACCGAATAACGAGCATTCAAGACCCCAACTAGTTGCCTTTAAGAATGATCACAGAGGACAAGAAAAGAAAGAGACACCAAGGAAATGAGAAGACACTTATTTAAAGACAGCATGACAAAGCTACCTGAAAAAGATAATAGAGAACAGTACTCAGATTTAAGGGTGGTTACAGTAATATGTCCAATTCTGCATTGTTATTCAGCCCTTTCCAAGAGCACTCAGATATTAAATCTGAAATGCCAATGAACCCCAGAAGCATTCAAGAACTACCCCAACATTAACAGTCCTAGACCTGAAGGAGGACTGTGCTCCTATGCTTCAGGTAACTTGTACCATCACAGAATTTTCATGGTAGGAAGGGACCTCTGAGATCATCGAGTTCAACCATATACACACCAAAAAAACCCCAAACCAACCNCCTGGGAGAAGAGGCCAGTACTCACCTGTCTACAACCTCCTTTCAGGTAGCTGTAGAGGGCAATAAGGTCTTCCCTCAGCCTCCTCCTCTCCAAACTAAACATGCCCAGGTCCCTCAGCCTTGACTTGTTCTCTAGACCCCTCACCAGCTTGGTGGCTCTCCTCTGGACGCGTTCCAGCACTTCAATGTCCTTCTTGTAGTGAGGGGCCCAGAACTGAGCACAGCACTCGAGGTGAGGCCTCACCAGTGCCCAGTACAGAGGCACCATCACTTCCCTGCTCCTGCTGGCCATGTTATCACTGATACAAGCCAGGATGCTGTTGGCCTTCTTGGCCACCTGGGCACACTGCTGGCTCATGTTAAGCCACCTGTCCTGTCCACTAGCACCCCCAGATCCTTTTCTTCTAGGCAGCTCTCCAGACACTCTTCCCCAAGCCTGTAGTGCTCCATGGGCTTGTTGTGACCAAAATGCAGGACCTGGCACTTGGCCCTACTGAACCTCATACAATTGGCCTTGGCCCATTGATCCAACCTGTCCAGGTCCCTCGGTAGAGCCTTCCTACCCTCAAGGAGACTGACAGTCCCACCTAGTTTGGTGTCATCTACAAACTTACTGAGGGTGCACTCAATCCAGATTAATAAAGATATTAAACAAGACTGGTCCTAGAACTGAGCCCTCATTTTGAGGAATGACAGAAATGGGAGATACCTGTTGCAAAGACTTCTGCCCTCTCAATTCCTTTGTCTTCTCTCTGCACATCCTGCAGGAATGCCCCTACAGTGGTAACCACTGGTTTAACGGTGAACTGACAGCGTTCACATCTTGTGGGCAGCGTAAGAGTTATCACAGGAAGACCATGTCTGTAATTAATAGTTACTTCTGCAGAAAAAAAAAAGGGGGGGGGAAATATTGTAAGTAGAAGTTTAATTTTAAAGCACAGGATGAATACAGAAAACCACACAATACAGTCTAGATTTCTTTAATGAGAGAACATATAGGACAAACCTATATGTGAAATGTAGATATATATATAGCATGCAACTAATGCCTTCTCACCCACCCCACACAAAAAATAAATTAAAATCTGGCAGACTTTGGTGGAAGGGGACAAACCTGCTGTGCCACTTACTGTCAGATGGCACCAGTGTGCTGTAAGGTGCTGCTCCTTCCTGGCCCTGCCAAGCTCCTGCACGGCTCCGCACCTGCAGCATAGACACAGGAAGCCTGCTTTAGAAATGGTAGGATACAAGGTTTATCTGGTCAAAAGCAGCACCCAGACTGTCAGAGTGGTCTGCTTCCGTGCGATGTGACAGCAGGTGTGTCTGTCTGAAGAACTCCAATTTCTATGTAAAAGATGGAACTATCCTTACAGGAAGTGCAAACTTTGGCAAAGGTATCAAGGTATTGGCCATAGTTAAACTTTTTGTCTAGTGTGGTTTAAATAACTCAAGGAAAAAAGAGAAGGGGAAAGAAAAAGAAAAAAAAAGTGTTTCTGAAGTGCTTCATGCAACTCTTAAGATAAGGCCTTTTCTCTCCCCCAAAACATAGCTGCTAGAGAAGTTCTCTAGATGGCAATGCCTGAAGGCAGAAGTGTTCTGTAGCAGTTTAGAGTCCACAGCATAACTTCAAACAGTGGGCATGTTTTCACTGAAGTCTTTTACTGCTGAATCATAAACAGAATGGCATTCTTAATCTCAAATAAAGTATGTGACTGAGGCCACTCCCCTTTGCTTCACAATTCTATACCAAAAGTTAACTGTTGACATTCATGGTGTTAAAAGACAATAACAATGCAGCTTGCCAAAGTATGGAAGATTTTTTATTTTTTAAATATGAGTGGCTGTTTCAACGCCAGCTGAGACGCTGATCCAACTAACAGCACCACCAGCTTCTGGTACCACCTTGAAGGAGACAAATCCAGATGTGATAACTATTAGCTATGCCCTAGGACAGCAATGACAGAGGGTTTTTGAACTTGCATGGTTGCCCTCCCAAGCCCATCCCTTCCAAAAACATTAGTAAGAACCATCAAGACACTTGATACAATACAGCCATGTCAAAACAGAGAAGACAAACTGCTCCATTTAGATTTGTGTACTTAAAGCAGTCCAGCCAAGCTGTGGAAGACAACCCTTCCCACACAAAAGTTCTCTGCTTCTACAGCTAGTCCCCCTGCAAAGGCAGAGGAACAATTTTATGGCACCAACTCCCACAAATCAGGCATTACTGCTATAAACGAAGTGTAATAGGCAGAAGTAAGAAGGGAAATAACATCCCTGACTAAGCTGGTTACAAAGATCCTGCGTGGGCTGAACCAAGACATGGGGTTTGAAATATGATAGCTGGGGGAAGTAGAAAATGATGCAGGGAGAGATGACAAGGACTGATTCTCCCTCTGGCAGCTCACCTTTCTGAAGGCCACAACATTTCAGAGTCTGCATGCTAATCTCCTTTGACAAGGCTGGAAAGGGAACCTAGGAATGCAGGGGGGCTTCTGCCCATTCAGTATGCCAAGCACTGCTCACCACTTTCACATGGTCTATTTGTTTTTAAAGAATCACAAGCTGGACTGTTTGGATAGGAATATGCTATAAGGTTAAATAAAGAATTCATCCGTAAAATTAATCTGTGTGTTTCAAAGATTCTGACCGTGTCCTAGATTTTTACCTGGAATAAGCCCTTTTCACCATTTAAAGAAAATAAAATAAATCCCTCTGGGAACTTCCAACACTAAGAAATCCATGTATTGTAATCTTCAAGCATCAAAGGCAGTCAGAAACCTAGGCTGAATAGCCAAATACCTTGAACACAAGAGCGTTGTTTTAAAAAAAGTGGACGCTAGGAGTGCAGGAATGCCAAGCAGCCACCCAGAGCTAGGAGAGGTGAGCATTGCTTGTTCCTGCAGAGCAAGAGACTTTCCCCTGGAAAAGCCCAGCTGACCAGTTCTCGTCTCATCTACAGGTGGCACTTACACCCACAAAACATGTAGAAACATCCGGCCTAACAGCAGGGAGACAACATTCAACATGTGATCTGCTTTTCCACAAAAGACCCTGAAACACACCAATGAGAACAGTCCATGGTAACACTCAACAGTCTTAAATATAACAACTGTGTTGTTTCTTCAGAAGGATACATTTAAGGAACTATTTTTTCTACAGACACTTCCTGCGTGACTTTGCAATCAGTATCTAGATATCTACCATCCAACACACCCCAGGCACTGAACTGCATCCAGTCTGTAACTGAAGGTTACCTAATTTCTTTTGCTGTGAATTTGGGTATCTGCCTTACTTATGGAGGAAACACTGCATTCAACAATTAATACATCTCAATACATTAGTATATTAATATGTATTGAGTTAAAAATATTTATTACATTACATCTCATTTATTGAAATAAATCTTTAAGGTATTTCATTCTATTATTCCTTAGACTTTGACATTTAGCATTCATGATCCATTGAAAGAATCTCTGTATGTTAAAGCTCCTTTTCTTTTTATTAGATTGTCTGTTAATGCAGCCTACTCCTTAAAATCACCTGCAAAGAATATATGAAGAAAAGCAAAAGCCACTGAGCCATGCAGTTGAGCTTAGTTCCAAATAATGAACCCTTTCTATACAAGCTCTAGGTTGATTAATTGAGAAGCACAAAGGGCTGAGTTAATTTTTTTTTCTCCCCGTGTTTCCAGATCTAAATCTCCAGTTTCAGTGAAGTTATTAAACCATTAGCTTATGCCCTACAGCCAAATCACAGTGCCTCTTTCAAAATGCTTGGAATGACGCCTGCTCTGCCACTGGAAAAGGAATGAAATTGGCAACCACCGCATCTAAAAGGTAGGCTTGAACTACAGGACATAACCAATGAGACTGCCCTCATAGTAACAGCAGTGAGAGCTGGAGCAGGAGTGTATCCTGAATTAACTGCATCACAACTTTAGTTTTGAGGACAGCGTGCTATTTATACACCAGTACATGCACCTTTCCGCTAATTCATCTAACCACACAAAGGCTAAAGAAAGCTATTCTACATCTTTCTGCAACTCGAACACACATGTGGCAAGACATCTGGCTAAAACACCTTGAATGCAATCACAACTATGTTTGGGAACAAGGCCAAAGGCTTGTGAACAGCATTTGGCTGTGTAACACCCTTTCTCCCTCAGCTGTATCTGCTTCCTAATGCAAAACACACAGGACCAGCAGTTGGCCATACTGCATCACATCTCCTCACTCAGTTCAAGGCATGGACTCAGGGAGTGAAAACTCATGGGAATTTAAGGCACAGAATAATGATTGTGATAAAAATAATCCAATATATCCCATTAAAAAATACCAGTTGGCATAAAACAGAAAGCATGTATCCAGTTTAAAGAAGTATTAAGGGTACCTTCTGTCTCTAATAGCAGGCAAGTTGCCACTTTAAAAGTCAGAGTGGGAATTTCAACGATAGGGTTTCCAGTCCAGCTTTTGGGACTAATTTGGGACTAACTTTTGGGACTAGTTTTGGCACAACTGATCTGGAAAACTAAGCAGCCAGACATGGGAGGTAGGAGAGACAGGAATAGCAACATTGCATTTTGCACTTTTGAGAGTGGCAACCCACTAAACACTGCATTTTTTGGAGTTAGCTGTTCCAAATAAGCAATCTCTTCTCATTGAGTGACCGTGGCTACAAACTTAAGTTCAAATTTATGTGTGACCAGTTATGTGTAAGAAATTGGTATCATCATCACTACATGAGGTGGCATGGAAGCCTCTAATCTTCCGCAGCACTGCACTTGCAAATAGAAACCTCATCAGGAACCCTAACTTCTGTCTTGTGGAAAATTGCAATGTGGGTGGGAAGGGAGAGAACACAAAATAAAAACATTTTTCTTGGGAAAAAGTGACCTTGAGAAAGGAATTCTACAAAAAGATGTCAGACCTTCTGAGGCACAGAATTATTGTCTTTGACACTTGGTTGGTATATTTCATTTTTACTTGCCATACCAAAATGTTGTAAAAAGAACCCGAATCAAAAGACTAGCCAACAATCACATACTTGAAACTGTTTTGTCTTTGCTTATACACACTTTGGGAGATTTGATAGTTTTGGTTTGTTATTTCAACAGCAAAAATAATGCAATGCTCCTTCAACAACTGAGTCCCCATTAATCTGCATTTATTAGCAGAAAGCTGTTTATCCCAACCAAAAAAACAGTCAGCTCAACTCCATCTGCTTGCTTCTTGAAGTGCCACGAAATACTACAACTGAAGTATTATATTCCTTTAGTGCAAGATGCTGTCGATAATGCCTCAAGTCAAACTCATAAGCAGCCTTCACAAAGAATTATTAAAACAGACTGTTACTATGAGTGACATTATCATTTCCTTCTCTCTAAGGCAATAATAAGAATCTGAAATAGAAAAGCACAATAATAAAAGGCACTGTACCACTAAGCATAAGCTTTCTACCCTTAATTACGCTGCAGCAAAGCACACTTTAATTAAAATGTATCTTGCAGAATGCTTTTCAATAGTAATATAGTGTTATGGTCTTTCCCTCAGCAGAAGAGGAGAGCTCAGTTACTTCCTGGAGTTCTTGTCCAACACCTGCTACAGGTCCCTCCACACAGCTACTGGAGAAGGAACGGGGAAAAGGACCAGAGGGAGAAAAATAATGGGGAAAACAGAAGTTGCAGTGCCCAAATATGGTTTTTGGGCTCATGTCTTTCTAAGTGTCACTCAATGAGCCAACATCCCCATATGCATCATTCTCCCCACAAGCTGATCCTGCCCAGCCTGTGAAGGAGAGGGCAAGACAAGATGCTGCTTCCTTGGCTGGAGAAGAAGGAAAATGAGATCAGTTGAGTGTTAGCCACTGCTCAGCGAGGGCATGTAGTATAAATAAGTATTTATATTTCTCATATTGACTTACACATTTTGCTATTTCTCATAAACACACCTAGAGGTTCTCTGCATATGAACGATGTCAGATCTGGTCTCCAAGGGAAACAAAGGGAGCAATCAACTCATTATAGAGCAACAACCTGCAATTTCAGAATAAACTATCTACAGATATTTCAGAAAGGTTTAAAACCAAGGGAAAGGAGAAAAAAAACCCACATGTGATGTTACAGTCTACTGAGTTTGCAGATCTTTCACAAGCAAGATTACCAAAAATGAATCAGTATTCAGATCAAGTTTACAATAATGACACATAAGGTATTTCTCTTTTTAAAATGAGTCACCAAGGCCATTTTGGAGATACCTGTTGTTAAATTTTTGTGCTGTTTTTATAACTAATCCTACATGAGTAGGAAAATAAGACATCAGGAGCCCTAACAACCACCTACAATCATCATACAAGCACCCATTTGCGCTACAGAAACACCTTCTTTCTCATTAACTTTTCAGTAATTTTTCTTTCCTTACACTGAAAGGATTTTCATTGTTTCTCCACTGGTCTGAGAACTGCTTTAGATGATTATGCAACAACAGCCTCAATACAAATCGCAGCTTCAAGGTACATTGCTCAGATTTAGCAACAACCTCTGGAAGCCCAAGTTAAAATAAACAGACTCCCCATAACAGACACATCACTCATTCTGCCATAATACCCCTATGCCTAGTAACACTGCCAGCCAGCGAACATCATTTTGACTCTTGGGAGCATTCAGGATATAACTTCTTTTTCCTAGAGAGAGGAAAAAAATAAATAAAGATGACAAATGTTCTTATTCTCCTGAGACAGACTTCTCCTGTCCCAATATGGCCCATGTGGTGAATGTCTTCTCCCAGAGCACTAGAAGAGCTGCACTGCAAGGTGTACATTTCAATCCTGTAGCTTATTCAGAATCCACACTATTTTTAACCTCTTCCTCAGTACAAATCAAAGTTTTAAAAAGTAACCAAGAGGTCTCTTTCAGCAAAGCAGTAGTTTCGACATGAGTATGCATGTTCCAGTGATCTTGAAGAAGCAAAACCAATATAGCATTCATGCCACTTTCCTTCAAAATTCACTTGTCTTACGGCAATGAAAAAAAAAAAAGAAAAAAGAAAAAAGCAGCTTGGTTTCATGTCCTTCATGTCCCTGTTGTTCTCTGTGCCTTGATTATCCCTGATGATCTTTCATTTTCTGCCTCTGCTAAGGTTCCAAGAACAGTTGGGACTAGAATTAAGCAGCTGGATAAACTCTCCCAAATGACCAACGTGACAGCTGTGATGAGAAGTGCATTGAGATGACCAGCCACCAACAACCTCTTTCCTGAAGGCCCAGGTGGTCAAATCCACCACTGCAGCGGTGCTTCACCAGGGAGACCTTCCACCCAGCTACTGCTGAGCAAGTGCACATCCTCCACTTGGCTTCTACTCACTCTTCTCTTGTGCTGTCACCCACACCCTTCCTCCACCCACACCTGCACACTCACCTCTCCACTCAGCATGTCCAGGTAGAGGAGAGAAGCTGTTATGTAGCCCCTGCAAGTCATGGATGATCACAGGGGGCAAAGTCCCTCTTCTCGCATACCACTAAGGTTGTGTGACCCTCCACTGGGCAGCTGAGGTTGCAGAGCTCCAGGTATCTAGGGAAACACCTGGATTTGCATCTCTTACTGGTTTTATGAGCCATAAAAATAGATGCTGAAAACACTGATGTTTGAAACAGGCTGAAATGACACTTTGCTTTCCTCTATTCAAAAGTATGATTTCAGTAATAGTGACCCCTCTCTGCAAAAAAGCAACACCAGAAAACGCTGAGGAGAAAAAGAATGAACACCAGTTGACATATTCTGTCTGCAGGGTCTTCTGGGTGCTACTCTGAAAGTACAAATCATCCTCACTCTTCAAAGCCAGCAGACTTCCAAACAAGCATAAAGACAGTACTAACACCCAAGATAATTACACAGGCCAAGTGCATTGTTAGGAGGAACACAAAGAATTGTGTCTTACTGTTTTATCAAAACTTCTTCTCCTTCCCTTCCTACAAAAAGAAGCAGAACTAAAATCTTGTTCTAGTCTAAGGTATTACAGTACTGGAAATCTCACGTCTTCATCTGGCTTCAGTAAAGTCTAGTTGTCTGAAAGCTGCTTTTCATCCCAATCTATTTTATTTTCAGAACGGAAGACGGGATGCAACACCTAGAAGGAAGTTTGCAAATCAAAGAGGGGTAAGACTATGAGAGGGAGAGTGTGAAAATGTATTTGTGTTTTATCAAAAGCAAAAGCAAGCCTACATTCAAGAGCTGTGCCATCTGTTCCCCAACAACAGTCTTGGTTAAAAGATTAATCTGCCAGCACAGACAGGATTTTAATTTGCCCCACAGAATGTATCTTCCCTCTTGTGCCACGCCTTCTTGGGACAGGCATTCTGACCTGGGAAGCCTTGCAAAATTTTACTTTCAGGATAACTAGAGTGATTTTGCTTTCAGAAATATGGTTATAGTATATCTCATTAGATAAGAAAATGGGCTTGCTGCATCTTTTCCTACAAAGGTCTTGCACAGAGTGTACCTTAATGTATATAGCTGCTTTCCTATCTCTCTCAGAAATACCCTCTCAAACACATCTCTAGGAGTAACACTAATACTTCAGATTGCCAGCCAAGAAAAAGCTTGCTTAAATTTCAGCTGAAATGAGGTAACAGAAGAGAGATAAGGATACAAAGTCAGATGAACGCAACTAAAGGTTTAGTAAAGTTACAGACAACTCTACAACTCTCAATTTTTTTACAGAGCTTTTCATATAGAAAGCACTGAGGCTGTAGCACAAAGGAAAATGATGGTGCAACTCAGAAAACAGAACTAGTTGCCAACATTTTAATTTAGAATGGACACTTTTATTTACAATATAAATAGCCCTACCCCCCAACACATGAAAAAATAAACAAATCAGGTTTTTTACGACCTACAAGGATGCACTTCTGTTACTCTTTATGAGTATTGTTTTTTCACTGGTTTTTCTTTACTCAACTGTGCAGATTTCAAATGCCTTAAGGCATTTACAGCTAATAAAGAAGAGAGTGCTTGAGAAATCTGATTTACTCAAGGCTTAAAATTAGTATCTGACAGATGTGTGCAAAAAGGTCAGTCAGAATTATCAGCAGTGGAGAAATTCTCAGTCATGGCTCTCAATTGGCTTTTCAGCAAGTTTTTTTTACCAGGTAACATGCTGCAGATCTATTCCATTAAACAGACATCAGAAAGGGAACAAGCTCTTCTATGGCTGCCATAATATGCTAGCTGGGGAAAGCTGGCTCTTCTCCACAGCACCCTCTCTATTTCCCACTTAGTCACCTTTCAAGCAAATCGTTTTCACCTCTTCCCCACTGACTGTGTTTCCCACCTGGTTCCCTCTCAGACCTCCTTAAGGTCTGATCACAAGCCATGAGGAACCCCAATACCTTGCAAAATCAAAGCAACTCTCTCCCCTGTTTCATTGCCTCACCTTTGCTCCCCACCCCAATCTCAATTGCACTATTCTTATGTAGTAAAATTCTCATGGAATCAGAGAACGGTTAGAGTTGGAAGGGACCTTAAAGATCATCGAGTTCCAACCCCCCTGCCATGGGCAGGAACACCTCCCACTAGACCAGGTTGCTCAAAGCCCCATCCAGCCTGGCCTTGAACACCTCCAGGGATGGGGCATCCACAACTTCTCTGGGCAACCTGTTCAAGGCCTCACCACCCTATACCTTAATTTTGCTATCTCTTGAAGAGCATTTCCTCCATAGCTAGCAATTTCTTCTACCCAAACACCATCACCCCAAAAGCAGTAGTTTTCTTGGCAATACAGGCTGCTAGCTGCAGATTCACAGCCATAGGCCAGCTCTGTGGGCCTGCCTCTGAGACCAGCAGAGCTGCGAGCAGACCCTTTCATTTGCCCTCAAACATTTCCCCAAACACTTAGCGCAGAGGATGCTTTCCCAGCAAGAAAATGGACCAAGAATTCCTGCACTTGACTTCAGCCAGACATGGAGGACTCATGCCATTTACCCGCTCATATTGAGCAAGGAGGCTTTTTAATTAAACAATTAATTATTATTTGGAGGGGCAGGAAAACATTAGGGATCAAACTTAAGAGAGGAGGTACTTAGTCATATCTCCTAGTCTGGCTTAGTCCCAGTATAATTTAAAGCAAATATTGGTCCAATTATCTTGATGTTGCTTTATCAGAGAGGCTTCTCCTTTTCCTCCTGCCACAACATTTCCAGGAATGATTTGTCTACATAATTATTTTAACATAGCAGACCATAAAGAGATGTATTTATAAACATCCCCATATCTCGGTTTCTCCTTTTTTTGTGTGTGTGGTTTTGTTTTGGTTTGGTTTTTTGTTTGTTTGTTTGGGGTTTTTTGTTTTTTTTTTTTTTTTTTTTTTTTTTTTTTTGTTTTGTTCTTTTTCAGAGGCCTGCAGTTATATGAGCCCAAACACTTAAGAACCAGTGTTTTGCACAGGCAGCTGCAAACAGGTACTTTTCCTCAGGGAAAACACGTATTTCTTTTGGTTGTTTAAAAAAAAAAAAGAAAAAAAAAAAAGGCAGGAACAGAAGAACTAACAGATCGGATCAAACTGAAAGTCCTTCTCTGTTAGCAGTTGGTATTAGTGTGTACATACAATAATTTATAGACATAATAACAGATAGTTATAGAGTAATTCCTAAAAGAACTTAGTTTATATTCCAGCTTTACACCCAATTATGCTCCAATTACTCGCAGGGAGTGCAAAATATATATTTTTAGCCTTGTTACAAAGTAATCAAAGAAACAAAGGCATAAATAGCCAAGTAAACAGAGAAGGCTATTCCTTTCCCTTTCCACAGCTTCTGATGAATAACACTTAAAAATATATTCTAGGACAGATACTATAAGAACATCTATAGGCAGTAACCAACAGCATGCTTCAGATCACAATTTAATAAAAACTTCAACAGACTTTGTCAGCAACTCTAGAGATGATAGCAGGAAAATAGAAGATAAATTATAAAAAACAAAACAAACCCCAAAGCACGATAGACTGAAGCAAAGAAAGCAACCATTTCTATGCAACAAGATCAAAAGGGCCACTACAAACACACCCATGTGTTTAAGAGCTCCCAGCCATTATGCCCACTTGGCAGAACACCTCCAGCAAGCTGGGTTTAGCACCACTGTGGTAGCAACAGCAACACTTTGCTTGAGAAGACAACTGTGGTCAAAGTCCCTTATCAGAGGTCTACATAAACATTTTCAAAACCACAAAACCTCATCCGAGTAGGCAAGCTTACAACCATCTATTTGTTTCCTTGGACAAGCACTTTGCTGAGAGAAGGTTCCTGCTAGAAGGGTAGCCATAGCAGAGAGAGTTAGAAATTCCAAGTGCTGTTCTGGCATGAAACAAAACACAGCTGTCCTCTTGAGTGTGCAGAGGCCTTGTTAACCCAAAAGTTCAGCAAAGGTCCTGATAAGCATGTCCTGGCACCTTAGGACTTTTTGTCTAAAGACCTATCACTCTCAAATACTCATGACATACACAAACACTGCTATCATCTAAAGAGAAACACCAAAGTGTTGCCAGATGTCAAGAAAAAAACATTTTTGCTTTATTTCCTATTTTTCTTTTGGATGTCTACCTTCTCCCATTGCTGTTCAAGAAGCTGTTTTTATCTAAAAACATCAAATGGCCGTGGCTTTGCTGAGACTGCTCACTTCCATGTTTCGGCTGTTGATACAATAATTCAGCTGTTGATATCAGTGTTTTAAAAACATATCTTAGCTGAAATAGTGACTCAGTGAAGTCAGTTGCAACATTCCTTATCAAATCCAGCAGTTTGATTTGCACCTTCTTCCTATAAGATAAAAGTACAAAGCATACGGACAGCAATGATACTTGGACATCAACAACCAGTATGGGCTGCAATACGCTGAGCTGTCACTCTGCTCCTCAGCCTTAACTCTGTACAACAAGCCTGTACATATACCTTTTTGCAGGCAAAGCAAACAGAAAAACTAAAAATATCATGTAGATGTTTCTAGTGACTTTTTCTAAAGCTTATTATCATGAGAAAAACAATTAAAACCAGTACAAGAAGATGAAAGGCTCTGTATGCCACGGATGGTCCACCACCTGTTTCAATGCACCCACTGTGCCTCCAAGGGCGGGTAGGCAAATCTGCATGTCAGCCATTCACTTTTCAACCCAAAGCCTTTGAACTCCAGCCAATTAAGTTGTTCTATTTCCCCTTCCTCTGTCAATTCACTTAGGACACGTATCCGAAAGACTGATGCCACAAACAGCAGGAACCTGCATCCTCTAAAAGCAGGGTTTACTGTGTGTTTTTAGAAACCCCTTTTAATGCTTAAGCAAACAAGAATTTAATGCCACAAAGAACAAGCAACCAATATCAAAAAAACCCATAATAACATCAACATATAGCAGATGTAGTCATCTGGTCTTCCAACACAAGCAGACTGATACAATGCATGACTATAAGGCTCTTACCCAGCTCTATACTTTGGGACACGTATAAACGAAGCTGCCACCAATGCATCAGACTCCTGCAGACAGCATAATCTAGTCTAGCCTGCAACACTGAAGAAAGCCTGGTTTATGCTGACAAGTTTTTGTCTAAGCTGTGTCCAACAAATCCTCTCACCTTGTCAATTAATCAAGTTTGTGGTTAAAGAATGGTTTTGTCCCCAGAGTTGCTCCTAACTGAATGGAAGCATATGATTTGGGGAAAGCATCACTAAAAGAAAACTCTAAAAAGAATGTAAATAAATCTTCTATGTATGTTGCCTTGTTTACATCCTTAGGCAATGTGGTTTCCTATAGAACAAGCCACATAATCATGCTGTTACCTCTGTCTATCAAAGTCAGTATCCACTAAGATTTAAGATTATTTAATTACACAGCTACCAGCCACTCAGTCAGAAACAGTTAACAAGTCCTCAAAGATCCAATAGCCAACACTCCCTCCACTAGGACGCATAAAGCATTAGCACATTAAAGATGTTAATATGAAATTAAATATGATTACAGAGAGGTTACTCAAAACTGATGTCTAACATCTGCTCGTTCCTAGCAGCAAGCTTCCCACTCCCTACCACCAAAACTCCAGAGAGGAGCATTGCTGCTAAGTAGTAAGGGCGAGCTATTCCACCTCAGCACGTTCCCTAGTTGCCTTCCAACAACAATTAACTTGTATTTGGAATAGTTTGAACATGTAATTCTGTGCATACAGCCTCTTTATCTCTAACAATCTGGAAAGACTGTCATCTTCCATAAAGGTGACCAGTAGCTTTGCCTCCAGCATGAGCACTGGAGCATTGCAAATATTGGCCACTCACGCAGCCTGAATATTGGCAAGGTAAGAGCACTGTGGGCAACATATTCAAAGATAAGTTATTTAGTGCCTTTCTTAGAAAAGAAAGTTACAATAAACGTGTCAGAAGCATGGAAAAAGCATGCAATCTATGGTAAGAACCCGCTGTTCTGTAGGAAAATGGCTTTATAAACTGCTTAATGCACATGCAGGTACTTTCTCTGCATCTTTGATACACTTCTCAGCCATTCTTTCTGCAGTCCTATCACAAGCTCTTCCCAATCCAGTCTGCCCACAGCCAGGGACAGCACAGACTGTTCTCAGAGTCTATTGTAGTAGCGTATCTTTCTTATCTCAGTAAAGGTACCAATTTTAACATCCATAAAAGCGAAAGAACCACACTGCCGTACTCTTTGCCATTTTACAGTGCAGCAATTTTCTTCCTGCTGGCAATGTGATCAGGTGACCTGGAATTCAGACCAGGCAGTAATTCTGGTTCTGACTCACCGTGCAGACTTGTCAAAGTCACTCACATCCAAGTTTTCAGGTAGGGCACTAACCTCAAGGTGTTTTACACTTGAGGTATTTAAGCCTGGCATCAAGGACACGAAAGTTACCACCAGACTTAACCTGAGTCACACCCACCTTCCAACTGAGCACTCTAACTCCATGTGCATTTCATAAAATGTCAGATTATTCAGTCTCTAAACTTTAGCTTTACAGCAGAAATACACTCTAAGCAGACCATGGAGGCAAACATAACTTGCTATAACCTACACCACTAGAGTTTAACACACATCAGGATGAGCTTTAAGGAGGCCTGTCTCATGGACGTCTATCTAGCATAGAGCAAACTGTATCAAGCAGAAATGGAAATTTCCATATCTTATCACTTACGTATCAAATCACTTACAGGCATTCATAGTACATTCATCACTTAAACTGTTTATTGTAAGTAGGACGAAGAGATTCACTTGAAAGCGTGCCTTTATGTATCTCATTTTTATATCAGTGAGACATAACAGTATCTTCCCTGAAGTTGTAGTCATGTTCTCTCTAAAACCTTTCTTTAAATCTCAAAATGCACGTGTATGGAAAAAATAATAACCTCAGTGTTACTATAAGATATTTTAAGAACCTTCTCCAGAAAAAAAAAAACCACCAATCTGATTTTCTCCCACAGGTTGTTACAGTTGTCCAGATTTACATCCCCACAAATGGATATCCTCACTCACAACATTCCGTATATTCAGCTCCGCAAGGTAGTATAACCATTCTGTGCATATGCAAGAAAGTGTATGGAAAACAGGCAAGACAACATTCCTGGGGGTTTATGACAAGTAATCAGCCATCTTCACATTTTTGGTAATAATATTCTTCAAAATACAAATACCGATGTTCAAGAATTACTTTTTCAAAAGGATAAAGCAGTTAATGTACTCTGTACACTAATGGCTAGCTGCAGGGGAACTGTAGGATGCAAAACAATAGAAAGTCTAGTCATAAATGACTACCACAAAGAAAATGTTAGTGAATTTAGAGGAGAAATGGCAAACAGATCCCCTGATACCCCTCAGTGTGGCAGAGAGTGACAGAACAATAACACTATCTCCATTAATTTTATTTTTTCCCCTCTCCACACATTAAAAATGTCATGAATAAAACTTACGTTTTTAGAATCACAGAATGATTAGAATTGGAAGGGACCTTAAAGATCATTGAGTTCCAACCCCCCTGCTATGCGCAGGAACTCCTCCNTCCATGTCCTTCTTGTGCTGAGGACTCCAGAGCTGGACACAGTACTCCAGGTGGGGTCTCACTAACACAGAGCTGAGGGGGAGAATTATCTTCTGTGACCTGCTGGTCACGCTTCTTTTGATGCAGCCCAGGATAGGGTTGGCTTTCTGGGCTGCCAGTGTGCACCGCCGGCTCATGTTGAGCTTCTCATTGATGAGCACTCCCAAGTTCTTCTCCTCAGGGCTGCTCTCCAGCCACTCACTGCCCAAAAAACTAACTTTAGTTGAAGTTCAAAGCTCGGCAGCCAATGGGTACACAAATTAAATTGTTCAGGTAGTGCCCAAATATGATACCCTTTATACAAGTAAATTAATCTTCAGGTAAACAACAACATATAAATCAATCCATGCCTTTGCAGTAATAAAAACTGCAATATAATCAAATATCCATTTTGATCAGCTAAGTAGCACATGAAGACAGCAAATAACTCTGGTTGTTGTTAGCTTTTCTTTTCCTATATTTTTATTAGAAAGAGAATTGCATAAGAAGCATCACAATATATAAGTACTATTTATACATTTCCAATAGACATGCAGCAAAGAGTGTAACCTTGTTTAAACTACCTCTTTCAGCTCAGGGATATCACAAGCAAAAAAAAAAAGAGCGCAGAAAGGCAGGGACTCTTATTTTCACACAAATGTACTTGTTTATGTGAGACAGAGCAGTGAAACGAGTGAGTGAGACAGCATGTCAGCAAGGAGCCGAGCAGCACCCAACCAGAAGGACTAGCGCTCATTCCCCAGGTTCTGCAGCACACACTGGGATGTTATGTTGCAGGGTCCAGGTCTTCTGCACAAGTAAAAACCTGCTGTTCTCACCAGAAAATACACTCTACCATCTATACACAAGCTTAAATTCCAGGAATAAGTTTTTTTAGCTGCCAAACAAGACAAACTCCCTAAATTCTTGCTCTACTTAGCCCTGTATATAATTTGACACAGAGCATTTCCATACATCACCATATCACCTTTATATTGGTAACCACATAATATGGAAAGGAGAACAGTAAGAGACTTAGGGACATTTTGTTTGGGGTTGTTTTGCTACCTAGTTCTGTTATTGAAAATAGCTAGGGAGTTACAACAGCAACAGTATACATCAGAAAACACACCCAGAGATAATAATGACGGAATGGACCAGTGAGATCAACCCTATCTGATGTGCTGCGTAACACAGCATGGCCACTTCTGCACTAAGCTCGACGTAAGCTGAAAAACATTTTTTCAGAAAACATCTTTGCCCTGATTTAAAAGATTTTAATAGATGGATGGATATTGTATATTTTTCATAAGTGAAAGAAGACAATTATAAACTAGTGTAGTAAAAAAATCAAACCAACCCAGGCATTATGTTTATATTTAATGGACTGAGCAAGTTAACAGCTGCAGAGTTTAACCTGCTTATACTAACAGCAGTTGAACCTCAGAAATGATGCTCCTATGTAGGTATAAAGATAGTTAGACTGAAAATCTTCAGTGTCTTGTGGTACTGTATTTTTCCACCCTGGAAACAATCTTGTAACTTTAATTAAGGAAACTAGAATTTTCCAGCATTCTAGTATTCAGAATTCCAGCCTCACTAATGTTATAGAGTAGAATATTGCTCCTTCCTCACAGTTTCCTCTCCATACTCATCCACCCAAAAATCTTCTAACTACAATCTCATGATAGAATCCAAATCCAGCCATCATAATCTCCACATCCCTTTCAGAATGGTTGCTTTACAGGACACGGTCTGTCACTCACATTCTTTTTTTTTCCACATAGGGGACTTTTTTTCTTTTTTTTTTTAAATCATATTCAAATGCCATCATAGGGTCAAAGTGAGATACAGAAAATAAATTTCCCAATGCCTTCCAGCTTAATGTACACCCCTCAATTCCCTGTATCTTGAAAGACGGGTATCTTAAAATAGAAATAATGACACCTCTAGCAGCCTTTATGTGTTAAACAGGATGAATAGGAATCAACCTCAGCAAGCACCCGGAATTACCCTCCACTGGCCTCTCCATTAATCAGCCAAGAACTGGTAAGCCATATTGTTTAGGTAATTTGTAGCTTTTACCAGTAATTGTATTTTGTTCTAGATGCTTAGGATACTCAAATAGCACCAGGTAAGAACTCTTACACAGCCACCGCAAACATGTGGCATCACTGCATTCACAGTTAATTTTGTTATCTCACTTTATTTTGGGTTTTATTTTTATTTAGTTTGGTAATGACACTAAGCTGTGTGGTGTGGTTGACAGGGAAGGGATGCCATCCAGAGTGACCTGGACAGGCTCAAGAGGTGGGCTAGTGCAAATCGCATGAAGTTCAACTACGCCAAGTGCAGGGTCCTGCACCTGGGATGCAGCAATCCCAGCACAGATACAGGTTGGGCTAGAAAGCAGCCCTGAGAAGGGCTTGGGAGTGCTCATGGATGAGAAGACCAACATGAGCCGGCAGTGTGCACTGGCAGCCCAGAATGCCAGCCATATCCTGGGCTGCATCAAAAGAACTGTGACCAGCAGGTCACAGGAGATAATTCTCCCCCTCTGCTCCGCATTAGTGAGACCCCACCTGGAGTACTGTGTCCAGCTCTGGAGTCCTCAGCACAGGAAGGACATGGACCTCTTGGAATGGGTCCAGCGGAGGGCCATGAAGATGNGCCCAGGGAAGTTGTGGATGCCCCATCCCTGGAAGTGTTCAGGGCCAGGTTGGATGAGGCTTTGAGCAATCTGCTCTAGTGGGAGGTGTCCCTGTCCATGGCAGGGGGGTTGGAACTCAATGATCTTTAAGGTGCCTTCCAACTCTGATGATTCTATGATTCTATTTAGATCTTATTTATGAATTAAAGACATTTTAGTCAGTATTAATAATCAGTATGTTGATTGCTCAGTTAGGTCTTAACCTGTTCCCACCTCTGGTTTGTCAAACAGATTTAAAATGGATTACTGCTCCTTTCACAGCGCCAGAGAGACTCCATGTACAAAAAGGAGAAAGACAAGTTTTTTCAAGTGCATTTTAGAAGGAGAATTGGCTTCAAGTATGTAAGTTAGAGATTAAATGCAATACAGACAACAGCAAAATGTTCGTACAGTGCAAGCATAATCAGTGCTTAAGGATTCCCCACCTATTTTTTTTCTCCTTATGGTCAAGGTAGCCTGACATCTCATAGCTCCATTACATTACATGTGATTACCTATTTCCTTAGAAAATTGCACTCCAGCAAGAGTCCAGCTTTTGTCAAATGATGAGGAGGTTAATTCCTTTCTTTTCTGTTTTGAAATCCTACGCTCTCAGCCACAGGCAATTTGAGGCAATCAGTAAAAAGTCTCTAGCAGCATCATTTTAAAAAATTACTCAATTTTGCTTCATAACTAGTGTCTTACAAGTAAGACCATAGCTTTCACATGTAGGCAAAACAGAGTCAGAAGTTTCTTAAAAAAACATTTATGGGACTTAGAGATTCAACTTTTATACCAAAGAAAGGGAAAAAATGTCAAATCCTCAGTGTTACCTCTACAAGATTAAAGCAACAAATCAAGGAATACTTATTTGCCAGTTTCATGTTAACTGGCAAAGGTAAATTACAGGTCATTCTGTAGATTCATACTCCTACTCTGCTTAGAGCAGAGATAAGCACCCCAAGCCCTGAGCTATGGGTAGATGATATTCCAAGAGTCACCATCATGACCTTCAGCTAGCTATTTGGTAGATATATCCTTCCTGTCCTTGGCCTAAACTAGAAAAGCCTGAAAACCAGGTGGATGTGGCCATCCCCAGTTCACTTAAAAATTGTCCTCTGGTAAAGAAAAGCAATATTATTTTGAGATGATCTAACTTGATTCTATTTCTTGTTTGCTCCCTAATGGTACTCATTACTTGCTGAACCTTAAAATTTGCATTCCAGCCTCATTATCTGGAATCACATCCTAAAGCCCACAGCAAGGAGAAAATCCTGTGTTGTTTCATGTTAACCAAGAGGGAGGCAACCAGGGCAGAGCCACCCATGTGGCCACACGGGGCTGCTGACCCTCACAGCCAGAAAGAGCAGCTGATCCCAAGGAAGATCTTCTCCATTTCCAGTAGCTTTGTCTGGGAGTTTGTTAGACGAGAATAAAATTGAGCAATATCAAGAGAGGACTCATAAACAAGCTAAAAGCGTAGAAGTCTAGGGATTTGGTTTAACCAGCTGAACACCTTTTTTGGTAGTGATGGTAAGCAGCTCTCCCCTGACTCAGGGTTTTCAAGGTGGTCTTCGAGTGCCCAGCACATCTACAGAAGATCCTCAATTTCCTATCATTCGCGTTATATCCACAACGTAACCAACCATACAGCTTTTTCTTTGGTGTTGATGAACTGTGCATTACACTCTATTTTTCTTGAACTTCCTGTAACACATGGCACCCAGTTTTCAAGAGCTAGTGCAGTATTTATTCACACCAACCAGGAATATGAACCCAGGCACTGAAGCCACTTTCATGGAGCTCACAAAGGGCTCTAGCAGTCTAAAGAGATTTTTTTTTTTCTTTAAAGGAAATCTCTTACATTCTTATCACCATGTTGAACAGCTACATATGGAGAGACATCTGTCATGTACCCCAGTACCCACCCAAATCCACCCGAGCAAAGTGGTCAGAATAGCAACAACTAAATTGAAAAAGGAAGACAATAATCGAAACACAGAATTACAAAGATTTCCATTTGCCATTTGTTCTGCTTCTCCACCATGCTGCTGCACTAAACAAAACAGATTGTCCTCCTTGCTGCTTATGAGATTAAAAACAAACAGAAAAACTTCAGGCTAATGAAATCTTCTAAAATCAACAACACAATTTTACCTCCATGTGAAGAGACACTGGAAGATAGGCTTGGATCCATGGTTTTAAGGGCACAGAATTGCCTGTGCCTAATCAGAAATGGACATTTGAAGCATGTGCATATGCTGCAATGTTGCTCTTCCTCCCTCAGTAGCCACCCCCCACCTGAGACTACAGAGTGTTGAATACAGAGTAGTATTGCTAAAGATAAATTATTCACTTTTTCAACTCGTACTGTACTTGTGCACCACAGTCATAGCACAGGTTTAAAAGGAAGCAATACTGCTCTAAGAATCGCCTCTTCCCCTTATCCTAAGAGGTTCTGAACCTGCTAGGGAATTCCACCTCAATCTTAAGAGATGGTAGAGCTCTCAAGGTTACTATGTTCTTGCATATTGCATGAAAAAATTGGAGGCCAAAAGGAAGAGAGTGATTAACACTCCCAGGGAGGAAAAGGCAATGGCTTATCCACTCCCAGGGACAGACAGCCAGACACCTCTGGCATTGCAAGCCAGGGACCTGCAGACACTCCCCACGCCCTGCCTGACAAAACAAATCTGGTGGGCAAGGACAAAGATGACCAGGGCAGTATATCTCACACATCTGCAGAGGAACAGGCTCATTAGGTCTATGAGCCATCTATGATCATTTATAGTCTTACGCAACCTATAGTCACATCACTACAGGCTACCTGAACACAAACATCAAGAAAGGCTGTTACAGGATCTTTAACTCTGCATCAGTTTTGCATATACCTCAAATTTACACAGAATAGAGTTCCCACAAGGCAACACTCCCGTTTCCTGGTGTTCCAGAGCAACCCCAAACAAAACAGTTATTTCAGAGAAACCATAACAACCAACTATGTCTCCCATACTAACTTAAGTAAGGAAAATCCCACTTCCTCATATTCCAAAGAGTGAATCCAAACTAGGTGCAGGTTTAACAAAACATTCTACGAAACCAAACAGAAGTGGGATGGAGGATGCTGTAGCTATAAAATGGTGCAAGCTTTCACAGAATGTTGTGGGTCTAAATGTACAAAATTGAAGTACATTAGCTGTAAAGCTCTTTTCAGCAATGATGTTTGTATTTTCTGTACTTTTTAATTCTATCAGAGGAGCTCAGCAGGGCAGACATGATCAGCATCACAACACCAAGCTATGGCACCAGAGACTCGCTGCTTTTCTAGCCACATCTCCTTACATACCTTCAGCTAGCATCCTGCACCAATACCCCCTGGAGCCCCAACATCTCCCTCCCAGTTTGCATTTTAATAATCCCTAAAATCTCACCTATATTTTGCTATTACCAGCTCAATTTTACAGATATTAAGTACAGCCTGTGTTTTCTCTAAGAGAGCCTGAGTTGTCAATAAAAACAAACTGCAAATTAAAGGCTTAGTTTCTTTGTTTCTAGACTTAACGTTTGACTATTGAGAGCAATTTGGTGGGCAGGCGCTTCATAATAAGGATAAAAAACCTTTCTGCTGGAGCTCTGCAGGGCAGAAAGGACAGACCCCAGGGGAGGAAAAGAATGGCTTCAAGGAATCTGTCTTCGGAGCGCTGCCTTCAATCTCCCATGCTCCTGCAACTCCTTTGCACATTTCCTTGCCTGAGTGTTGAGGAACATCAGGGCAGTTAATGATCATCTTAAGCAAATAGGGAGTGCAGGTCACAGCAAAACAGCTTGTCCCAACTTCATCACTACAACCAGCCGACCAGCCAGAATAGGAAACTGAGCCAACTCAAAATCAGCTGAGAGGGAGGAAAAATAATAAAAGGATAGAGAGAAGAACGGCAGAAGAGATTTCAAGAGATTCACGCTGTAATCTGAATATGAGAACAGGAAGAAAAAAAGTAAGCAGTGAAGGAGTATCTTAGCCTAAATTAATCCTGAAGAAGTTGCCTAAAGGACACTGTATATCTTGAACTGGATTAGAAAACAAACAAACCAAAACAACCAAGTAGGAAGTCAACTGCCCTCTGAAGCAAGAAAAAAAAAAAAAAAAAAAAGAAGTCAGCACCCTAAAAGGAAATCACTTGGACAGCTGAATTGTGCTGCAGTGGTAACCACATTGTATTATAAATATATCATATAGAAAGCAGAGACTTTTATCTAAAGCACTGATGCACAGAGCAAGGTAGCAGTTGCTAGCAACGCAACAGCAAAGCTGTGGAACAGGAGCTTACCTAAGGAGGGACTGAGATGCCCACACAGCTCATGCAAACAGTGCAAGAAGGCTAGGGAACAGCAGGGTGTGGAGCTTGTACGTCAAGCTCTGCTTCACACTTCATGCACTGGCAGCCCAAAAAGGCAACCACATCCTTGGCTGCATTAAAAGAAGCGTGGCCAGCAGGTTGAGGGAGATTATTCTGCCCTCTACTCCACTCTGGTGAGACTTTACCTGGAATACTGTGTCCAGCTCTGGAGTCCTCAGCACAGGAAGGACATGGACCTGTTGGAATGGGTCCAGCAGAGGGCCACGAAGATAGTCAGATGGGTAGAGCACCTCTGCTATGAAGACAGACTGAGAAAGTTGGAGGTTGTTCAGCCTGGAGAAGAGAAGGCTCCAGGGAGACCTTATAGCAGCCTTCCAGTATCTGAAGGGAGCCTAAGGGAGAGATGGGGTGGGACTCTTTATGAGGGAGTGTAGCAATAGGATAAGGGGTAATGGTTTTAAACTGAAAGAGGGGAGATTTAGGTTAGGTACTAGGAATAAATTCCTTACAGTGAAGCTGGTGAGACACTGAAAGAGGTTGTCCAGGGAAGTTGTGGATGCCCCATCCCTGCAAGTGTTTAAAAGCCAGGGTGGATGGGGCTTTGAACAACCTGGTCT